>CAKJTD010000001.1:1456235-1896235 GCA_917499995.1 Ichneumon xanthorius | reverse complement strand
CTACGTAAAATTACATAACCCTGAAGATATCTGCATCAGACAAAATTTCCTCTTTAGCACGCCATAACTTCCGTATTTTTCATCGTACAGACTTTTCTTTGGGCTCGTTTTCTTTGTTATGAAATTCTCTAAGTGTGCATTTTTTTCTACACTACCATCTTTACGATTTTCTACAACTACCATCTTGCAGTGAAAATGTTCATTAGAATGCATGCGTTTCAACCGCATGGACTTCAAGCGAAACCAAGCGACCGTGAACAGCGACCGAAGAAGCGACCCTAAAAGCGACGGTGGTTTGGTGCCAAAAATTAACTACACTAACGACCGGCGAGACGACCGCTCTGGCGACATTCTTTTGCCTCATTTCGGCAGTGAAGTCGCTTCTTTGATTGTTGACCGAATAAACGACCGTGAAAGCAACCGTCCAGATATAAGCTTTTAGACGATCGGGATGAGCTTTTCTAGACGGTTGCTATTACGGTCGTTTATTCGGTCGCCAATCAAACAAACGACTTCATCGCCGAAATACGGAAAAAAACATGTCGTCAGAGCGGTCGCTTCAGCGGTCATTGGTGTGGTTAATGTTTGGAACAAAACAACCGTCGCTTTTAGGGTCGCTTCTTCGGTCGCTCAGTATGCCAGGGATAGTATATAGTAGATTTTTGTAGTGAATTGTAATTAATTGTAGCTACCTACAATTTTCGACGGAAAACTAGACCTTAATGAGATCGCAAAAATGTGGACAAACTACAACTTTTCACGAAAGTTGACAATTGCCTACAAACATATTCACATCTCCCATTTATTTGTAGATAGTTCTATATCGCCAGCATTCTATGGTTTTGGATTTGGAGTAGATATCAGTAATCAATTCTAGTTTAAAAAAAAAGTAGACCTACAACTTTCTACCGAAAACTAAGCTTATCGCGATCGACAGGATGAGAACAACCTAGAAACTATTATGATAATTGACTTGAACTATGTACAAGGATATCCTAAGGTTCACATTTTTGTAGATTAGTTGTAAATCGTCAGCATTCTGTATAAAATGCTGACGATTTACAACGATCTACAAAAAAAATACAATATTTGGAGCATGTCTGTAGGTAGTTGACAATTTTCGCAAAAAGTTGTAGTTTTTCCTCATTCTTTCATCCCATTAACCAATAGTTTTTCGCAAAAAATTGTAGTTATTACAGCAAATAACTACAATTGACTACAAAAATCTACGAGTTAACGCGATGAGCATGTTGCTGTCAATTTACAACTTATGACGATACTGTACAACTATCTACAAACATGTCCCAATTCTCGCACTTTTTCACAGATAGTTGTAGCTTTGGTGTCGCTTAGCATTATAAGTTGTAATTTCGACGACGTTTTGCGTAGTAAGTTGTAGTTTCGTAGCAATTTTTTCGAGAGCTTCGACGTACAAAGTTGTAGGTATAGCGTAGTTTTGGCGTAGTAAGTTATAGAAAAATTTTCGCCGCGGGATTTTACCGGAATTCGAGCGATCTAATAATAGTTCCTCGACCTTACCTCAGTTATAGCTCCTTCGTCCGATACATTTTTACATTTTCTGTATTCGTCGTTTATTCTCCGTCTGGCAGCTAAATAATTATTAAATTACCATGTTAGCATACCCGATGAACATATATTAAAAATAATAGAATAAACATTTTCTCGTTTACCATCCAACGCGTGCTCGTCGCCCTGGAATACCTTCAGTCGAGTTCTGTGCAGTTTCTTAAATACCCGTAGTGCCTAAAACAAGAGAGGAATACCAATCGTTCGAAATCTTGAGAATTTCCCGCCTTCGAAGGTGGAAACGAGCCAAATGCGCATGAGAGCGATTCGTTCGGCCTACGTTCCAGCCTTACGATTCCTCGACTGCACATTGTCGCGAGCCGGCGAACATTTTTTCGTCGAACCAATAAATCTGATTTACCTCCTTTCTCAGGGCTCCACTCATTATCTCCGCAATCAGTCGTAACAATGCTTTAAATGAATCCTGTCCACTTGGTAAATCGTTCGGCACTGGCCATGTTCATCACAGACTCGTTCACCCGAAAAAATAATAGATTATGCTTTCCACTCGATGTACATGGAGGAACAAGTTTCTCTTCCACTAATCTAGCTCGCAGCACCTATCGCGAATCGATAGTCGGGAAATGAATATGTACCCTCAGTCGGTAAGGTTCTTGTTCCCGAGTCTATCTGTACACTTTGTACGGTTTTCCTTTCAATAAAAAAGCCAGTAAATTAGGTCTCTGCTTCGTATGCCTCGCTACACTCTCTGCACCGACCGGCGAAGCTCGTAGATTCCCGAGCTCAAGCACTTCTCGACTCCTAACTCTCCGTTTCATTAATCTCCGGCTGCTCCAATAGCACCGAAAAAATACCTTGCAGTACACTGCACGCTCCGTCCGTCCGTATTACAGCGGGCAACTATCATTCGCCGAACTCTCTCAAACGTGTATTAAGAGCGAACAAAAAATAGGCATTCCGAAATTTACTACGATGTTCGGCGATCGATCCTTCGAGCCCACGGGCTTTACATCTCAAGTGACGACAGAGAAGTAAGTAGCTCGAGCATTACGCGATGCAGAACCTTCGAAGCGCTTCGATCCAAATTCATTGCATGTTCCTTGCAGATCCCAGAAAACGGCGAATATACAAACGGAGACGGTGGTCTACGAGTCTAAGGAATCGCAGAACACGGAACTGCGAAGTGCTGCTGTACGTCTTCAAAATAAAGCGGCAGTTACTCTTTGATAATACATTGATAATATTGTTTTTTTTTTTATCGAACTATAGACTCAAACGGCAGAAATTCCGAAATCCAGAGGGACGGTCGATTACGACAAGCTCGCCGAGTTTTTGAAAAGAGTGACGCCAGGAGTGATCGAGGTATTGGACGAAGTTTACGGGAGCAATGCATTCGAGGGATACGATCCGGGAGCGTCGGGAGAACCGGCGGCTCGCGTCAATTTGTTGTCGAGTCTTCGTATTCTCGACGAGACGAATACAGAGGTAATCAACGCGATTCCCCGAGGCCCGAATTTACTTTTATCATTTTTTTTTTTTTCTGTACTTTCTTCTACCATACATGAGAGATGCAATGAATTAATTTTTCTTTTTGTGTTGTGATTTGCAGTCAAAAATAAGCGACGTCAGCTGGAGCACGGCAGGTGGCGCCCTCGCGGTTGGCCAGAGCGTAACTCGTCACGAAACTTGGTGCGATCATCTGTCCGAAATAAAATTCTACAAACTCTCGCGGGACGATCGATTGGCCGAAACTGCCGATAAGACTCTCGAGACCCAGGCTTGCGTCACCGCTCTCTCTTACCATCCTACGGAACCCTCGATTCTCGCTGCCGGACTATTCAACGGTGAAATATGATTTATGTAAGACGCAGAGTAGATGACGGCGATGGTTTTGTGTCAAATTTGCGTTCGAGAGTTCTGAAGATATTTTTCGGTAATCGTTCGGCGAAAATGGCTTCGTTGGCTCGGAACTCAAATACAATGAATTACCCTAGGGAATCCGGGTAACCAAACGGTTTCAGCAACTTTGCAGTTGCTTTCCGGTACGAAGTTCCTTTTTGGCTGGAAATTAAGGATTTCGGGTGTAAGCGACGGCTACTTTTTTTAGTCACTGTGGAACGGAACGGAAATCTCAAAAGTAACCATTTCGTTTTATGGTTGGAAATGAGCTGCCAATGAATTATGAGATTTGGCTCACATTGTTGGCCACTCATCTCTCTGCTTGTTTTTCGATTGCTTCACAATTTTTTTTTTCAGTTTTCCGGTTTCCTTTCATCAAAGACTATTTTATACGTAAAATACAAAGTAATATTTTATACGTAAAATACAAAGTAATATTTTATACGTAAAAGACAAAGTAATATGGCATAGGAGTTGGAAACTTATGAAGGCGCTTAAATGTTGCTAAATTTAATTGTAAGTTGTAATTATTTTTAGTGCCTTAGGTCGTCACACGCGGTCGGTCAGAACGCGATGTTCATGATCGTAAAATGTTTAAACAAGTGCGTATTTAAA
The DNA here is from genome assembly GCA_917499995.1 of Ichneumon xanthorius. Taxonomy (NCBI): domain Eukaryota; kingdom Metazoa; phylum Arthropoda; class Insecta; order Hymenoptera; family Ichneumonidae; genus Ichneumon; species Ichneumon xanthorius. The sequence goes on along the minus strand of CAKJTD010000001.1, from coordinate 1,892,173 downwards.
AATTTCAATTATAGTGAAATCGAAACGCCAGACCCTGCTTCACAAGAATAAGGTATAGGCCAATCCTAAAAATCGCTTCTTTTTCGCTTTTCGGTTGCTTACATGTTGATTTTGGGGGTTGCATATTGACAAAAAACAACTAATCGGATGCATTATTCAATGCAGTTCTGCTATATTCGGCAATATCTGGAAGTATTCGAGATACTCATGTATTTGTAGCTGAAATAGGCGTTCTTTTATTCCAGTCTGTACTTTTGAACCCAATTCGCTCTGATAAGCATTCTTTTGTTATCAAAAGCACTAAACGTACCGGATGTACTTAAAAATACGGCGGTAATTAAAAAAGCCACTAGCAGTGGACAGTCACAAATGGAAGAATACATAGCTGAGCAGATCTGCATTCAAGAACGCACCCATCAGCTTTTCGGTGCTTATGGGTTGCCCGAATCCGCTAGGGTAGAGATTAGCCTCTCAAAGTTTTTTTTACCCAAAATATCTTGATATAAAAACGCCGAGATCGCGTTTACGAATACACGTGTATGCAACTGATAATAAATTACCTTCTTTTAAATATATTTTCCAGGAGACGTTCTACTTTGGAATCTTCGAGACGACGACTCGGTGACTCCGGTGCAAGTTTGCGTTCACGGTGATACGGTGACGTCGTTGCTCTGGCGTCCGCGAACTCTCACGGATGCGACTAATCTCGTTACAACGAGCGCCGACGGATATATCTTCGTTCACCAATTGACGGCAAACTTTACGAACATCAGCTTGCACAAAAGATTCAAAGTCGCGAAAGAGCACAATCCGGCGGAGAACTCGAGACCTCGAAGTTCTGGTGGACGAAAGGAAAGAGCCGTGGAAGCCGGTCTGTCGATAACTTGCTTGGACTTTTCGTCGAGAGACTCAACGATATTTATCGTCGGAACGCTGTGCGGTGGAATTTATAAATGCAGCGTGGATACAGCAAGCCCGATAGATTCTGGCGCTGGCGAAGACGAGGAAGATCTCAAAGATCCCGTCGTCGAAGAGTACGAGAGACACGAAGGCAGCATCACGTGCGTGAGGTGTTCGCCAACGAGAAATATCTTTGTATCCAGTGGAACAGACAAGGAAATACGAATTTACGACTTTGCTCAGGTAAAATGCGTTCGAGGCGATGTGAAACAGACTCAGTCGGTAACAGCTCGTGTTTTTTTTTTTTTTTTTTTTTCAAGGATCTTCATAAATTCCGAGTAGATGCAAATTATAAGCGACTTCAACCAACAATCGAGTGGAAGCTCTTAATTTGGTAATCGTCAAAAAGTTTAGCAACTTCGAAAGAAAAAAAAAAAAAAAAAAAAAAAAAAATTGATTAGGGTAAAAGTGGGGAATATGGCCCGGTCCATATATCATTGATTTATGTGTTAATCGAGGTGAGCCATATTCACCACTTTTACCCTACAAAAATGGATCTTTCTTACCCGACTGAGTTTAGCACCTTTCTTACCCGACTGGGGAATGTTGCGAAAGATTGTCAATTACATAGCAACCGATTTTTCGGACTTACAGGGTGTCAGTTTGCAGTCGATCGACGTAGAGAACACTGTAGTAAGATTGAATTGGTACTTGGGAGCTGATCGAGACCTCATCGCGGCCTACGGTGCTGGCTCGATCGTCAAGTTTTACGACGCGACGAACGGTAAAATGATCCCGAATCTTCAACTTGAGTCTACGAGAGAAAACACCAGTTGCCTGGACTTTAATCTCAAGAGGTACACGCATGATTTAATTGAACCTTCACCTATGAAAGAAACAATCCGGAAAAATTGCTTCACGCATACAAAGTTGAAATTCTCATCCGCATTCTTAACCGACTAAAGTTATCGATCGTTCCATCACTAACGGCGAACCCTTCTCGGACTGAATGAATAAAGTTTTAAAAAAAGCGTTTGGCACTCTTCCACATACGAAAAAAAATATCCACTGTAAATATGTTTACCCAAGAAAATAATCCGACGGAAACGAATACGATACTATTTTCGAAAGTGCCAAGTGTTTACGCAGGTTTTTCGGAATGCTACGTTATTTAAACACTTGTATCGTTCTTTGTCTTCGCAGAGACGTGGCAGCTATCGGGGACACCGCCGGTAGGCTGGAAATCTGGAAAATCCCGAGGCAGGCTATTCCGTAACTCGTCATATAATTATCAACGATAATTATATCCACTATCGTACTGGGACTTTTTTTTACCGCTAAGTTTGTATTATCCGCTCCTCCTATCCCTTATCTCTCACCCTACCGACATCACGCGCTCGACGGACTCCTCCGTCGATCGAATCTAGTGCATGTAACATTTTACGAAATAAAAATCCATTTATAAACCGAAGATACCCAGAGTGTTGGCGATCGTCTTTTTATCAATGTATTATCAACGTTGCGAAAGATTTTCCTCGTAATACTATAGATTTTTCGAGAATAATAACAAGTTTATTTTATTTTTCTTATTTACGCTGACCAACTTCGGTGTATCGAAGCGAGAGTCGAAAGAGATGTGGGAAACAAAGGGAGCGAGAAAATGATAAAAATAAATAAAAATAAGCTGACGGGAGACGCGTAGTATTTTCTGTTGCGCAGTTTCATCGTAGCGGAGTCTTGGCGGTGTGTCTATACGAAACGATACTATATACGAGAATCGCGGACGGTGGGGAAGCCCGTTATCTCTGACATTGCCGCGCGGTGTCTGGAAGTTTCTAACGTTACGCTCGTCTGTCCTCGCCGCGTTTCGCTACGACGCATCGATCGCCGAGCGAACTATGATTTTATCGTAAAGAAAAACTCTATCTGGCCCGTCGAGTTTTCAAACAAATGGGACGCTCGTCCCGATAGCTCGGGGCTTCGCCTATGATTACGATCGACCAGTCCCAGTTCGATGCCTATGTATTTTGATCCACCGCTGACCATGAGAGCGCAGTTACTCGCCGAAAAACAAAAACTCGAAGTTTGCGCGAACCGACGAATATTCACGTTTTTGTAAGCTGCTTTTACAGCCTGTTTATATCGTCGGGCGAAGCGAGCCGGAGAAGTTGTGGGATACCGTGCCCGCTTCGAGGAGCAGGTATATACGCGAGGGGTTTTTACTCACACAACCGGGAAGTGAAAGCCGGTCACTCGTTCCTCCGTTTGTTCGCTCGGCATGGCTCGGCACACAAGTTACCCCGGAGAGTTCTCGTGGAAGCGAACTTTGAGAAACTGGCACGACGTCACGCTTACGAGACACACGAGTTATATAGCGGGATGTGTATGTGTGCATAGAGATATACTATAGCGCACGCTAAAATGTGGATGTACGCGTATTATAAATGTAACTTGATGGGGACCGAGGGAACGGGGCCTTTCCTCGTGACCGTAATAAAAACCTATCAAGCGATATGGGGCAGACTGGAAAACAGCTTGATGAATTCGTTTCGACGGACGCCTCCGGGACACTTTGTACCCTATCAACGGCGGCCAGCACGAACAACGAACAGTTGTTCAATCGAAGGTCCTCCTTTCTTCGATTCTAGCAAAAGCATTATGCTAAAGTAATCATTTTTTTTTGCTTCCTCATAGAAGAAGCTTTGTTTTGGTGGAAAACAAAAATTTTGAGATTTTAATGGCGTCTTCAGAATGTTTAAAAACGTCAAAAAATCACATTAAAAAAATGTCTGTATGGATTTATGTGTGTGTATGTGTCAGCCCTATAAAATTCAACCGTCTATAACTCAAGAACGGTTTTATCAATCGGGTTGAAATTCGGTAGAGCAAGTTGGGTGCCTCTGTTTATTACAATTTAGGCAATAATTGAAATTATCGTACAGATTTGATCAGATTGTGAAATTTAAAAAAAGTGTGGTCGCACTCTACTTTCGTAAATTTTGAGTTATCGCGTTGAAACTTTCTATAGAAGTAGACAAACATCAAATAATGTTCGCTGTTGAATTTGGTAAGAATCGGTCGAGGAGTCTCGGTTTTATGACATTTTCAAGTTTTTATTATTATAAGCGCGAAGAGAATTAAATAAACAATAAATCGTTGAGTTTTCACAATATCGGACATTTGAATATATGCGGAGAAAGAAAAATGTGCATAGCCAACAATTTTAAATGTTCGATGAGTGGAACAGACGAAAGTGTAGGTATGTATATGCGAACAATGCAAAGAGGAGATTATAAGTCTACGCGTTATTCGCAAATAATACGTTCTTCAAGCTGCGAGGGAGCGTCAAACCTCCAGTCTTATGTTATTCATTTTTCACGGCCTTCTCCTTTGTTCCTTTCATAAACCGAGTTTGAGAACCGCGTCATCATCTTTTCTGCCCCCTCTCGTTCACGGTGCCGCATTGCGTCCGTTGCCCATTGTTCGTCGTCTCTCGATGATTGCCAATGGAAGGCGAATAAATACGGCTCGTAATAATGTGCAAGTTCAGATTTATTTTTCGATACAAAAATTCGTTAAATTTGTTCTCGACGCGAGAAATATTATTTTAGTTTGTCTTCGATGCGAAGCATTTAATTTTTTACATGACAATTAAAAAGTATATTTAAATTTTCATTAATTATCAAAAAGATTTTTTTTTTTCCTTATAGAGAAAAGTTGCTTTTCATAGATATGAAAAAATTATGCAAAATAATTTGCACATGGCTTTCTCATTTGTTACAATTTTGCGCATAGGTTCCTCTATGAGGAAGCCAAAAATCGATCAACGAACTTTTTTACAACAAATTGACATAATCGGTTCTAATAGAATTTTCTACAATTTACAATACGTGCTAGCGACAGAAGAGTTTTTTTTACGGCTCGATTCCTCAGAGCTGCCATATTGCTGATCGGCATTACAAGTACCAACTTTCGAAATGAGTCCCCGTGCCAAGGTATTGATTGCGCGGAGGGGCTGCCATCGTCTCGAGTGACGAACCTGACAGAGCCCACAGCTGTTCCAAAACTTCTGACGCCTGTGGGAACGTCGACGAGACTGCTGGGTCTGCGTGTACATATGGCTGAATTAACTGGACCGAACTAATGCAGCTAACAGCATCTCCGGGGAATCTGAAATCACACAATTACACGGGACACAGAACTCTGTCTGGTGCACACTTGCTTCCCAAAAAAAAGTTTCTGGAACGTAAATCAGCCTACGAAAATAATAGTCATGAAAAAAAGAAAAAAGAAAACGTTTCACACGAAGTTCAGATAAAAAAACGGCTCTCCGAATGTAATATTTTAGCCTAAGGTTAGACTTGGATCTTCACAATACTATTCGACGTTGCCTTTTGAAATTGGGAAATAATTCCCGCATCTTTTATACGTGGATAATCCAGGAATGACGCATTTTCGGTAATGGATACCTAAAGCCTAATGACTCAAGTGCTGAATGATTTCGTCTGGCCGGATCGAGAAGGTAGCCCCGGTGATTCCTAGAATTAAATGAGTGATACACTATATCGAGAATCAGCAATGAATCATCCTACCGAAAGAAAAATCTGTTTTTCTGACTAAAAATAGTACATTACTCCACGAGGGCGAAAAACGTTTTTGTAACGAGTGTGAGTTTGCAGCACGAGCCGAAGGCGAGTGCTGTAATCACACGAGTTAGAAAATGTGTTTCGCACGAGGGATGTACGAAATTTTCATCAGCGGGTGCGAAAATGGCGGTTTTACGCACGCGAAGCTGGCGGAAAAGTGACCATTTCCGCACCGAGTGATGAAAATGTACATAAATCATTGTGGCTGATGCTGCACAGACAAAAATTTCAATGGCAAATAAACAGAAACGAACGCACTCTCGAGCAATTTTGTAAGATAAAAGACCCGCGATATATAAGGATTTTTTTGTTTTTTTTTTTTGTTGATTGACACTTCCGTCTTCGTAAACGTGTCTTCGCTTCATGCAAAAACAGGAAGTTATTATTATCGCGAATCATCGGAGACGTCACCGATCGAGAGACAACGTAAAGGCGATAGCGTAATCTTGGACTTCCCGTTATCCCGACGAGCCAATCGTTTCGCAACGGGTTTTACAAAAGTTCCTCTCAAGAGAGATCGTGTCGGATCATCTCGATTCAAAGAAACCCGTTTATTTATTTATTTACCTACAGCAATCGCAGTTGAAGATTTATGTATGTATATATATATGGAGAGAGACGTATCACATACGTTCTTTTCCCTGTGTTCCTTAATTCATACGTTTATATCACTGGCTTCATTCGACATATATTTCAGAGAAAAATAGAAAAATTTCTCTATTACGTCATTTCCGGTTATCGACTGGAAGTGACGTCATACGGAAAACCGACACATCCGGTTTCAAAATCTCGGTTCTGAAAACAAAAATTTTGAAATTGAAAGTGACGTTTTTGCTTCCTCATAGAGGAAGCTTTGTTATGGTGAAAAACAACATTTCGAGATTTTAATGAAAACGTGTTCAGAATGTTCCAAAACATCGAAAAATCACATTTTTTTAGCACATGAGATGGAATTAAATGAATTCCACACACGTTTCAACAAATTAAAAATTGCCCACCGGTTACCTATTCCACCCGCCATCCTTCGCCAATCACATTCCTAGCGATTGACCATCCAAGTGGAATTTCAGCACGGCGACAGAACTGTGGCGGTAACGTAAATGTACCTATGGCCGGACATTTAAGGCAATAATATCTATCTTAAAATTCAATTTGCGCTACAATGTATCGATCATTTTCGAAATCCGCGGTAACCAATCTCAAGGTTAGAGATCCTAGTTTTCGAAACACATCCATTAAATACTTTTACGATATCTTGAAAAATATTTATTCACGAAAGCACTGGGAAATGTAAATGTACCAGTGGGCTAGACAGCTATTCATGGGTGTCTCCCGATTTTCGGACAGAGGACGTCCCAATGTTTCGGACACTCGCAAATTCTGAGAGTAATCATGAACGAACTCAAGTAGTTCGTGGCAACAGGAATAAGAGCAGGGTATTGTATTAATTTCTCAAATAAAACATGAATATCAATAGAGTAACACATGAGACGTGTTGCATCGACACCCAGCTGACATACCCCCTTTCGGGTCTTTCCCGCTGTCTCGAAACTGGGTTTGCCGATTCACGATTCCACGTACCAGTGTCGGGACACAAAAATCGACAGTCGCTCAAGCAAATGTAACAATTGAATTATTATTTACGCATGGCCTATACCGATCTTCGGGATGCTTATCAATAACTAATTATAGATACTATTTTGACAGTAACTGCAATCTTTTAACCATTATATTCGTTATAAAATTAAGTCTGCGGGCCAGTTGTCCGGTAACTGGGACTTGTCCAATCACTGGTACGTTTACCTTACCAAAGGTACGATACACGCCCCACGGCACGTTTTTCTATCTAGAGATATAGTAGAACCCCGATTAACCGGGGTCGGATTAACCGGGAAGCTCATTAACCGTGCGTCTTAGGTTTTTTTTTTTTTTAATGCTCGGAGCAAACCAAATTCACTGCGTACTTCCAAAAAAAGAGTAGCTTACGTAATATTAATGAAAAAAAAAAATCAAAAGTTTTACATTCTAGATCACACTATTTAACAATTAAGTGCAAGTTGTACCAAATGTCATTGTAACTAGTCAAAATAAAGTTGTATCCTTAGCCATTATTGACTTACATACTTTCGCCGTCTAACTCGGTTTAACCGGGCTTTCGATTATCAGTGGACTCTTCGGTCTCGAGGATCCCGGTTAATCGGGGTTCTTCTGTATTTTACTTTCAAAGCAAAGAATCCAACGCGAATGAGAATATTCTAACCTTTCCAGGAGCGTAAACGGTAAGCTGAATATTTGATATGTTCAAGAACTGTAGAGGTGACATTGACAGGCGATAACTCGAAAAACAACAAACTCTCAAAATCAAGCGGCCGTCCGGAGGTGACCTTGAGAATTGATTATATAGAATATAATAAAACTTATGTAAAACTAAAATAATTAATATATCGAATATATAAAACAGACCAGCTTGTAGAAGACAAATATATGACTACATCGGATGTCCTTGCCGTGTCGAATACAATGTTTTAGTCTGTATATAAGGAAACGCAAAAAAACATATACATATATACGCGGTTCGTTACAACTACCAAAGCTCGCGTGACGCCGCTCGACGGTTGGCCTCGCACAGCGTTACAGTCGCAGCGAGTTCTGCGTAAACCCGCCATCGATATCCTGACTCTGTTATTTGGTATATCGGCGTTGAGAACGGACCGGATGTCAGTTCGCCGTGGAGTTTTCTATAGCCTTTGTGTGTACACGAAATTGGACGAAGTACACCACCATTACTTCGAGCACGAAGTACATTGAGTACCTTGAATTTACATTGGCATTACGTTATATCTGCGCAATGCTCCGAGTTAGGCATGTACGCGGTAGAAAAATCTCTTTAAAAAAAAAAATCGATTTTTTAAGTACTTGGCGTCGAGAAGCTACTCTGTCCCGTGATATTGACCCTTTGAAGCATGCTATATCATTTCTCGACCCACCTCTTCACTTTCTAATAAAAACAATAGAAATAAAATAATTTCTTGACAATAATCAAGATGACGATTTAAAAAAAAAAAAAAAAAAAAAAAAAAACGCTTCAACGTTGCTCATCATTATTAACATACCGTTCGGGTCTTACGTACGAATGATATTAATTTACCGTGTGAGATTCTAGATATAATTTGAAAAAGTTTATGTGCCTACTTACAGGTGAGCGCCATTTTGTGGCGATTTTAGGTACCTCTCTAACTCGCAGCATGAAAACTGTTAATTTAATAAGATGTGACTGATGAAAGAAACTCACCCAAGGCATTTCACGTGCGACAATGAGAACCCGATCGTATTTCTCAGCTGCTGTAAATTCCCTTCCGTGCCGATGGTTTTACCTCCCCCCGGGTCTCGCGTTACCCCAATGGCACAACTGTCCAACGTCTGTGGAACGTAGGCCGCGGCACTGTGTCCGTTCGTCTTTGTGCGCGTTGCCGACAGTGCGGATGCACGTTGCCACGAAGCCGGAAAAGAAACACGAGCCGGTTCGACACAGATCGATCGCCATACACACGTCTTCTTTCCTTGTTGTTGCTAGACTGGTCGCAAGTAGTCTCATTACGGAATCGTCGAATTCACCGTCGGGCTGAAAATAACGCAGGAGCGTCCTCGACGAGAGGGAAGAGAGGATACAATGGAAAAATAAATAAACTCTTTATTGCACTGTTGTCGTAGTTTCTGGCCATGAAAACAGATTAAGGTAGTACTTGCACGTTAGCTGGTCAAATGAGAGTTGTATTGTGGAAATTTTGAAGTATCCCTATTTAAGTTTCGAACAAAATCGTAATATTATAAAGTATTATTTTGACACTACCCGATAGCATTCTTTGGGTTCGGTTAAATATTAGGCACATTTATATCTCTACCACTCACAACTCTACCAGAAAACAAGTCTCCCTGATAATAACTCTACCAAAAAAGATAATTCTTACAACTCTACCAGAAAACATCTCTGCCGTATTAGAACTCTACCAAAATCTCTACCACTAAAGAAAAAAACTCTCCCGGAATTTATATAAAACTCTACCGGAATAAAAATAAAACTCTCCCGGAATAAAAATAAAAATGCGGGGAGAGTTTTATTTAAATTCGGGCAGAGTTTTATATAAATTCCGGGAGAGTTTTATTTCCATTCCGGGAGAGTTTTTGGTAGAGTTGTAATACGGTAGAGATGTTTTCTGGTAGAGTTGTTATCTGGTAGAGTTGTGAGTGGTAGAGATATAAATGTGCCAAATATTAAGTCCGGACGATTTTTGGCCCATATAGTTTGACCGGGGCGTGAACAAACTTTACAAGGCACGTATTTAAACAGAATAACTACAATCTCACGATCGATAATCAAATTTGTAAATTATTGATTCTTACACAAATGTGACGTATTTATATATGCTTGCGGGCTACTGGTCTAACCTAATGGCTTGGCACAGCTAATATGACCCAAATTCATAGTGTTGCCACATTTGTATAGAGTGAAATCACCGCCGGCAGACTACTAGCCGATATTAAGTAAATAATTATCATTGAAACATTCGGTAGGCTCAATATTTTCCAATATCATTGTAATCCTTGAAATCTTCGCTAACATTGATGACATTGCGGTTACCGTTCCTATATGCGTCTAATCGCGAAATACAAATAAAACTGCACAAAAACGCATTCGCGACCTTTTATGTATTATTAATTTGAAATAAATAGCCGGTAAACTTGCTCGAATTTTTAAAGAGAGAATCCTCTATGCATTGTTTGTAACATACAAAAATTGACATTCTATCTAATAGTCAAGTTCGTGCTCGTACTACCTTAATCTTTGGAGTCTTCTCGCTCGGTGAAAATGCTCCTTTGGTAGGGATGATGATCGGCGAGTACCAAAATGAAATGTAACGATTAGTGCTCTTGTCAGGTCTCTTTTGCGTAACGCGACAAGAACATTCGTCGTTACGTTTCATCGTTGCGTAACGCTGTACCGATGAGCACAGGTATCCAGGCCCGAGGCGATGCGTCCGGTCCAAGGAAGGAATATATTTGGCTCACACTGTCTGCCATTGCTTGATGTATATATCGTTCAGAGAACAACATTTTGCGTAACGTTCTAAAAAGAACGATTTTTTTTTTCGTCGTAATTGTCCTGACAAGGACAGATTTTTCACATTTGCGTCATAGAGTTATCCTCCGTAGAGAGATAATTGCGGGCCCTGAAAAGGGCCCTAAAATAATTTTTTACATAGTGCGTGTGTATGTTTGATGCGCCAGGTGAATTTTGGCGGACGGGTTACTCTGCTGCAAGGTACGAATTTAACTGAACGAATTGATCGAGTATCGTGAACCCGTCTGTGCAAAATTTCCGCTTCGAGTGTGTTTTGACCAAATTTGTTGAAGCCCTTTTCCCATTTTTTTTTTTTTTTTACTCGATAATAATGCGGATTTGAATAGTGTAATATAAATTTTTAAATATTTTATTACGACGATGTTCGGACGTCGAATTTTTTGTTTTTTGATTTCCGATTGGTCGACGATGAAATGAAAATTTTGACGTAAAATTGTTTTGGTCGATCGTCGAATTTTTTTTACTGTTGCTGTTTGACTTTTTCTCTCTTCTCCACTGCTGCATCTTCAGATTTGACGCTCGTTGCGTCTTCGATGTTCAATGATGCTTCGGTGAACGGGAAACTCTGATGAAAAATCCGGTTTTATCTTCCAGATTACACCATTACACGCTTCTTGTTCTTCTTCTTCTTCGCCTCCCCGCTTCTTAGACTTACGTGACAATTTACTTTTTTTTTTTTTTTTTTGCTTTTCCATACCGAAAAAGCCATTTTCTCGATAATTTTCCTTTTCTCTTTTTTTCCCTTTCACTCAATAAATCCCACACACCGTTCAACCCCATTTCATTGAGCTATCTGCTCTTCCTCATAATCTATTATCATTCGACTTTCTTTCTCAACCGTCACTAACTAAATATCTTCTATGTTGGCTTGAAAAAAAAAAATCTTCTCGTGTACTCGTACTATATTATGCGATCTCGAACCCTGCGAAACCCCCGGCACTTTTGTCGGGGGCTGATATCGTGGAATGCCTTTTTTTATATATGTTTGCGATTCCACAAAAGATTTCTTCGGGCCTTGCCTACGACACACCGTGATCTTCGTTTCTCGCTATGCATCATCAATATCTTTATCCTCCATATCGATTTTTTAAATAAAAAAATCTCCTTATTTACATCCACGTCTCTCGCATCTTGTTTTTCATATCTTTGTGAGTGTAATTGTGATTTATTAATTTTTTCTTGTCTTTTTTAAATATTGTGTGCAGGACTCGAATGGTATTGTCCCGATATCCTCGACTTCACCGTCAAAAGATTCCAGCCTGCCACTTTGCTCGATATGATGATTTTTATTTATTTTATTATATTTTTATTTTTCACCCACGCTTCTCGGTGCCGATGCATTGCCTTGTCTACTTCGTCCCAATTCACTCTCTAGCTGTCGCTATTTTTAACTTGAAAACGGAAAGTAAAAGGGCCCGACGAACGAGGCCAATGATGTTGCTCCATTCTAGTAAATAATAATTTATTTCACTGGTTTAAACAATTCGTATCCGTTTGTCGTTTGCAGCGTCGAGAGATCGACGATAGGTTGGCATTATCGACCTTTATTGTTTAGCGCAAAACTCGAGATCTTCCGTATTTTTTTGCAGGATTGAAAAAAAAAAACTTCGCTCCGGCCCGTGCGCCCGCCCACAAAGTCTGTTCCACTCTTGATCAACATTTTTTTGTTGTCACTCTTCTCTTTTTCTTCCTTGGCTCTCCGCTTCTTTTCTTCCATTTCTTCTCTCTTCATCCACGTGATTTATCGACCGGCGTCAGTCATCGACTTTGAGATCTCGCTTAACAAAATATTCTTTCTCTCGGTATACGCCTAACTATTCACAGATACATGTACAATTTGTTTTTTCTTTGTTTTTAAATTTACCTCATTTAGTATTTAGATTCGTTCGTAATTATAGCACGGGCGTACTTTAACGCTGTTTTAATTTCTTTTTTTTTTTCTCAAACTCGTTTTCTAATGCTCATATAGTTCGCTCTTTCTTTCTCTCTTTATATAATACAATTCTGAAGGTCCGCCGCTTTTGTGTGACTAAACACGATTTGTATTCTTATTTATACTATACAAACATTGCAACGTGTCCGAGGAAAGTGTAATTAGAATTGGATGAGGGAAGGGGAGGGGGGAACAAAGGGGGGTAGGGGACCTGTGTGCATAGTATAGTTACGAGATTAGAAACGAAAATCACAGAGATCGCGAGTCACGAGTCAACTCTATACATTCATTTTCACACGCGTATTATTATTATTATTTTCATAACTCTCTTTTCCTCTCTCGATTGCCGATATGACTCGAAAAACAAAAAAGATGCGCTATCGATTATAAAACGCGGCGATTGGCGCTCGCTTTTGTCTTCACGTTATGAATTTTTTTAGACGCAAATCAGACGCGCGCACATACAGCTTGTTAAAAATTAATAATGAAATTAAATCTTAAACGATGAACGTTATAAATGCCTCGTGGGTGGGTCTTTGTTTGTTTCTTTACGTATTGTTTTTTTTTTTTCCTTTTTTTATCATTCTTTAAACGTACGCTCTCTTTAAAAATCGATAAACATAATAATCCAAGTTCGTAGCCTAATTTATAAGGTAATAGGTATTTCTTTTCTTTTCCGTTCACATAGGATAAAGCGAACGTTCACGCGCGGGCAAGGTCGATCACATTTTGTATGTGTGTTTGTGTTTTTGTCTGTGTAAACACTTGTGTATACATGTATACATATAAAATCTACGAGGTATTTTTTTGTTTGGTATTTAAAACCCTTTTTGTGTTTCTTCTTCTTATTCTTTGATATTCAACCAATTTGCGAAGCTTCGATAACTCTAGAGAGACTTGCTCGCGCGTGCCAGTTCGCCACGAGGAAACGTGACGTTTTCCATCACGCAAATAATATTTCGTCGCATTGGTCCAAATTTCGTTATCCTCTAATGTGTCCAGTTATTTTTTTTTTTTTTTTTTTTTTTAATTCGTCCGCATTGTCAATAAGAGTGGACACACTCACGTTTCCTCGCGAAGGGAAGCTCTTTAAACGTAAGTCACGAAACAAACGGTCCTAAATAAAGATTCTATCACACTGTCGAGTAACCGAGAGAAAAATGTGACTCTCTCGCTCGCGCAATCAATTTCAAGAGTGTTCGGTAAATCGCTCGTTACTTTTGTTTTACAAAAAAAAAAAAAGAAAAAAAAAGTTCTATTTTTACTTTCATCGTGAAAACGCATTTCGCACGATTTCTTCGAACACTCTTGTGATCGCGCGGTTCGCGGACAATAGGACATAATCCTCGAATAGCTAAAAACTAGTCAGTACGGTTTGCTCCGTGTACCAGTAACGGCACGGGCAAGTGTGTGTGTGTGTGTGTGTGTGTGTGTGTGTGTGTGTGTGTGTGTGTGTGTGTGTGTGTGTGTGTGTGTGTATTTTTTGTTCTCTTCCCTCGCTTAAATCTACGTGTTCTTAAAACCTTTCCCGCGGACAGAAAAAGAAAAACAAATTATTTATGATCTATAAAACAATAATAATGACGGATTGGTAACAAACGAACGACAAATGACATATATACAGATCGATTTTGCTTTTTGTTGTTTCGGAGCAAAATTTTTTTTTTTTTTTTTTTGAGATCAAAGAATTCAATCCGCGACGGTGTCGAGATTTTAAAAAGTTGAGTACCCCGTCGCATAACGTGGTGATGACGGTAATATTCATGTAAGGAAAGGACGGTGGGGGGGGGGGGGGGGGGGGACGGGGGGACAAAAAACATTTGTTTCGTTTTCTTTTTCTTCGTCGCATTCACGAATATTTTTGCTTCGGGACGGTCGTCGGAGACGCGAGCTCCGCGATTAAATATTATTAGAGCCGATTGTAAAGATATCTAATGAAATCATTTTTTTCTCCTTTGTTTTCTTCACTTTGAGAATAGAATTCTTCTTATACAAAGACGTGTATATGTGTCTGCATGTCAGTGACGTTATTCGTTTCTTTTTGTTCTGTTCTTTTCTTTTCTGGAAAGTTAATTATATCTTCGCAATGGACAACGAGTTCTTCGTTATGATTTTGTTTTTTTTTTAATCTTTCATCGCTCTCGTACCTCCGTTTATAATTACTTAATTTCTAAAATTTAAGGCTTAATATCGAACGATCGATGTGTCGCATCGGTGCCACATACGGCTCGTTCGCCACTTAATTTCTCATCTTATCTTAAAGCTATTGTTTTGTTTGTTTTCGTATGTATGTGTTATTGTTTCATTTCGCATTGTCTGTGTGTGTGTGTGTGTATTTGTGTATTATTTCTCATATCTCGTTACGCAGGTGCTGCCACTCGTTCTGTAACTCGGTCGGAGCTCGAAGATTGCTCGTCGAGACTTTGTACAGTTATATCGGAAAGCCTCGACGAACAATCGAGGGCCTCGATTTTCTTTCGATCGATGCAATTATCTCTCTCCGATGGGCTTCAATGGGAAGGGTTATTAAAACTGCGATCGTCGTGTGCGTACGCACCGATCGCAAAGATCTGTACCGTAAGAAAGAAAAATGGACTCTGCCTTAAAGAAACAAATTTTGTTCGAAATTCATCGACGTTCCGTCTCCAAGTCATTTGCTTAAAAAAAAAAAGAATTATAAGAAATTTAAGAATAGTAAATGTAGGTATGGACCTCGATAAAAAAAAAAATGTTATCTATAAAAATCCAAGTAAAATAGGGGAGATGCGCAAGAGATCCTGAACTACTCCGTTACTCTCGACAAAACTATCTGAACTTTTGTCTCTTTCTTTCCTTCGACTCTCATCGTAACGAATCCTAAAGGGATAAATCGTAATCGCCTAAATAATAAGTAACAATAGTAGCGGGGCACATGTACAATTCGAAGGGTCGTGGTTTAGGGATGTAGAAGTGTAGATATAGAAAGTTCAAGTACGAGCTTGATTTTCCTTACATTTTTTGTTGCTGTTCTTTGTTTTGTTTTTACGCGTGAGAGGCCTCGAGAGGGGTGGCCGAGATCGAGGTCTTCCCCGAACCTTTATCGAAACGAGGAGACTTTCGTTTTATTCGTCTATCAACAATTCCATTCTCGTTACAGATATGGCCGTCGGACGGAAAGACTCGCACGCACATAAAGTAAAATGGGAGAAAGGGAGGGGGATATCCGCGTAACACCCGTAAACCCCTTCGCAATAGTGCCAAAACGGCCTCGTAGTCATTCTCTCCTCTTCAGCGTTTATACACCTCGTACTTCGTTTTTTTTTTTTTCTTACACGTTTTATTTTTTCTGCCCACATATGTTGTCTCGACAATGGGTCTATTGCGATTAACCGTGTGTCTGTGGCTTCAGTTTCTTTCTTTTTTTTTCTTTTTTTTTTTTTTTCTTTTTATGTTTTGTTTGTACGTTACAATATCACATTTAATGCCGGCCGACCGGAAATCGAGCCTTCCCGTGTCGATCACATCTTTTCTCTGATCGCATTATTTCGCGATTGTAAAAAAAGAACAGCCGAGTAGAAGGGAGTTACCCGTTTACGCGATGGAAAAAAAATCTCTCGCGTCGATCTTCACCGCCCGTAGCCAAATTTACCAGTCCCATTAGACCGCACTAGTCGCGCTCGTCTTGCAATAAACGCAATTAAGAGAGGCGACAAATTTTTTATTTTTTTCCATATAAATTTGTCTATTGACCACGAGGGGAGAAGAACGATGAAGGATCTATTGATTTATACGCGATTACGGTCAGTCTTGCTTCGACGGGTGCATCGACGACGAAACGGCGCGAGAGGTCAACGTCATGTTGGTATGTATAATATTTATATATATATATGTATATATATATTTTCATATATATATATATTCAATAATTCTACTTTGTTTGACCGCCACGACGATTGCGAAAATAGGGTTAACCAAAGTGAAGAAGAAACAAAAAAATAAAACAACTAAAAATGATAAACGTGTTTCATCGCCGACCTCCGGTCACCGGATTCATATCTTTGCACGATTATGAAAAGAAAAAAAAATCGTGTTTATATCCCGCGGACGCGAATTACGCGATTAAATTTGCATTCAATCAACGTGTTTACTTGCGGGGCGAGATTCAGATTCTATTTGCACTCGCGCTCGCATCCGGGCTCTCGTCTATGAATTATTATTATTGTTTTTTTTTGTTATCATAATATAATATACTTCGTTGATAATCATTCAAATATAGCAATCGGGTTTCTTTTTAAATTCTTTCATTCATTGGTAATTATCAATCATTATATCATCACGCGTTATCTCGATATCGATTTATATCCGATCGTTAAAATTATAATTTTATACCGTACATACTTTCTCAATCTCTCAAATCAATCATTCGTATTATCTCTTTACCAAATACATGTTATATATAATATATGCGCTTGTGTAGATATACATACATATACATATATATGTGTGTGTATATATATTTGATCGGTTATCAATTAAAAATTAGTAGTACCTATAGGGTCATCATCACAGCTAATTTATCATTATTCCCACTCGATCGATCGATTCGAGTTTCGTTTAGCTCTCGGCTTCTAGGGCTTTCTGCATTCTTACTTACTGTATTTTTTTTTCATTTATTCTTCTTTTCTTTCTCATCTTTATCTTTTTTTCTCATACGCGTTTGCCTTTCATCGAGCCGATAATAAGACTTTCTAGCCCGCCGGTGCGAAAGCGTCGCTCAAGAACGCTCGGAAAATTCGCGATAATATCTCGTATGTTCTCTATCCCTTGCTCTTTCTGTATTTACCTTATTTTCTCATTTTTTATCGTTTCAGTCGTTCGTCATCGCGGCGACGGGAAAAACTACCAACGGCGCTTTTCCAACTTTGTTTTCACTTCCTCCTTTTATAACACCATCGTTAAGACGATAAATAACAATTTTGTGTCGACCCGCCACAGAAATACCTCGATCTTTGTAACAATCGGCGTTGATTCGCGGATGTGTGCGTTAATTTTCGTGTATATATTAAAAAATATATACATACATATAAGTTACGTTAATCATAAATATTACAATTTTTTAATCTTTTTTTTCGTCGTATTGTTTTACGCATATCGAATTTAGAATGGACAAGTTTTACGCAACAGCCGTGCATTTGATCGGAGCACTCGAGTCGCTATCTATACTTGATTATTTATCAATATACATACTTTTTTGTTCTCTTCTTTTTTTTATTAACATTTTACTGTGTAGCCTCGCGGGGCTGAACTTTGAGTACCGCTGCTGTTGCTGACCGTGTACGATAGTGTGTATGCTTTTGATATTGCTAAACGACTCTAAAGTATCGTACCGGTTAGTTTCGAGGTTTTACATGGGAATGAGTCTGATCAATTTTATTTTAGTTTTAACATACTTGTACGAGGTAGAGAGCGACAACGGAAACGTATCTGATACAGAAAGAGAGAGAGGTAGGGACGATGAAATGTAAATCCAACTAAACCCGATGTTTTTGTATAAATCGGAAATAAACCCGAAGAACCGGGAAGAAATAGGATATAATGGCGTTTCGCACGTTCCTGGCTTCGGTTCGGCCGAGCCAGCGGCAATTTTTCGCTTTTCACGTTCTTTTCGTTGCTTCGATATGGGAGAGAAATTTTTACAAAGATAATCATAATAAAAAGAAACAAATAAAAGACAATGTACATAATTGATCGATGAGCGAATTTGCCTTTCCTCTCGCTCCGTTACTTCGCTTTATCACACCTAGCAGTCTTTTCGTTTTTTTCTTTTTTTACGTTAATTTTTTCTTTCTATCATCAAATCTGCAAGATATCAGAAGATCGATCCGACCCGAGGAGATTAACGCTTGGCGTCAATTTTCACGAGAGGGACATTTTTTATGTTGATGTTTCCATTCTCCCCCCCCCATTGAGCGTCAGATCACCGTTGCTACTCGAGAGAAAAAAATAACGACTCGATGATTATTCTCGGGCAATCGTGTACCGACGGGCTGGCGTTTGAAAATTTTCCCCGAACCGAGACCCCCTTGCGATTCTCGGTCGCAGATACGTCAGTCAATTACTACCAAATCATTCAACGTGGATCAGAAAAAAAAGAAAAAAAAATCAAATAATAATTCCGTTCGCTATCACTCGACATCGTGTGCGGATGTTTTCGTCCATCGAATATTTTTGTATTGTACATTCAATGAATCTTTCATTTTTTAAATTATTTGCCGATTTAAAATGATAGCATTACGTTGCGCGTCTCTATCTGAAACTAATCGAATCGATCGTTACTCTTCGGATGTGTGACTTTCGGCTACTATAGATACCATTATTTAAAAACATAAGAAAAAAAAGATAATTATGAAACAAGGGAGGATTTATCACACTATAGAAAAAAAATTAAATAATCTATATAATTGTTGCCATATATATATATATATACCTATATATAGCTATATATTTAAATATATATATATACATATATATTTTACCCGAACCAAATAAACAATAGTCAGAGAATTGCACAATTTGACTCCATTGTTCACCTCTTTACTCTGTCGGCTTCAATCACTCGGATACTTTAAAGCTAACAAACACACGCGCACACACACACACACACAAACATATTCGAATATCCTCGGTTCGATAGATCGAGGCAGTGGCGGAAGATGCAGATTGCGCAGAATCGATCTCTCGATTGTCCATCGTCGACGTTCTTTCGCACTCGTGAGCTCGGCTTCGATTTGAAAGATCGTCGTCGGACATCGAAAATAAGATAAATAATTACGCTTGTCGCAAAATCTGTGAAATCTGCCGACACGCTCGACCATCGAAGTTTATATATTCTCGTTAGCCGTTCGTACCTTGCATATATTTTTTTTCCGTTTTATTCCATTCAAACACGTACGCTTTACGAAGATTCTCACCAAACCAATCGCACATCTGACTCGCGATCAGGATTGAAAAAAAAAAAAGAAAAAAAAAGAAGAAATTATTTGAAGCAACACGATGGAACGAGTGCCACTTATCACGAATAATATTGCCGATAAGACGACTCCTAGCGACACTCTTTCTCCATCGTTATGAAAACACAGTTGAAAAAAACAAATTAATGTAACAGAATGTAAGAAAAAAAAAAAAAAATTGCAACTGTATGTTTAAAATAATACGGCGATTGATTTCTTCTATCCATCGATTCGAAGGGATAGATAATTTTTCTATTGTTTTTCCCGGTATTATCAATGGCGTAAATGGAAATATCTGTGCATTGCTAAGAGGGAGATAAATATTCTCCAGGACTGATTATTCGTTCGGTGTATTAACGAGATACGAGCAAATTAAAAATCAATGCGGTTGGCATTTGTCGTTTTGTTTTGAAAAGAAAATTATGTATACCAGATGCTTTTATCCGATGAGGTGGAAGAAAATGTATCATTGCGCATTTAAGCGCCTCCGATTTAATCATGGGAACATTAAAAACAATTACAATTTATATCCCTCTTGTATGTAATGTATTGTAAAAGAGAAAAAAATTAATGAAAAAGATAACGTAGAAACTCTGTTTATCACGGATTTAAAAAAATAAAATAAAAAAAACGATAAACAAAGGCGACCGTTTAATTGGTCGCATCGGTGACGATTGATAGATAATATTGTAATGTTTTTTTTTATCGCTAAGTCTCTACTGGCACTTCGTTATTTTAATTACGAGCTGTGCTCTACTTTTTGATGTTGTCTATCAAAGTTTAGAATTTGAGTTTTCCAACTTTCATCCCAAGCATCGGCCACTTTGCTATTGGGGTAAAAAAAAAAGTGAAAATGAAAACGGCGGTTTTTTTTTTGTATCATTCGGGCTCGACAGAGATCCAGACTTTTACGGCGATCGCCCGTTAACGTCGACCCTTAAAGTTCTAGTCTCACCGCCTCGTCCAATTTATGAGAAGAAAATATATATAAACACTCATATCGATCTCCCTTCTCGGTCTACCTTCCTCGTATCGTGCTCGATCGTAATACTCACGAACATTTCAATCATGCTTTCTCTTTATCATCCCGCTTCTTTCTCTCCTGCTATACCGGACTTTGCAAACTTTCACTCCTTTCAGACTCTCCAATTTGTAATCGATTTCCCACCTCAGCGTATGCCCGAACACATTCGTCTTCTTTTTTTTTTTTTTTTTTTTTTTTTAAGAATTATTGGCGTGTTCGGCCGATGTTTCTAATCACGCGATATCGTAATAGAGCATTTCAGTCTGCGATTGAGAGTCGAAAAAAAAAAATGAAGAATTCAGTTTAAACGGAGCGATGAACAAATATGAAAATAAAAACAAACGAAAACAGAACAGAGGGCAAAGAGTAGAGTACGGGGCTCTCGGGGACGAAATCTCTTTCCAAGCGAGTGCCTGGGCATTATTTTAAAAATTTTCGAACGTCGATTGTCCGCGCGAAATAAGCCCAAAAGCGTCCCCTCTCAACGAGATGACAAAGTGACAATGATTTTTTAATATTTTTTTTTGTTGCCAATAGTTATTCATATAAAAGAGCAGGAGGGCCAGAAAAGAATATTGAAGCGCATCGTGCTTATCGAAGATTCGAGTGCAGCTTCGCTCGATAATTTTTCACCTCTGTCTCATCTCGTGTGTGTACCGTCGTCATAGAGTTTGGACGGTACCGAATTTGACGACACGCTTGCGAATCGTATTTTGTTTGTGTTCGTGTTTGAGTGTGTTGCTTCTGTGTTATTCTCGTGTACGTTAATAATACGATAATCTAAAATACATATGTTTACAACTTTATACACGGCGTGTAGTATAATCGTTAAACGTTTTACGTATCGAAACTCGAACTGGATAGATCGATCGAGCGTGTATATCGCGGAGTATTTTTAATCTCGGTGCACTTTTTCTCTCTTATGATTTTCTCTTCGGTGACGGAGTTTATCGTACAAGTGTTTTTTTTTTTTTTTTTTTTTTTTTTCCTTTTAAATTCTTTTTTCATTGTTACGATACGAGAGTCTTTTGTGTGTTTCTTCGATATTACACATTTAAATGTAACACGTCGCGCACGAGTTATACGTTCACGTTTACCACGAAGAAGACGCTAGCGCCTCTTTCATTAAAGTTTATGTTCTGTGCATTCATAATCACACCATAAGCGCGCTCGCGCGTTTTTTTCTTTTATCATCGATTTTGTCTGTTGTATTGTTGCTTACCAGCCAAAAATCCCTTCGTAACACGGTTTTCTTGTTTGTTTATTTTCGTGTATTGTTTTTTTGTTGTTTTTATTTGTTTGAAAAGATTAGTTTAAAGTCGCAGATGTGAACGATACGCGCGTAAGCGACGAAGGGAGTAATAGCAGTAGCTTGTCCGTACCTGAGTCTCCTCGTCGCGTGATTCCGGAGTGGTGGATGCTACCTTAACGGTCCAACTATTCGGGTATCAAGCCTGAACGTTAAGTATCATCTTGAGATGATTGGAGATGCTGCAACAAGTCTCGGACTGTTGACAACTGCTCATCAGTCTCGTTGTCCAGTGGCTCGGTGGTTTCGGTAAACTCGCCGGCGACGGTGGCTCGGAGAACTTTGCACCGGCGTAAAAACTGCTCGTCGGACTGCCGCGCGGACTGTCGTTTCGCAATGGCGAATTTCTAATATTTTTCGTCGCGCACGGTGGACTGCAGCTGAGTCGGCCGTTCGAGTTTCTCGTTCCGTTTTTACCACCGCTCGCGAAGTACGTCGTCGACTTGATGGAAACGGATTTTTGATGCTGTCGCTTGCCACCTGTGTTCGGCGAGCCCTGCCGCTCCACCTTGTCGTTCATCTTCGGCACTGAATTCGTCATCTCTTCGACTAATCGCTTTCTCGCTGCCCGACGATTCGATAGATCAACGAGCGTCTGATGAGCGCTCGTGCCGATGCGTATCAGGGATGTCGTCCTCCTGTACTCGAGGTAGGTCCTCTCTGAGAGGAGACCGAACATAGAAAAACCAATCGTAGTACCCACTTTTCATACAAACGCAAGATGGGGGACACTTTTTTTTCTGCTGTATTATCTTTACATATCGTCTCTCAGTTTTTACGCTTTAAGGTAGTCCTTGCAAATAGTCTTCACTTCGCATAAGTTTCAGAGAAACGAGAGGGAATTGCAAATACTTCTGGATGTTATAAATATCTGAAAAAGGTCAAGCGCATTAAAGGTGATGAAAAGATTCATTTTGCATAATAATCGTTCCAAAATGTTATTATTAAATTGATGAAAAATTTAATTGTTCGATAAATCTCTCGGAAATCTAATTTTTTTTTGTGAAAATAATTCGTTTACGATTTAATTTTTTTTTATGGGAGAATGTGTAGAAAGTCACGAAATTCAAAGTGAATTTAAAAATCTGAAAAAATTTAATACGTATTCGAAAAATGAAAGAATCATTTTCATAAAAAAAAAAGATAGGTTTCCGGGAGATTTGTTAAACAATTGTATCTTTAATCAATTTGTTAATAACATTTTGGAATTTTTATTATACAAAATTAATATTTTCAGCACCTTTCATACGCTTGATTTTTTCAGATTTTTATACCATCCAGAAGTGTTTGCCATTCCCTCTCAGTTATCTGAAACTTACGCGAAGTGAACACCATTCTCAAGGACTACGCTAAGGATATCCTTACCAGAAACGCGAGGGGGCACGGGAGAGGAGTTCCGCTTAACGCGGTAGTTACTGTGCGAGAGAAAAGTAATACAAAGCAAGTGTGCTAGAAAGCGATAGACGCTTTGTTTTTTTTAACAGCAGTTGAAAACGAGACCGTAAATATTTTTCAAAATTGGACACTATCTGTAGCACAGTATGCCCAGTCGATTAGTTTTTTATTTCAATTGAACAGAAATTGGCGGAGAAAATCGCTACATTGTATCCTTTTTCAGGTTAGATCCAATTCTTATTCCCATGTTAAAATGCGTAACTTTAAAATCACGTTGCAAAAAGAACTAGACCGTAAAAAAATCTTTAAAAAGGCCAACAAAAAAGCGTGTTTTTTTTTCTATAGACCACACAAGTTCGATCTTGATCGAACAGAAACGAATTTTGGTAAAGATATCCTCAAATCATAAAAGTTACAAGTGTAAAAAGTTTGGTCAGCTCGATCGGATAATTTTTTGTTACTCATAGGGGGGGGGATGTACATCTATTACACGAATCGGTGCAACAAAGAAAATAATAATAGTTTAGGCTATCGAGTTTTTGTGTCTCGATTAAGTACGATGGAGTGAATAAGTTTGTTTATTTATACTTACGGCTATGTGTAGTACCGGGTAACTTTCCAAAAGCTCCGAGGTTCGTAGCGCCGCGTCTGTTGGCAGTTCCTACCGCGGCCGATGGTTCGTCGCTAACTGCGCAATAATCTCGGTAAACGAGACAGGAGTATGGGGGTAGGGGCAGAGCGACGCAAAACAAGGCGGTGGGATACTCGTAGAGACTCCCGTGAGCTCGGTGCTACCTGCTTCTCGTCGATGGCTGATCTCGTCTCGTTTTTCTCCCGGTGTGTTCCTCGCGCGAATTCGACCACATCCGTCGACCGTACGGGTCACCTCGTCACGAAACTCTGCTCTCGAGCCTCGACCGCAAATTTTTCGTCGAACCTTCGCAACGGTCGATGTATATATATGTATATATATATATATATATTTCTTTTTTTTTTTTTTTCCTTCAATCTCTCGTATTCTTTGGTAACGTCAACTCGCGACAGCGCGTCAACGCCAAAACCGCCGAAGTTAGCTGCGCGAGAGATGGAGAGAACGCTCGAAAAAGTCGATGGGTCGTTGCGCTAACAACCGTCCGTTTTTAGCACACAGCTGGAGGCACAAGATGGCGGCCGCGTCTTGTTTGTGTTTTTCGCGTACGTCGAAGCACGCAACTCAATCCTCACCGCCCCGCCTCTAGAATATTTTTCCTCTGTTTACCGCACCGGCTGGCCTCTCGCGTCCGCTCTCGAGACACGATATAAATTGAACAAAAATGAAATACAACAACGTCGATTTATGATATCCTCGTTGAGAGTGAAAAATAATGACTCGGCGCACGCGCACGCACAACACGAAACACTCGCGAGACGGTTGGAATAATCTTTTTTTTTTCCTGTCCCTCTCACTTCTGCCCCCTCCGAATCTTTCGTGTTACGTAGATTTCGTTATTATGTTTTTTTTATATATTTTCAAAAAAATGTCATCCTCTCGTAACTATGCGAGCGTCGCGAGACCTCGGAGATGCCGAATCAAAGATTCCCTTCTGTCTCTCTCTCTCTTTCTCCACACTCGTCGCGGTGTTCTCTATCTATTCCCTCTTAAATTATTACCACTCGTAGTCTCCTTCCACCTCGTCTCTATATTTTCTCCCGACACTCTCCGACAAACACCGTCCCTACTATCGAGCTTCGGTGTTATATACCCTCTTCTCCTAGTCCGCTGGCTGTATTTATCAATTCGACGCTCGCACACTTCGTTGCCTCTCTGCACGCGGCGACAACCTTCCTCTCACACTGTACTTTTGCCTTTGTGACGATTGAAGCCTACGCGAAGGATTTAGGGAAGCGTGTACCCCCGCCACCTCATCGACTCCGCCAATGTTGATCCCGAGCTCGGCTTCGTGCGAGCCCGCTCCTCCAATCGTGTGGCCCCCTTCGCTCGGCTCGACTCGGCAAACTTCGTCAGTACTTTTGACTCGCACGCCAAACGCTCATTAAACAAATAAATTATATGCAAAGGTCAACGGCCCCAAAATTCTACGATATTTTATTATCGTTTGTGAATCTCAGTTTTTGTAACATAGGACGTTAAAAGTATAGAAATTCTCGTTGTTTATAACGATCGGGAAGCCGTCTCGACGCTGATTGGTCGAGGGGCTCAGCTTCGCTAGTCACGGCGTCGCGCGTCGCAGGCCTGAAACGAGGAGAAAAAGCCCCACTGTTCCTGCTCGTTCGTTCGCCAAGGCCCCCCCATCGGTTAATCTCGGCGTTTTCACCAAACCGCGTTCTCCTCTCCACCTGCTAACCGCGGAGGGCACTCAATATTGGTTTCTCCTCATCCGCGTAGTCGACGCAGCGTGACGAACGAACAGAGTTTGTTTATTCTCGTATATTCTTGTAAAAAAAATTAAAAATAAAAAAAAATATATATATATATATATATATATATATATATTAACATATATATCGGTCCACATGTCCTCTTGGAAGGATCGCGACCAATGCACGTCTCGCGACACGCGGTTAGAGGAGACCACGCAGAAGAGTCACGCTTCCAACGTCGTTCGTCTTTGTCGTCGTCGCGAGAGATACAACGAGTGACAATAATAACACCGACGAAAAACTCGATAAACAACTTTCGTGAATATTTTTTTCATCGTCGTCGCGCTCTCGCGAACTCGAAGGATTTCTTGATAATTCACGGAGAGGGGATACACCTTAATTCGTCGAGCCCGAGACATAACGATTCGTCGAGTTTGTGAACGCGAGGCATAGAACAAAGTTCCTCGTGTCTCGTCGATCGTATCCTTCTGTTCTCTCGGACTCTCGGCTGTACATTCTGTTTTTTTTTTCCTTTGTTTCCAATTCTTTCTTTTTTTTTCTCGTGTCGAGGTGCAAAACATGTTCTTTGTTTTTTTTTTTTTTTTTTTTTTTTTTCTTCTAAACGCGAGTTGCATGCTGTAACGTTGTTGTAATCGATGAAAATTCGCTTGAGAAATATTTTTTAGAAGTGAAGGAGAGTAAAGGAGAGAAGGTATATCGCGTAGGCGTGTTGCGTTAGAAGAGGAACACGCGCCTCGCCTCGGTTTCGCCTCGGATCGAGCCCCAGAGCCAGGCCTTCGGTATGGGTGGGGTCGCGGTTAGAGCCGAGTGAGAGACGCCGCCGCGCGACGAAGCCTGAGCGAGAGAAGACCCCACCAGTGTTTCACCAGTGTGGCGAGAGCAGCACGGCCATCGCGGCCATTCGCCGTACCTCTCAGACCGTTCGCGCCATTCGTCCTCTCCAACTTTTTCGAGAGCATCGGGTTTTCACGCACTGGCATTTCTGCGCTATGACGTCGCTCTGAGCTGTACAAGCGAGCGAACGAAAAACACGCACGCAGAATAGTCCCAGCCAAAGGTAGGATCGCTTTTCCTACCCCGTGAATAAAAAAAAACAACAGAAAAAACATATACTATGTACTACCTACTACTACTGCTACTGCTACTACTACGTGTGTGTGTGTGTGTATGTATATGTATATAAAAAAGAGAGAGAAGCGATGTAGCTTTTGAGTGAGAAGAACAAAGCTCTCGTATCTCTTGCACACGCACACCAAAAAAACCATTAAAAAAAGAAAAGCCTCGTATATATATCTTATTCTTCTTACGATTTGTTTAATTTTTGTCTCGTCTTATCTCCATTAGTTTTACACAGTAATATAATTATAAATGCTGCAATAATAAAGTATATAAGCTTCACGTTCCTAGCTTTGGGTAGACTCACCGAGTGCGAGTTTTTCCTGGTTGCTCTGGGCTTGAATCATTCGCTATTAAAACAAAAACAAAAAGAAACAAAAAAAAAAATAAAAATCCTTGTGTACATGTATTTATCCACATTTTTTCAATCCTTTCTGTTACATGAGGCATCCTTGCTGCGATCTATGTTCCTTCTTGGTAAATTCCTTTCTCACACCGATCCTCTCGCGTCTCTCCGTGCCCATCGCAGTCGCGTCTGCGTCGCTCCACGATATAGCGTTTCCACCCACGATCCCTTTATTCCCCTTCTCTCCAGCTCTCTTTATCTCGTTCCGTTTCTCTCTTGCTCACGTTTATTCTTTTCTCTTTGGCTCTCTTTCTCTTGTACGAATAATGTATGTCACTACTACCAGCTACTAAGCCCCGATGTACGGAGGATGCACGCTCGTCAGAGAAAGGATATAGTCGCTTGCGCACGAAGAACATGCCTACGTTCCGTCTCTTCTACTTCGCTCGCACACAGGGATACTGGCGATTATAATACACGTTTATATAGTTATCTACATATAACTCGATAGTTTTTTTTTTCGATAGGAATCGAAAGAGTGTGTAGGTGTATGCACGCGTGTTTTAAATACGTAGTTGTAACCCGCGCACGTGCTAAGCATTCGCAAAGACACCGCATTATAGCTATGTGTCTCTCCCCACCTATATTTACATAAATAAATATGCTTAGCGACGTTTCCGCTTTGGGATGCCTGATTTAACCTTGGTTTATCACGGGCTCATTCGCACGAGCCACGACTCTTGTCGGTTGGAGGTTATGTTTCGGGGAATTTAAAGGGCTCGTACGATGCCGCGTCAGAGAGAGAGAGAGAGGACTTTGAGGATAGAAAAAACTATATGTACCGTACGACGTTTTGTCGCCGTGTTCAAGGCCATACCTCGACTGCGTAAGAGATTTCATTTATATATTGTACAAGTAACAATCGGGCGTTAAGTTACAATTGCGATACTGGCTGGAACAGAAGGAGGTTTAACGTTTTCAGATGTCTTTATCGCGCGAGGTACTATTTTTTCGCAACGAGATACGGGCGTATAGGACGTTAGTCACGATTGTGATGGAACGTCGTGTACAAACTCCATGAGTCTCGGGTCGCAAGCTAGAAGCAGAGAGAATTAATAATGCCAGGCAGCTGGCGTTTCCACGAGAGCCTCGTGCATGAGCGCGACGCCATGTTTGTTTGAGATTGTGACTCGTCAGTCGTCATCCTACACTTATCGTGGGAGACCGAGAGACTGACTTTTTTTTTTTTTTTTTTTTTTTTTAACGAAAATTAAAATATACGCATGAAGCACATGAAAGTGCCTTACGACAGTCGCGCTACAGACGATTTACCCGTGGTTTCATGTCGAGCGAACGATTTCTTCTCATTTTCAACGCCCATAGCCTCATAACTTCGGTCTTTATTGGGGTCAGTCGTGACAAAACATAAAAACGAACGGAGATAAGCAAGGATTCAATTCTGTTTGGACGGTTTCTAATATCCTGGGTATGTATAGTCATCTTTTTTATATCGCATGTGTTACGAACGCATTTTTTTGATATAACATATAACTTTGCCGAAAAATATAATTAATCTCGTTCAATGATTACACAAACCACGCTTGTGTGTAAAGTTTCACTTCCACAGTTTGGTCGGCGCCTTATCATGTTTGGCATACCAAAGCTAAATTATTTGATTTTTTCGAGTAAAAGTTATTATATGTTTCGAAAAGAATTCGATATCTAAGCGTTGGTAAAGTAATGAAACGTCATAGATACACGAACGTGTGGAGGTAGAAAAAGAAGCGGAAAAAAAAAAACGTCGGAGAGTAGAGCATCGGCAAGTGGAAGCATTATTTATTCGTGTTGTAGTCCGCAGTGACGACGAAGCGAACGGCGAGCGCGTATAGAGCGGCGCCTGGTAGTCACAGTCCGACGTTACTTTTCAAGTCTCACGTTGACGTTGACTATTTACGCTACATATACCTCGCATTCTTTTTCCACCTACTACCCCTGGACACCGCGATGTGGTGGAGCATAAATATTTCACGCGTGGGGGAGACAACACATTCGTACCTCCAGCACAGCCGATGGTAAAAAACAGTCGGAATAAAACGCGCTGTTCTCCCCTCCACGGTACAAACTAAGCTCACGCGGAACACGTACACACACACACACACACACACACACACACACACACACACACACACACACACACACACACACACACACACACACACACACACGTGGACACACACTCTACACACTAATCCTAGCCCTGTCGTGCTCCCGTTGTCTCAACGGCCCTGGGGGACTCGCAGATAGGACAGCCGTGCGCGCAGCCACCGCTGCCTCATCCAAACACCAGCTGAGGTCGCATTCGTAAAAAAGAAACTCTTTCGCTTCGTTGTGAAATCATAGAAAACCCATTTTTTCCCCTACTTCAACTTAAAAGTTACAAAGTCTCATATTTTATTTACAAGTTTTTCGAAGAAAAAATTAAATTGAAGGAAAAGACGAGCGAATATGCGACAAAGTTTTAAAAACTCTGATCCGTTTTTCCTCCACGTATTCCTCTTGTGCCAGTGTCAACAGACTCTCGTACGCATTATACTTTTCTATAGAGATTCGAGGAGAGCACGATGACGCCCACGACCGACGCATGCGTCTCTTGCCCCCTCGACGCCTTCAACGGTTACACCCCTGACTTTTGTAACCTACGAACGTGACGACGCCCCTCCAACTTGACGCAGTGACGGAGTTCACGATTCTCGAGCCCCCTCTTTTTTCCCAGCACACAAAATTTAAGAAAAACAAACGTAGAACGCCATTTCATGATAAAAGAGAATGAAGCAAAATAAAATTCACTGTAAGAGTGAGCATATTTTGAGAAACACAAAAAACAAAAAAAAACTTTACTTCAGAGACAATAAATGTATACCCTTACGTTGTCGAAAACTTAAATATTCCAATAGAAAAAAAAAAAAAAAATTTACAATCTGTTGTGCGATTGTTCCGATGAACGCGACATCGAATCGAAAAACGAAGCTGCGTTTCGCCTATTACAGGATACGAAAAATTCGATCTCCCTTACGGTATCTTTTTTTTGATCGCAGTAAACTACGGATACGAAATACGTTACTGTCTCATATGCTATACCGTGTAGACCTAATAGCCCTCCCCTCCGTCGTCCCGCTCTCTCTCTCTAACTCGCAACCCCTCAGATTCTCCAGTTCTCTCACTCTCTGTTTCGCTCTTCTCGCCACATTTCGCTCCGCCCCCTGTACTCACAAATTTTTCAATTGATAAGGGTGCCCTCGTTCCTACCGGGGATACGGGCGAACACGTCGGGCTCTCGCTTTCTCCCGTCGAACGTTGAAAAGCACCGACGACGAACATTTTCCAACCCCGTCGCGACAGTTCGCGTTCACCCTCGTTACGCGAACCCTCTCCCCGCTCTTCTCCTCTCGAAAACGTGTGGGAAAATAATTCATTATTTCCATGCAAAAGTTATAATCCGCGATACGAGAAACTCTCTTCGCTCTTCGCCTACCAGCATATTTTAGCAACCATGTCTCTCGTCAACTTTGTTTGAAGTTCCTTCTTTTATCCCCTCTCATCCAACTTGCAACTCCCGGGTCGCGCGTACGAAAATTCCCTATTAACCCCGTAGTCATATTTCCGTTCCTGTGTGTGTGTGTTTCGTTGCTCGGCCTACCATGTTAGTCGGGACTCGTACTCGGCTGACAACTCTCTCGCGTCTCTCCTTGTAGCCGGCAACAGCACAACGCACAGAGCTCCCCTGACTCACGTCTCGCGTTACGTAAAATTAACAGTCACGTACCGAAACTAACTTTCTCGTCGCTGCCGCATGCACAGTTCTCGATTCTACGAGTTCCCTTTCGACGCTACTGCGCCGCGGCGGGCATTTTATTTTTTGTGACTGCAGCGACGTCCATAAGACGGCGTGAGCGGAGCGAGAAGTCTGTCCGCGTGAGAAGCGTTCGTTCTAAGTGGGCCCGACTTCGATTGCCGGCCAAGTACCGATGGACTTTTCCACGTCCTCTGCGATCCGCAAGTAGTTCGGATTCCACTTCGATTCGCACCTTCACTGCGTTCTTTTTCTTCATCGGGCTTAGGGCCGAATTAATCAATTGATTGGTAATACCAATTGATTTGTTCGTTAGCGAGCATTGCCCGGAAGATGGCGCGCGAGTAGGGGCACAAAAAATATTACACAGGGCCTTCAGCCCAATACTTAACCCTGCGTGTGTACACTATATTTTCGGAGACACGGTGTATGCACTGGGTCTTTTAGGGAACAGTCGGATTATCAGATTTCTAGACTTTCAAGAAATCTGAAAAAATTCGTGGTCCAGAAGTTACAAAAGTCAAAAGTTTAAAACCGTTGTTAATAAAAATTGAAGAATAGTCGAAAAAGCGGAAAAACTGAGAGTTTCAAATTTCGACTGTTCCTTCAAAGCCCCAGTGTACACACGCAGGTGTAATCATTGTAAGCATAAAAAAATCTACAAAAAAGAGGGGACTCGACCATACATACGAATGGCAGTAACGAAGGTACGAATAAACGAACAAAAATCACTATATCGAGCGTTGGTCGGCACGGCTTCTCTAGTGGCCAGGTTGAGCGCCTAGGTTGAGCGCCTCTAGTAGTTCCAGGGCGTTCATCGAAATTGAAAGAAGAAGAAGCCTTGGTTCGGCTCGACGAATTATTAATTTTTTTTTTTGAGCAGCCAACAAACGTGCATAGAGCGTGTAACGGATGGTTGTACGGTACTATCGAGGCTCTCGAATGAATATCCGACGATTCTTTCGGGACCGTTTTCGAAGCCTCCGAGAGCTCGTAGATCCGAGGGATAAAGACTCACGGGCACAGGGTCGCCCTGCTGAGAGCCGATTGAACGGCGAGGGAAAGCCCCCAGCACCGTCTCTTTCACCACCCTGGCACTTCTCTCTGCCGCGCCGTACAACCTCACGAATATCTCGAGTCCGCCGAAGAAACGCGACACGTTGGCCTATAATTTCAAACTTGCTCGGTGTACTTACGCGCTTCACCAACGTTTTACAGAGAAAGACGCTCGAAAGAACGTCGAAGAGGCGGACCAGCAGAGGGGGAGTTTGAACGTAGAATTTACGGTAGTACAAGTCTCAATTTATCTATCGTTTAACCAATAAATTATTTCATCATTAAGGTAAATGTCCCTATTCCCGACCCCTATAAGGCCGACCGGGGTAAAGAATGGCGTTGTCAAACTTAACAAAAGTTAATTCGAGGATGATTTTCACATCAGTCGATAGCTTTAACCATACACTTTCCAAAAATCGTAGACTCAATCCATTTCGTCAAGTGATTTTCCGAGATAAAGCGTAATAAAGCCGCACTAGTGCATGTGCCATCTACCGACCAGCTGTGTCCGATTCCGACCGGGCATGGCCCCCATTACCGAACACGTTTTTTTTTACAGCATGAATGACCGAGGTTGCAAAGAAAAAATAAATATAAATCCAGCCCTAGCAACCCTGGTCACCGAAAAAAATAGCCGAAAAATTACCGTCAATAACTCAGTTGATTTGAGACATTGCAGAACCGAAAAAAACGGGCCAAATTACTGAAAAATAACCGTATGCCTAGTAGAAGTAACGCATTCGGTTATTTTTCGGTAATTGGGCCCGTTTTTTTCGGTTCTGCAATGTCCCAAATCAACTGAGTTATTTTTCGGTAAAATTTTCGGTTGACGAGGTTGCCAGGGAGACTTCGAACATGAAATCTACAGCATTGTGTACACACTTAGCCTAAACGTTTTAGCAAAAGAAAATTTATTAAATTTTTATTGGTTATGTGAAAATGAACTGACGTTTACATGTACAGTAACGGGGACAGGCAAGAATTTTTCTGTGCCCAATCCCGACCGGCGAATAAAAAAAAAAAAAAAAAAAAAAAAAAATGTCCGACTGTTTTTTTTTTTTTCGGAATATATAAACCGAACTGCAACGAACCATTTAACGTTCGAATTATTCGTTAACAACGGATTTTTACCGAAATATTTACTATTTACGCGATCGACAATCCTTAACCTTACCTCTAAGAAACCGCTCGAGTCGTGACGTGCGGTAAGAAAAGCGATAATATTATGCACTAATTATTACACTTCCTCTACAATTTACAATCCTTTCACATTGTACAAATTCTTGAATATTTCTAGACCACTAATAAACGTTTTTATCCATTGGCCGCCTCGTAAATGACGTTATACGCCGAAATGGTCGGTAAATAAGGGAGCATGGTCGGGAATAGGGACATTTACCTTATCATAAACAATCTTCTCTAACAATGTTTTCGGTAAGAAAAACGTCAGGCCGGGTGTTATTGTTGCTCAGTGATGAAAATCGCGTTAGATATCTGAAAATCGATACCTCCACATCGGTAGAGAAGCCTGGCCTCCTCAGTTTGGTAAGGCAAGTCGGAATACATGCAATAGCGCCGAGGGATCGTATATTAGGGATGTAAGAGGCTCCCGAGGCCCCCCTGGCCTCGTCGTCTCGTATCGAGGGAGCCGTGAGGGTCGATCCGTAGATATCGTCAGCGTTGTATGCCCGTGGCTGCCGGTACGCCGGTACACATCTCCGTACATAGCCGGCCATCCTCGACTCGCACACGCTTCGGCCCTGGGCGAGTGTGCCTCAGCGGACGAAGAGTCGTCAACCGGGCAACATCTCCCTAATCACCAAAGTCGGTCTCTCTCCGGGTATATACGCCGCGTCGAGCGTGTATACACGTTGAGAGACGCTCGTAAGCTTGGGCGCGGTTCTCCACGTCGAGTTGAGCGAAGGAAGGAAAGCGCAAGAGAGAGCCCATCACGTTGCAACGAGCGAAGCGAGCTCTCGGCTCTTAGCCAGCCTCGAGACTGGGTCCTGGGCTGGCCGTTTCGTTCCCTCTCTTATACTCGCCGGTACGCTCGCCCTTGCTCGCTCTCGCGCTCTCGTCTCCTTCGTTCAAAAGTCCTTTTGGCCCCCCTGCTCGCGCGACCGTCCTATATACGTATTCGGTGCTATACAGCGTTATAGTACACTCCAGGCAGCGATGCCCGCTCTAGCGGCACTCCCTGGCTCGTCGGGCTCAACCGAACGCCCCTATGCGAGACTCTCTGGGCTCTGTAAGCTCGCCTCCACCCTCGATCTCGATCCCTCTCTCGCTACGTCTCTCCGGCTCGAGCTACACGTAATATCAAACCCCCATGGGCCTCAGGCCATTCGGATAGGCTCACTCTTCCCCCTGTGCCGCATACCGCCCACACAGGCGAGCTGATAACTAATAAATCAAACCCCCTTCTCGCATCTAATCATTGAGCACACATTGAGCACACATGGACGTACGAGCGTTTGTAATGTTAGACTGTGCACCGTAGTGCTCACTGTCGAAGATATTGCAATTGTTGTACTGTGCTTCGCACAATGCGTCAGCGGACACGGAGTCGCGGTACCCCTGCTGCTCTCAGGTACAAAGGAGACTGTCATAGAAAACATTGAAGCGTTTAAATATTTGCTACTAAAGGGCTTTGGTGTACATGGGCGCTGTAGAGTGGACACAGTATTTGCGAGACGGATCAGTCAACTTTGATCGGTAAAGTTTTAGGAAAACTGCTAAATATCTTTGAGCTTCGGGAAAATGGCACCGGCTGCGCGCTGTTCGAGTTCAGAAACATTTATTCCCGTTTCGTAACCTCAAATAGTCAAAGTTAATATTCATTATAAATAATACAAAATTCTTTGATCGAGCGACTTCGTCACGTCAACGAGAGTTTTGTGTTTGATGAAAAGGTGTTAACGTCCGATCGTTAATTCTATCGATGGTAGTTTGAAAAATTGAAGAAAATACAAGAGAATTGTAAAGTTAACGAAGGGCCCCGGTTTTGCGTTCGACGTCTCTGCGCTCTCCATCCCCACCCGGGCGCAAGCCCATTGCCTTTACCGCCCCTACCGTCCTCCTTCTTCCCCTCCATCCCGCGCGTCGGCTGGCCTCAGTCTGTCGCGCGCCGCTGTCGGACGCGGTTCTGTTT
Organism: Ichneumon xanthorius; assembly: GCA_917499995.1. NCBI lineage: Eukaryota > Metazoa > Arthropoda > Insecta > Hymenoptera > Ichneumonidae > Ichneumon > Ichneumon xanthorius. The sequence goes on along the minus strand of CAKJTD010000001.1, from coordinate 1,856,936 downwards.
CGATATCGGCGTGTCCGTAACAACCGGCTCTGAAGATCCCTGTATGCGCGACGTGCGTGCGTTCTATACTTCTTCTCCCTGTGTTTATATACTCGCGCGATGGTGTACAGTATCTCGTGTCTCCAGGAACATCTGTCGAGTTCACTTTATCGGCGGTGATAGTGTAGAAGAAAAAAAACACACACACACACACACACACACACACACACACGCGCATAGAAAATCGGTAAATTTTTATTTCCCAACGAACGCGTTGCACACTATATTTGTCGATTCAACGGTTAGAGACGGTCTGGTGTATCGAGAAGGATTTGTATTATCCGCACCGTCCAGGAATGACGGCAACGCGGGAGTGTTATCCCATACGGTATGAGAAATATAAATCAAGTACATAATCTAGCTGACGACTCGATACTCGTGATATTAAACTCGAGGATAAACTAAATATAAGTCAAACCAGTAGGATAATTGTAAAACGTATATTTATCGTTCGTGAGTGTTGGGAGAGGAGTTCTCGCGATGTATCGAAACGTGGTGACAAGTTGGGAGCTGAAAAATTAATCGAAACCAAGTAATTCCATGCGCCGTCGTATAGTCGGCCGTTACGTTCGTTGTTTTAAGGACGGACTCTGGAAACGAAAGAAAGAAGGCCTAATCTTTGGTTACGTCTCGTCGTCGTGGTAGCGATTAGGCTTTCTTTGGTCGATGCTCTCACGCGTTTTTGGGGGAATGTTGACGATGAGAGTTGCCGCTCCTCGGCGCGAGTGGGAGGCCGGTAAACCGCCCCTGAGATACCAGAAACGGGGGCTTACGAGGGCCCCGAGACGCAAATCCCGTTGCCGATAAGCCAGAATGCGTATGCCGAACACAGTGCGTTATACAAATCGTACAGCGACGAACCAATAAACGATCGTATCATTCAAATTTCTTTACAATTTTTCTTCCTTATTATTCGACGAGTAAAATGTTGCTTGTATATGAGTATTTTTTTTCTTCTTCTTTCTCTTGGCAGAGGCCGAAGGCTTCCGCCAAGGCACTCTCTCCGTACGACCGAGAATGTTTAGTCCGAATCGATACGCCCTACGGTACGGGCGGTTCGGTACACCCGCTGCTCTCGCTCCTGGCTCTCCGTCCCTCGTTCTCGTTACTCCACGCTTCAACGTCGTCCCTCTCTTGCTCTCTCGCCTCCTGTAACGCACGACGGAAATGCCCCTCGGCAGGTTTTCGCCCTGGCTGGACCGTCCTTCTCAACCACCACCATCGTCCCTACCGGCAGGCAGCGGCCGCAGCTGTGTAGAGGTCACATTCGTTATCCTTTAAAATAAAAATCATCGGGGACTGTTATTCATGGTGGCCCCGAAATCAGGCAAAAGTAAGGGAATTTCAAAATTGGTCAGGCAAAAAGTAAATTGTCGCCGAACCTTCTATAAAATATAAATAAATGAGAAGTACATAAAAAAAAAAAGAAGTAAACATTAATACAATAATTAGGCATTTTCATTTGCATCATACATTTTTTTAAATGGGGGCCTTCAGAAGTTCGGTCAGGGAAAAATTTTTATTGGTCAATGAAAAGTCAGGGAATTTTTTTGCCGGGAAAAAAACGGCTATCATGTTATTCGATGCAGGCAGATGATAATAATAATAATAACAACGCGATGACCATAATCGTCCCAACTGGAAAACATGAAAATAGGTGGTACCAATACGGAGTTTTTATTAGAGTTATTATTTAATGACAGGAGACTCTCAGAAATAAGGCTTTTAATGCCAAATAAGAAACAAGATGAAGCTTATAGAGAACGGAGGAGATATTGATGTTACTAGAACGCACGAGGTCGAGCCTTATCGGTCACAGACATATATATAAATACATCGGTCTACGCAGGGACATAGTCGACGTACAGTTTAGAGGAGGAGGTAGCGTCGACACTCTGAGAAGCGAACGATTACGCACACTCCGGATCAGAGAACGTAGGGCTACGCGGGGTAGTGAACTCTAAGCTCGCTATCCAGCCTCTAATGCGCCATCAGCGTAATTCAGAAACTCTCGTTAGACCACCATCGTCCCAACGCCATATAATTAGTAATATCTAATAACCGGGGAATACTCGCTGCATTAATGCATTAACGATCCTGCAAGATAATAGCTTACATATCGAAACCACGCTCACGTAGATTAAAAATTTTACCATTAACCGTGCTCATTTTCATTTACGTCCCGCGAAACTATAACGCACGATAAGATTGCTAACCCGGACTCCAACGGGAAACACGCTGACTCGTCACTGCGCAGGTATTACCCATTCATTTTCCCCTTCGGAGGTGACTCACAGTTGGCCGTCTTCAAAATTGTGGCCTACCGTTATATTTCTGTAGATATTATAAAATATATCTATAAATATAGCATATTCGTATAAATATATTTAAATATTCGCATAATAGGATTCTCCGTAAACTTTATATTCAAAGAAGTGTTGCAGTTCATTTTTTCAGACCCGATTTACTGAAGCAACTCGAGACTCCGTGAATTTTATTTCCAAAAATAGATCCATATTTGGCGCAATGCACATTTTTTTTACAACCGATGATTTGTTTTGTACCTGAATCGCGTGTGCCTTCGTAATATAACGGAGACACAATATAATTTTTTGTTGGTTGCCTGAGTGCGAGATTGCATACTGTTATAACAATTTTTTACGATTTTTAAAAACTCTTTCGACCAGTTTTATTGATTATTTTATTCGATATCAAAACTACATTTTATATATCGAAGACACGGCAAGTTTCGCTACGATCAAAAAAGTCTTCAAAAAGTTGTTATGTTTTCGGACGGGAATGGCCTACAGACGGACAAACAGATATAGAAAAATGATTTTTTTAACATTCTGAGTAATGCAAAACATGTTTCTAGACTATAACCCGAGTCTAATTTTTTTTCCCCCCTATAACAACACTTTTACTCCTTATATACTTTGTATGGGATGAGAAAATAAAAATCCTAAATAGAAGAGTAAGGTCACGTATTCGAAGAATTTTGTGCATCGGCAAAATATTTATTCAGACCATCGGGATTTTTGTGTTGTCGTTTAATTCCTCGCTTTCAACAAAACGTGGTTGAAACGTGAGTTTCGCGTTTACGAGTGGCCCGTGGTTCACGAAGCTTGCCCGGCGCGATACCTTGGGCACACCAAGGGGAGAAAATTCTTGGGCCAAACGTTGCCCAGCAACGAAGGAAAAGCTTCTCTTCGTTGCAGTTGTTGGGAGCTCTGCACGTGAACGGTGGTGGGCAGAAAAGAACACACCGTGTTCGTGAGGTCGTCGAGGGCAGGTGGTGCGCGAGAGACAAAGATACGACAGCTCTCTTCCTCTCTCCCACCGCCGCTGTGTTGTTCCTGCTTCGCCCCACCTGGGCAGGCCAACTCTCTCTCCGTGGCTCGGTCGTGTACAGCACATGCTTCGCGTTTTCGAAAGAGAGCCCGAGGAGAGGAGGCGAAGGAAGAAGAGTGCATTGCGCCCACCCAGAAACGGTACGGGCTCTTCATCGGGGCTCCTCTTCGGTCCCTTCCTTCTCTAGACTCAACCAATACCATGTATTGGGTATCCTCGTCGCCCCTGCCGATCCGCAGCGACCCTCGCCCAGTTGTAAAACCTCGCCCCCATAACTAACCGTCCAATGACGCTTCGACAAATTTATATATATATATATATATATATATATATATATATAATTTTTTTTGTAGAATTGACGTGCAGCTTTTTAGCATTTTAATGCAAGTCGGCGATGCGGGTGGATAGAATGAATTCACACGAATTGTTTTCTGTTTGGCCCGTATTTTATTTGTTCTTACTTTCTCATCCCATATGGAATATGTACGGAGAGAAAGTATTGTAATCCTCAAAAAATTGGATTGCCAAATTGTGGTCTAGAAACATGTTTTGCATGTCTGTCTGCAGATCTGTTCCATCCGAAAATAATAACTTTTCGAAAAGTCTTCGGATCGCGGCGAAAATGGTCTTCTGCAGATAGAATGTGATTATTGAATTTCGAATGTTCTCATCCATCCATTGATGCTTTACCTTAAATGGGAAAAAACTCATACCGCTGTGTCGGTAAATGAAAGTACTTGCGTTTTAAAAAAAATAGTTGTTTGAAAATATAAAAATCTCTCATTTTGGCAATATTTACTACAAAGATTCCCTATAAAGTCGCCGGATAATAGTCTCTTGTGTCGGACTGTTCAGCCCGTTAGCTCAAAAGTCGTTAGAGTGCGCACAGATTTCTTGTAGCAAACTTCCAAAACGTGTAAAATTTTTATAATTATAAGCAGTTGTTTGCAAAAAATGTTACCAAACATTGAGGATTACCCCCCCCCCCCCCCCCTACCTACCTTAGAAACTCCAGCTCGATAGCTCAACCCGTTGTTAAGGTGATGTGAAACAATATGGAGTGCGTGGTTTTAGGTACCGCGGGTTTAGGTTCGTAAAAGCCCCATTTTCACACCTTGTGAAGTAAAATTCAGTACGATACTCATGCGAAAAACTTCTTCTTAACTCATGTGTTTGCAACACTTTTTAGAAAAAGGTTTATCGTACCAGTATTGTAAATTATCATTTTATGATAAGGGCTATGAGGAAGCAACATTTGTTTGAAAAATGGTAAAAAATTATCGAGACATGTAGAAGAAATTGTAGAAAATGCTGATAAAAGTTTGTTTGGTCCACAGACAGACACATCCAGGTAGCCAACATAAAAATGAGTGTTACAGTTCAGCACTGCCTCCAAAGCTCCATAGTCTTCTGAAATCAATCTAATGAGAAAAAAACACAGACAATTGAGAGATATTCTCTTCGTAAAGTCTGTGGGGCAACCCTGAATAGAGGTTCAATGACTTTCCACCGCGACACGAGCGTTCGAGGCAGGAAGTTCAAAAGTTCTAAAAAGGAACGTACATTTAAATTATTATACTAGATTCCAAAAATTCTGTCTATTTTGTTCGTGATATTTTCTTCTACTTCTTTTTTACTAAAAAAAAATAAAATAAATAAAGGTGAGGAGACGGCTCGTAGTGAATTCAATGTACCGCGGTGAATTTATATTGGGTGCAATATAAATTTTTTTGTACCTGGAGGGCCATAAATAGAGGGCTTTAATTGTCGTATTTATAGATAGGAATTATTTACGAGCTGCACTTTTATTGCACTATATTTTGTTAGGTACTCATTGCCAGTTGTTGGATTCATTATTCTTTGTACTTATTTGTCATTGTTCACTTTCAGGTCTTTTTTGTCCTTTTCACTCGTCGGCTCTGAAATAATTTTCGTTGGGGGCAATTCGGTTGGACGACGAGTCGTTGCCAGCTGACGCACGAATGAAATTCGTGAGTGATGCAGTGGTTTGGGTAATGAGGAGTTTCGCGAAACGTTTTGCCGGTGTGTTCTTAAAAGCAAATTGCGCAAAGAATTCTTCGGCTAGCGACACTGGTCGGTATTAAGTGTATACTGTTGGCTCTCTTGTATACTAAAAGTGCTCAGCTACGAGGCAAGCTTCTTATGCCCGACCCGGTATCTGTCTTGTTTCTTGACGCAACTTTTTCTATGCACACGCTCACGTAGCAAACTCATCGATGTCATCTGTGCGACTCGCGATTTATCAGAATAACACTTTGAATCGAGCACTGTTTCTTTTTCTCTACTCAGTGAATCTCACTCGATATCCTTAGAACGGTAAAAAATTATGAAAAATGTAGTTTAATCACGGGACAAAATTGTATGACCTGAATTCCGAAAATTTGATAATTGAATCGTAGGATAAAATTAATTCAATCGAAATACATCGATATAAAAATTAATTTTGTTTTCTGAGAATCTGGAGGAATCTTTGTTTACGTGATTTTCGTATTTGTCATTTATTTTTTCTTCAAAACGTGTTCAGATTGTTCGAAAACATGAAAGTATTACGTTTCGAAGACATATCCGGGGAGAGTGTGGATGCCAAAAAAGGCGTTAAGGGCTTAACTGTCGCAAATTTTGTGCGGTCGAGTTGAAGCTTTATATAAATGTCGAATTATTTGTGGATGCTTTACATGAATTCTGGCAAAAAAAGAAATGGGGCAATGTTCCAGATGTTAAAATAAAATTTTTCTCTTGATCGATAAAACGTTGGCACGTGGGAATGGTTCAAAATTGAGAAATTTAAACGCGATTGATTATTTTCTCTTACTGACAAAGCTTCCTCTACGAGAAAGTCAAATAATTACCGAAAATCATTTTTCACAGAAGCTTTATACACAAAAGTATTTTACGTACGGAAGCTATGTGAAAAATCTTGATTTTCACTGTTTTTATTTTTTCCACGAGTCACTTAAAATCGTATATTAACATGAAGCTATATTTCCCGTCATAATTTTCATGATCCTTAAATCGAATTATGTTATTGCACGCGTTTACGTCAGTCCATGACTGGGACATCGAACTTGCGTTTGTTTTCCTTTCTCATAGACGATATCTATTATCGGAATAATCTTCCTGCATAAACAAACGGTTACACAATATATACGAGATTCGACTATTTCCACATCCGATCTGACCCTCGAACCTTCGTTGAGCCTCACCATATTTTCTACTCTTTGACCCGCCGTGGAGAAAATAAAAAAAGTCTTCCCTCCATCTTTCTCATTCGCTGGCTCTCTCGTCTGTGTAGAATTCTCGCGCTTCCTCTCTGCATTTCCCACTGAGAGAACGTTGTCCAGAACCGGACGTACCCAACCGCGTCAAGACGATTTCACTGATAACGCAACCGAAAGCTCAGCGCTGTCGGTGCATTGTACGATATAAATTGCTTTACGTAGCTGTTGTACACTATCCTGTATATATAACTCCGAAGCGGAGATACGGTGCCGTTCTCGGACCAGGAGCAGCAGGTGAAAATTTTGCGTCGATTTCACTCTTACTATACGAGCTCCTCGACTCTTACTCGATTCTTTCTCGATTCTATTTTCCAATTACCCTTATTATCGTTATTGTTTCTGCCGTTATCATTATTTCGAACCAGTTTTTGTTGCCGACTGGAAGATCGATGTGTATAATATATACACTGAGAAAAAGAATTGTATTTTCTACTATACCAATAGTTCCCAGGGGGAACGTCTATATAGATAGTTTTTGATACTATATATTCAATTCGTTAAATTATAGTTATTGTTGCAACCATGATTTTTTTTTGTCACTGTCGTAACTATAAAATGTAAACGTTCCCCCTGGGAACTATTTTTTATGGTATAAAGTCAGTATTGTTGCTTTTACTATGTTATTTTTTCTCAGTGTAATATGCCCATGAAAATCTTCTTTTTTTTCACGAGCGGAAGGGGGATGATACCTGTAGTCGAGCATTGTTATACACGTGGTATAGTGGCAGCGGAGCGACGGACGGGTGGGGGGAAGGAAGGGAAGCGGAGTGGGCGCTAGTGCGATGCCGCCTCGTACGCCCAATAACCCGCGGTGTGTTGGCTCCGTTCTCTCTCCTGTATCCCTTGCCGTTCCTCCGTCGCTGCACGAACCCACCGGGTCCGACCCCGTCTAACATAATGTCCATCATTATTTCCCGGCGAGTAGGGGCGGAGAAGGGGGGAGGGGGGGGGGGGGTGTTCCATCTTTTTCTCTCGCATTCGGTCTTCCCGTGCCACAACCACCCTCCCTCGCATGCCTAAATTTCGTCTTTCGTTTCGTGTGCAGAGTTAGCCAGCTTTCCATCGGACTTAGGGCATCCCTTCGGCGAACGAGAATTCGCATACCCCGCGACTCGACCCTGCTCTACTCTCTCGCATGCACGAAAAGGGCCGAATTTCGTTTTACTCGTCCGCTGAGATTATGCTTTTTGGAAAAAAAGCTTAAGGGTACGAGCACGAACACCATTATTAGATACCTTGCAATTATTTTTGTTGCAACAAACCATGCATAGAAGATCGTGTCTAAAAACTCAAGCAAGGTTACCGGCTATTTACGCTAAATAAATATCCAAAGTCGACTGATTTAGCACGGTTTCTCGTTCGAGAAGGGTCGCGATCGTGCTTTCGTTCAATTTCATTTGTATTTCGCGATTAGATGCATGTAGGAACAATACCGTGATCCGAATAATGTGATCCGAAAATTTCGAGGATTAAAATGATGTATTCTAAAATATTGAGGTTACCGAATGTTTTAATGATAACTCTTCAATTAATACCGGCTATTAGTCTGCCATCTCACTCTATACTGATTTGGGGCGACACTATGAGGTCGGGGCCGTTGGTTCGGAAATTTGTGAAAGAAGCAATAATGTGAAATTTTTTTATCGATCGTGAAATTGTAGCGATAAACTTTCTGTCAAAAATACTAATCTTTTACGTTATGTTCACGTGTAAAATTTCTCTCACGGTCAAACTATGTAAGCCAAAATGCATTCTGTCTTAATATTGAACAGTTCGCAAAAAATGCTATCAGGTAGTGTCATACAACCTTAAAATAATACTCAATCATATTACTATTTTTTCGAAACTTAAATAGAGGTACTTACAAATTTTCCTAATACCATTCTCATTTAAGTAGCTAATGTGCATGTACTATCTTAAACCAGTATTCTCTTCACGCTTCGGTGATTAGTGTTAAGTTTTAAAACATTTTATCATTGAGAGTAAAATAAAGACCGATACCTACAATTTTCTTTAATATCGTTGGAGTGCTGTTGAGAACTGTTACAATGTGTCGATAACTATGCATTTCCGAGTAGAAAAATTTCATTAATTTTTTTACAAAAATTTATATCACCTTTACAATGTATGTCGCCTGTTTTCTTAACAACGAAAATTAAATAAAAGAATCATAAAAATTGATAAATTATGAATGCTTTTCTTGAAACATTTTTTTAATGATGGCGTCATAAAGAGGCCCAAAGATGTTGCGATAAAAAAATGACAAACTGGATACATAATATAAAAAGAAAGGATTTACACGCCAGAAATTGTAATTTTTTTTTGTGAAAAGTGCCAATTAGAGAGAATTCGTTATAATCTCTAACATTATAATGCTAATTACGGAGAGCCAGCGCGATTCTGGACTTACAAGTATTCTACAGTGCATTTCATATATACGTATATATAGAAAATCGTTCGAAATTCGAAGAATTGAGATAGTCCGTAGTGGGTATCGGGAGATCGATAGTTGACGAGTTGTATTCCAACCCGAACGCGTTCCCGTCTGACCGGGCGGCAGGCAGGCAAAGTTCAAGGCGAGATGTGTGTTTTGTGTGTATATTCGTAACACGGACACGTGGTCCTTTCGATTTTCGTTGCTCCTGGTAGAGGAATGCGCAGACGAAGCTATATGCCACAATGCATTTATACCTGTCGAGCAAAAGGGGATCTCACGAATAAGAAATAAATCCGTGAGGCGTCGTGGCAGCAGACTGAGGCGGCCCCGAACGGACGTGGGTTTACCTGCTGACCCATCCTGGGGAACAGCGGAGCTTCTCTCCGTTTCTTTCACCAAGTTATCCAGACGTTCCGAGATACGTCCGCTACGATCTCGAATCGATCCAGACATACTTCCTCGTAGTCACCGGTAAACGTCGACCTCATCCTCATCCTTTCATCGTCAAAATCTTATCCAATATCGCTACATAATGAATTTCGTCTAAACTTCCGAGATAGTTGAACACTCGGCGCTCGACTCGCATTTCATCGCACCTCGGAGAAGGGATGACATTTGACAAGATAAAAATGTTTGAAAATTTCTTAAAAGACGGGTGAAGAAACCGGAGAGATCCGACTCGCAGTTTTCACTTCACTTCCCTTCCCGTTCGACTCCTGCGGGGCTCCTAGAAAGGCCACCTTCTCACAAAATTAATCTCTCCAGCACACACTTGTATCTCTATATCGTTTGCATCGGATGTTTGTGTGTGTGGATTTATATAAATAAAAAAGCGAATGAAAAAAAATAAAAATAAAAGAACCAAGCGGTATATTCCCGCTATACGCGAGCGGGTTTCGCACGGCTGCAGCTTTTAGTATTTGCTTTTGCCACGGCCGAGGAGGGTTGGCTCGGACGGAGGTACCCAGAGAGTGCCAGGCGGTGGAAACGCGCGCGCACGCCTTCTCCGCAACACGCTGGACTTGGCTGCCGCTGCTGCACAAGTTTAAAGGTAAACGGGTTTCTATCCTGCCGGGCAACGGGCAAGCCACAGCGGCTGCTCCGCGCTCGCGACGTGCTCTACGTCGCGATGCGCATCGTTGTGGCTCTCCTGGTTCGCCTTATCCCTTCCCCGGGACGGCTCTCAGAGTCGTACACACTGCCGGCACGAAACTGCCTATATACATGTGTATGTATAAATATATGCTATTAGCTTTTATATACACAATAAGATGGATGTCCTAGATATCGACACGTTAAGCCGACAACAAGAAATTTACGACTTAAAAAAAAAATAATTAAAAACTCGTAATGAGTTTATCATTTGTCACACCGTCCGGGGACTTTTAAACATATTAGGCCGAGCAAAATAATAATCTAGTTTGCATGTCTTAATTATCGGAATTACTGTAAGAGTTCTTTTTTCTATCGTGGAGTTTGAATTTTTCAGAAATGTTGTCATTTATCGTTAAATGAATAAATCGAAACAACTATATATATATATGTATATATATATATATATATATATATATATATATATTCACAATAAGTGTTCACAAGCGCTTTAAAGATACAATCCTTTTTAAGCACTAAAGAAAATGTAATTATCTTTGAAACTTTTTGATTTACACGTACGTAAAATTTTTGACGCAGCGTATATATTTTTTAACCGCGAGATGGTAAAGAAAAAACGGAAAAAAGGTTGTCAATGACTGGTACATCCGCCTCAGTGTCGATCGTGCACCCGGTTGGCGTGTACGCGGTCTGGAGGACGCTGACGCGCCGCCAGGCCCAAAGCAACGGGGCCTGGATTCCGGTCCACTTAATCGTTTCCTCGGATTTCGGCCGACGCCGTCGGTCTGTCGCTCTCGGCACTCGGAACGTCCTCACTTTTCGAGCCCGATTCTCTGTGGCCGTCCGTGCATTAACGGCCGGCCTCCTCGTCCTCTCCACCATCGTTCTCTCGAACCTCCGTGAGAGAGCCCTCGAGTTCCGTGCATGAGAGAATCGACCGGACGAGACCGGACTCGTCGAGAAATACCAGTATTTCGATCCCGCTGCGAGAGCAGAATTCGAGTTCGAACGAAACTCGAATTCTGGAGAAGCATTTTTTTTTTAACAGATTTTTTTTTTTAATTAGCTCTGCGTGCGTACTCTAAATCTTTTAGGGAACTACATCTGGATCTTTTAGGGAACAGTCGGGTTTTCAAAGTTCTCTAGGCTTTCAAAACATCTGAAAAAATTACGGGTTATTTCTTGAAGTGTCTAGTTCATGGCAGCGAAGTTGCCAAAGTCGAAAGTTTTAAACCGTTGTTAATAAAACTTGAAGGATAGTCGAAAAAATTGAGAGTTTCAAATTTCGATCGATCCTTCAAAGACCCCGTGTACACACGCAGAGTTAATTATTCTATTGAAGAATAAAAAAATATATATATATATAATTGACGTTTAAAATTACTGTTGAAAAAATAAAAATTAGCGAGATTTCATCGATTTACATAGGAGACAAACGTGCATTCTCCGTACTCACAACGACAAGAAATCGTAAATTTTTTTTATTCATACAGCATGCTTGTATCATTTTATTTTTAATTTTCACTGCGCCCAATTATTTCCTCCGCCTCTATCTCCTCATCTTCAATCAATGTACCGCTTTATTAAGCTCGCTTCCTCCGTACCACTCGCTTTTGTACGCTTTACCTCCGACACTCTAACCTATAATCCAATATAACCGTACGTGTTTGTACCCAACGCTTCGGATGTTCGTAGTATTATATTTCCATGACCTAAAAAACAAAACTATCCCGTTACCCGAGACATTTTTTTCGTTGCTCTCAAACAAATATTTTAAATTGAAATAAAAAAAGAAATAGAAAGACAGTGAAACCGTGGACATAAATGCGTTCAGGTATCCGACGTTGACGACGGAATACGAGAGTCCGCCGTCGGGTATAGTCGAGGGATCGAGTCCGCGAGGAGGCGCTGGAGTCGCAGGACGCTCGACGCCCCCGTGGGGTAAGCCGAGCTCCGATCAAGTCCGAGAATCGTCGGAGGTGGCCGAGCACCGTCGTGGTCTCAGCGTTGCCGCTGCTGCCGCTGCCGCGGCAGCTGCCGCCGGTGGCGAGGTTGAGCAGGCGCTGCTGCGACGTCGGATCGTAACGAACGAGTGGGAAGCGTCGAACAACGTCGGCGGCGGTGCCAATCGCGCTGGCTTCGTCGATAGCGATAGTATCGAGAAAGTAACGACACCGGGACGGAGACGTGGCAGCGGCGACGGTAACGGCGACAGAACGGATCAGCTGCAGAACAATAATAATAATAATAACAATAACAACGGTCAACGGCAGAACAGCGTAACGGCTGTGACGACGGCGGCGTCGACGATGAACGGCACGGGCGGCCATCAGCAGCACCGAATGGGAATGCAGGGACGTTACAGGCCCGTCGTCGGTTCGGGACCGGCCGTTGGGCCGGGAGGTCCGCACGGCAGATCGGCACCCTCGTCCCACAATCGGGGAGGATGGCATCCTCACAGCGGGCCCCAACATCCTCAGCATCCTCATCCCGGTGTACAGATCAACCAGCAGCAGTACAAGGAGTATCCTTATCGGCAGCAAGGCCCCTCGCCGCGCTTCCACAATGGGTATTCTTCTATGCTATACTATATAGTGTACTACTAACCAAACTAGTGTGTATACCGTATAGTAGTAGGATACCCGACCCGCGCCCATCATTTTTTTTTTCTCTCTTTACCTCGTTTCTCGCGGGGCGGGGGGGGGGGGGGGGGGCGGGAGGGGGATAAAAGAAATATATGAAAAGAGAATAAATATGAAGCACGGGTAGAATAATCTAAATATATGAAACGCGGTAGATTTAAGGTAGTGCTAGCGCAATGACTGACGCCGCCTAAGTTTGAGAGGAATAAAAGAGAATTACAAACACTTCTCGATCGGATAAAAATCTGAAAAAAATCAAGCATATGGAAGATGCTGATAAGATTGTTCGTCCATAATAATGATCCCAAAAATGTTATTCGTTTCCTTTGTGTTAAAATTTGTTTAAAATCGTAATTTTCAAGTATTAGATAAAATTCTGAAAAAGTTTATACGTAATCAGAAAAATTAACAAATCATTTTCATAATAAAAAAAAATTTGGTTGCCGGGTAATTTGTTGCACAATTTATTTTTTCAGTAATTTGTTATGAACATTCTGAAATTATTATTATGCACAAACAATCTTTTCAGCACCTTTTATATGCTAGAATTATTTCAGATTTTTTTCTCATCGAGAAGTGTTTGTAATCCTTGTCTTTTTTCTCTCGAACTTAGGCGGCGTCAGTCATTGTGCTAGTACTACCTTAAGAGCGTTTTAGAAACGTTTTTATTACCACGGTAGGGATTTCACATCGCTGTAAGGCCATAAGGGTGTGTCGTTTATTCTTGTAAGTAATTGTGTATAATAATACGCACACTTGTGGCTTTAAAGGTAAACATTATAAAGTGGCCTCTTTCGTTTTTAATTTCTTAACTTGTTTGATTTATTTGAAATTTAGTCTTAAAAATGACAAATAAAAAAAGTGTTCCTATTGACGCTATGGAAGAGGTCTCAAAAAAATCATTGGAGAACACTGTTATCATTTTTTCACCGTCACGATAGATGATACATTTTGGTTGCAAAATTTCCATCGCGTACACGGAGAGTTTCCATCGCGTAAATTTTTGTCAAGACCGCTACTTTTATAAAGCGCGAAAGCCGCGGAATCTTTCCCCTTGAATTGCGGTACGTTTTCCCTTGTTTCTTCTCTTTTCTCGCAGTCAAAGAGATCGGGTGCCCGGAAGAGCCGGACGCAACCCCTAGACAGCCACCCTTCAATTCAGTTTTTTCCGTCTTACCCCCCCCCCCCCCCCACTCTCTCCGCCGCGGTGTCTCAAAGAGAATTCTTTAACTCGTTCTAACAGACACGGAGGTTCGAAATAGACTAGACGTTTTCTCCTTCATCCCTGCGAACGGGAGGAGAATGAAAGAACGTAGGGGCCTTTCCGAGCAGAAATTGACGTGAGGTTACTTGATACCTTATCAGACTGTTATAAGGTATGGCCAGGGGGTGCCCAATCTGACAAACCTGATGTCCTGGTAAGGGCCTGATAAGGTACAGATAGGGGAATCTGACTACCATAACCCTTAAGCCTAATGTCACTCCGATCACAACTCTATCAGTTATGCACACTGCGTGTCCGGCAATGGTTTGCCTGATGTCACTGTTTCAGGGCCCTATATGTTGTGCGTGATGAAAACCTTAACTCTTCCTACTTAATTTTATACCCATATAATGTGTACAGTTCAAATACCTGTGACAAGCGTTTTCCGATTGTTTTTTTAACCCTTTGAATGTACAGTACCTTGCCAAATGCCTGTATCTTTTAAACAATGCTATGAAACACGACGAAATTTGTATTACATTCTCGATACAAATTTACATCTCGATAAATTTGTCTCACATCGATACAGGTGTTCGATGAATGATAACTGCTTATGGTTGTTTGAAAAAATCCCATATTCGTATAATCGATGCACCTAAAGATCTGTACTTTGTTTCGCCATATTGAATCCATCATTATGACTTTCTAAATTTTCCACGCTAATTCATAGTCACCGATCCCAAAAATCCCCCGGTACAAAATTTCAAGTCAATCAAAATGTATGCTTCAAAGGATCATGCTCGATTTAGGTAATGCGTCATTAAAATGAGAAAACCGTATATGTTATCTATAACGTAGTGGTAGCGTGCTCGTCTTTAGGTATCAGGTACCTAGGTAGTCAAGTAGGTCATCGCATCAAGCCCCATCACCGAAAAAAATGGAGAAGTTCGTTGTTTTGTGAATGCATTTTTTTTCTCACTTGAAATTGGTTAAATATTTTTATTAGTAAAACCTCCGTATTTTAATATTAACTTAATATTATTTTTTTATTAACGTTTCTATTATTATAATATACGAATCAGGTTCCCTGTTCAGGCCTTTATAGGACAACTGCGTTACATATATAAACAGGGCCTGATGAAACTTGAGGAAGTGCCTTATAGGGACTTATAGGACATTAGTTTCTGCTCGGGCAGATATCGAAGCTTGGTCCGCTTCGATATCTGAACCCCTTGTCGTGTCCCTATTTTCTACAGTGTTTGTATATAGATTCCTATACGAATCTGGTACATACGTGGCACGTACATAATACAGTCTACATACGTGAAAAGTTTGTCGTTCGAGCGATACGTCCGCGTAGGCGATATAGACGCGATAAGTGCTGCAGTAGAACATATATATATACATATATATATGTATACAGTAGCTAGCATAGAACCATACCCAAGGTATACAAGTACTCGCGTCTGACTTATGACGTGTTTGAACCACTAGACTATCTCTCTAAGCGCGTGGAAATTGTCGAGCCAACGACGACGACCAATCTCTAAATAGCTCATACGCCAAGAAGCGACTGCAGATGAAACTCACGATGACGATGACAATCGGCTTATTTTGATGTATATTATTTTTTATGGAATTAGTTTTTGTTTTTGTTTTGTTTTTTTTTTTCACTTTTTAGTGGATAAAAAATATATCAATAGGACGAAGTTTTTCGTGACAAAAGGGACTTGGAAGATTTGAAGCCAGTTTCACAACGAGACATCGAGCTTTAAATTTTACATATCGGGCTTGCGAGGCTCTTTGTTGCCGTTGCTTCTCCTCGCTGAACTCGCAACCGCGACGCAGGCTTCTCTCTAATCGACGCTAAACGACGAGTACAGAGTGTTCGCTCGGTGCAGCGTTAACAGCGAACGTAGAAGCACCTCGCCGTAACGATACGATCGTACGCGTACGCGTTGAATCCCCCGATTGTGTGCGCTCTCGGTAAAAACTTCGCCGACTCCTCAGCCGAACTCGGTTCACAGAGATATTGTTTTTCTTTCTTTCTTTTGTTCGTACAATCTTCTTCTTGGTTTCCACACCGCGATAATGAATCGGTGGGTGTACCACCCGCGAGTATTTTTCCTACAGTCCCAGAAAACAACACAGTCGCACAGAAATATACACCGTAAAAAAAAAAAAAAAAAAAAAAAAATCGTATGTAATTTAATGTACTGGAACTGGAAGTTTTTTTTTTTTTTTTTTTTTTTTTTTTTCGCATAAACGGGTGTATGCAAAATGCCGGGCATTTTTTCATGTACAATTGTGATGAAAAATGGATGTACAGTATATTAAAATCGTTAGAAATAACTTACTTTAATTTTACTATAAAGCAATTTAGTTCCAATACTTTATTTTAATTTCACCGCAAAAGTATATTAATTTTTCATCGCAATTATACATTACATTTAATGTATCAGTTCTTGTATAAAAACTTCCAGTCCGGTATCAACATTTTTTTTTTTTCAATCGTGTATTCCATCAATTTCAATCCTTTGCATTTACCATTGTAACTTTACAGAATCATTTTAAATAATATTTTTTTTTGTTATCCAAATTTTTGCGTCTGTTTTAATAACTGTGCTGCGTGCCTATTATTACACATAATAATATATTATATATATATATCGTTGTTATAACAGTCCACCATTATAAGTATATGTAGTAGTAATCTCGTTTCTTCTCCTACATTGTGCATAGTTGACACGTTATTACTCACTATTATAACTATGTTACACGTTCCACTGTACTAGATCGTATAATTGTTAATATAGATCTCGTTTCGGCATGCCTACCACGTACAAACGTTTTTCTTTACTCTTTTACTTTCCATCTTGGAGTATGATTTTTTTTTTCTTAACATTTTTTTTTCGTTTTTGTTATTAATGTGCGATTAGATTTCTCAGCGTTTCTACATATTTATGTATATCTATATATCTCATTCGCTCTGTATTTCCGTCTCGTCGTCAATCGACCTGTTGTGTTTATCAGCCTTTGCACTATTCTCGACCGCTATTGAAACGTTTTTTTTGTCCTCTGCTCTTTATTCTCGTCAATCGGAATATCGCTTCGATCCGTAGGTGCATACTTTTCGATGGCTTTTGCATCATCGATCTTTTATGTCAGGGATCAAATGCGAAAACTGGTAGACATCCGTCAGATGCAGCGCTGCGCTGATTGCGGTTCTCGTCTCGCGTGTTCTGTGCACGCGCTCTCTCCACGTGTCTCTCTCGCCCTCGAGGCCGCCGCATTGATGTTGCACAATTGCGAGCGGAGCGCCGATGCCTCAATTTTTTTTGTCCCCGCTCAGGCACCGAAACATCGAAGTTTACTTTGACGATTTTAATTGGACTACGAAGGACTTGCGAAGGGGATTGTAAAAATTTTGGAGCACTTTGTTTATTGTTTTTTTTTTACACTCTTTTGCCAGACCGACGATTACACCTGGACAGGGTTGAAAGTCGGAATTCTTATTATCTCGTGGTGTGTTAAAAAATTCAATAAATTTCGGAGTATCCGAGGAACGAAGCCGTCGACACTTTCCGCCGACCACCCCTCCCTTGCTTACCCCCGAATAATCATAATGTTGTAGTTTTTTTTTGTCATTTTTTCCCCTTAGAACTGGAAGAAACGCTCTCGCGTGTGCGCGCTGTAAGGCAGTTCCGCATTTGTAGCGCATAATTTATTGTACATATATACACGTAGCGCGGTGTGGTATCTCGAGCTCCGAGAAGCGAGATAGGGCTGAAGAGCCGAGCGCGCTAAGTGTCCCATGAGCTTATCGAAAATTAAACTAAGAGATCTGGCACGCCGAACGGTCACGTAGCTGGGGAACTGAGCTAGTCGAAGGTTTTCTTTATCTCGCTGCTATCGCGGAGTCCCTCTTTATTTCCGTAACAGTTTCGAATGAATAGAGCGAGCGTTTGGAAAAAAAAAAAAAATGTGCGAGACACCTCAGAGAATAGGAATTTATTAGCGTAGGAGTAGATTTAATTTTTACCGGGATTTATATAGATTAAGGCAGAGACGGTATTTAAAAAAAAATTGCAATAATTTTTTTTTTGTGTTCTGTCTTCGATACAGGGACTGCCCCGGTGTTGGCACGTCATCGGGTCCAGCTGGCAAAGAAGTATCTTATCACGGTGCGGTGGGTGGACCGAGCGTCGGGTACAAGCCAACCCCTCAGCACAGTCCACAGTCGAGGGGGCCGCCGCCGCACTTTCCACAGGAACAGGCTGGACCGCCTGCCAACTCGCCGCCACTTCACATCAACATTTGCGGTCAAGTGAGTCCAGTTTTAAATGTCGTTAACGCAAACATTATGTAGTATTTATATTTCATAAAAAAAAGAAAACAAAAAGAAAGTCTGTTTCACTATTTTAACAAACTCGCTCGACGACATTTTTGAATCACGCGTTTCACAATGGGCAAAGAGAAGTGCCGAGCAAACAGCGATAAAACTGACCCACTTTGCATAATAAAAGCGGGCGAACGGTACGATCAAAACCGATCCCAAAATTATTCCGTTCAGACGTATGATAGTACATTTATATACATCATATTTACACTAATTTTATTCGTTGATTTCAAATTTTTTGTTTTAAAAGTATTAATACTTGATTTAATATATATTAATTCTCGTTCTGTATTACTTGGGCCAGAAGCTCGAATAAAATAATAAATCTCTGTACATTAAAATATACAATATACGTTTTAATTACCGGGATGCCTCACAATTACATTGCATATTCAGTATATGACGCTGCACAAAAAAATGCATAATTTTGTTTATTAATTTTGCTAAATCCTTGAACGGTAACGCACCCAAGGTCTCGTCAAATGTCATCATGATGTATGGTTTTTTTTAATCACTTATATGATACCAAGTTGAATCTGAATACTCTGTACAACTGGCCTCGTATTAATTTTTTTACGATTATCCCGCAGGAAAACACGATGAGAGGACCACTGCTAAATCTGAGCCCGGGACTCGGCGCTAGCGGCGTCGACATGGAGTACCGTAGAAGTTCTCAAGGTACGTCAATGGCTTGAATACACTTTTATCCCTGCCACGAGGTACGAATAATAATCGGCTTATCATTTTATTTCTTGTTTCATTTTCACCCCACAGCAACGAACCAGTTACCTCTGAGTCCTGTGCAGATACAACCATCCCCGCCGTACTACAGGCAGCCTAGTCAGGACGACGGTAGGAAGGTAAGACGTTGTATCGTTCGGGGTTTTCGTTAGGGGAAAAAGAAAGTCGTAACTACCTGTCCGTGGTGGAAAATTTTCCTAAAAGCCTGGGATCAAACTGACGAAATAGATTTTAAAAAACCTATTTACATTTGGGGTGAAAACAAATACATTTGGAAGAAAAAAAATAGGGTCGTTATCGCAACGCGAAATATACGATCGCGATAAGGCATTGCAAACTTTCGACCGACGTACATGGTCGACTATACTTACTTCGTGATCTTTGTTCTGAACTGCGGGGATTTTTTCCCTTTGTTTCCGTGTTTCCGCAGAGCGAATCACCGTCGAGAAAACGTCGTAGAATATCTCGCAACGGTGCAGTGCCGGGCATGGACGTTCAGGAGCCAACGCCGGCAGCCCCTACGCCACCGTTGCACACGACTCCGGCGCCCTGGGAATTGCCACCGGCACCGCAGCGTCGATCACCCCGCAACCACATGTCGACCCGAGGATCGCCGCCTATCAGAAATCGTTACCCTCGCTACACGGACTCGTTCGCGCTGTCCTATCCGTTTATACCCGGAATGCACAGTTCACATCCGACGATTCACAATTCTCATCATAGCCTTCATGGATCTCATCACAATATTCACAATTCTCATCACAGCCTTCACAATCCTCACCACAATTTGCACAATCCTCATCACAACATTCACAACGCTCATCAGACCCACCCGCATCATCCGGTCGGTACGGGACACCATCCGACGCAAGGAGCTAACGGACCGGTCGTTGTCGAGGTCGGACAGGTCGGGGTATCCGGCTTGGGCGTAACCGTTAGCGGAGAACCACTGTGGCATCCGCAGGCAACCGGCTACAGAATTCCCTGTCAGCTTCACGGGATTTACACACCCCCGGGAGCTCACGCCTTCGCTCACTCATGCCAGGTAAGAGGAATACACGTTTTTACTTTTTATTTCCTTTTTCACAATTTCATTTTTAATACTTCAGAAATTGCCAGTCCCCGAAACTACGGGTTGTTCGAGCAGTAAAAAAAAAAAAAAAAAAAAAAAAAAAAAAAAAACTGGTGGACGAACAAAAAAACCCGTAAGAATTTAGAGCCAAAGGCTGTACACTTTGATATTATACGGGTACAGGTTCAATTCCTAACATTATATCAACACCCGGAATGCTCGGGGGAAACTCTTAAACTTTTATCAAAATTTATTGTCGATGTAGGGTTAATTCGTGAAAGTTCAAACAGAAAAGGTAGAAACTCGTTTCACAGCGCGGAACTCTCTATTCCCTTGCCCTTTGGTATTTCCTGCCTTTGGTCAGTCGCGCACCGACGTGCCGTAAAAATACCGACCGGACACGCCTCGTCGTCGTCGTCGGCGTCCATCGAGGAAGCGTGTATTAACGTGGCATTTGATTATAGCGTCTCATTAGCATTCGTATGGAAGCTTCTCTCTGCGCACACATCCAGAGGAGTCCAGAGAATAAGGAGGAGGAGGAGGAGGAGGAGGAGGAGGAAGCCAGTGGCAGGAGAGAGCGTGTGTGTGACAGATGCCATCGACCGCTTTGTGAATATCATGAGGGTAGGGCGGTTACACGAGATGGTGTAGCGCCCTAACCGGCCTTCTGTGTTGCTCAGCGCGCTCCCCCTTTACACCTGTTTCCTATTCACGTGTGCAGAGTACACCCCGGGCGCGTTCGCGCGAACTCGGAAGGGAGAGAAAAGAAAAACTCGTTCTCTCTGCGGTTGAACCCCTCTTATTCTGTATGATACGCCAACGGAGAGCGATGCACCGTGCATGGGGACATGGGCACCTGTTCTCCTTTTCGAAATGTCGGAACTTTCGACTCTTATTCACTTCGTCGTCTAATTTATATTATTTTTACGACAATGCCAGTTTACCGACTGGCTACGAAATTCTCTAAAAAAGATAAAATCGTGTCAAGCTAAATCTCGAAATATTGGGGGTTCCACTTGTGTTTAGGACAGGACAGCTGTTGGATACGTTCTGAATTATTCTGGAGCATTTATGAAAACGTTCGATACGACGAAAAAAGAAATCCTGGGTAAAAAAATTGCACCTTCATCGTGCTTTTTTCACGTTTTTTGTCAGACCGCTACGTCACGAAAAAACGATTCTGAAAGTCCGCCAAATATCCTATCTTGATTTTGTTTTCCTCTTAGAACACGATAGGCACATGGGTTTTCCGAGAATGCATCGGATCGCAAAGATATGGCTGTTTAAAGTACAGCAGAACCCCGATTAACCGAGAAGCGGATTGCCCGTGCGACTTCCGAGATTTTTTTTCTTTTATGCTCGGAGCAAACCAAAGATTAGCTTGCGTACTATTAATTTCAAAAATATCCAAAGCTCTACATTGTAGTTGGCACTATTTAACAATTAAGTACAAGTTGTACTAAATGTCATTGCAACTAGTAAAAATAAAGTTTTATCATACTTTCTCTGTCTAGTTCGAATTAACCGGGATTTCGATTATCCGGGGACGATTATGTTCATCATTTGAAGAACTATTTCCTACGTATTTCGTCCTCGTTGATCGCAAATCCTCCAGTTATTTTACTCGCAGCTTGCTGTATTTGATACAGAAACTCACGTCAGAAATGAAAAACAATAGTTTCAGCCTCGAACAAACAATTCGACAATTTAGAATGTTATGGACGATTGATAGCACGTAACATATATTCTTTTTGGAAAAAAAAAAAAAAAAAAAAAAAAAAGTAATAAAAAACACTGCATTCTTGATTTTCGTAACCTTGTACAAGTTGAATCGAAATTTTTAAAAATATTTTTTGCTCCAGGTTGCCCATCACCATCATCACAGTCATTATTCTGCGGCTCATCCGGGTCATCCGGGACACAGTTTGGTCGGAGCTGCTCCGAGGGGATATCCAGCTCCTGCAGGAGGACCGGTCGCTGCTCTGCACGCCCATCCGCCACCTCCACCCGTCCACACGACTCACTACACCGCTCATCATCAGTTATCACAGCAGGTATCGGAATCAATCTCCCACTATTAACGCGAGACGTGTTATTTTCAACTCCATGCGCTTATCACGCGCGCGAATTCAACGCTTTTTCTTCTCTGATCGAAAAAAAGTATATATATCACGCGACGAAAAGTAAAAGTACGCAGGCGCGCAACTGTTGAAGATTCGGCAAACTCGGCGCAAGGCGTAGCAAATGAATTTGTTTTTATTAATTTTTTTTCACGTTTCTCTTGCAGAGAGAAGTTGAGCTGGAGTTGATGGAGTCGCATCATCATCATCGGGTCGGTAGTGGTGGTCCACCGATACCAATGCCGCACTCTTATTCGCCCCCCGCCCTCGCCCAAGTAACGACACCTCCGCCGATATTCATATCGGAAACACGTAGCAGCCAACTTGACATGTTGCAGTCCAGAACTCGACGACCGGCTTCGAACGTCAGACGACAGAGAACCAACAGATGGCGAGGCACGCCGCCTTTGCCACCGACACCATATCCAGGACTTTTATTGCATTTCCTGTAAGTTTTGAACACGAACGTTTCAACAATAACTCATTTTGCGCATATCGTGATATATATATATATAGTGTAACGGAATTAGTTCTTTTATTAACTCATTTATCGATCGATGCGAGCACAAGGGAATGGATCCGCTCGCATCGATCTGACAGTTGAACGGACGATACGAGAACTTGTTTGGTCATTAAATACCGCCCTTTTTGGTTTCTTACATTGGTGTTATTTATTGGCTCGGCCGTAACAATATATATATATATATATATATATATATATATATATATATATATATATATATATGTATACATGTTATTCTGTATTTTCCATTTGCTCTTATATTCAGAGCGATGTTCAGCAATCCACCATTGTCGCCGTACAGTCAGGCCGAGCTGTCGTCACCCGAGTCCGCGGAGACCGAGAACTACGAGGCACTTCTCTCGCTCGCCGAGAGACTAGGCGAGGCAAAACCACGAGGCTTGACGCGGGCCGAGGTCGAACAATTGCCCTCGTACAAATTCAATGCCGAGACACATCAGGGCGATCAGACGAATTGCGTCGTGTGTATGTGCGACTTCGAGGCACTACAGTCGCTACGCGTATTGCCTTGCTCGCACGAGTTTCACGCCAAGTGCATCGACAAGTGGCTCAAGGTAAATACCACGTACGGCTCACAGCTGACCGCATAATATCGATGCTTACACATCTTATCGCGGATTAAAAGTGTAATTACTTTGCGACTTCTTCGTTTGCCCTCTTCAACGGTTCAAACAAACTTGGATATTTCGTCGAAATGTTGCAGGTCAATCGACAGTTTACATCGCTCCAAACCCTGTTGTGTAAATAGTTTTTGAATCAGTCGATAGCTTTAACCTGGCGCTGCAAAAAGCAAAAATTTCGTCCGCTCAACCGGTGTAGAATGTTGTCACGGAGCAAATGAGCCATTTTAGAACGTATCCGTCGAGTGGTTTATTCTGATTCACACGCATAATTTGAAAAATTCCAAAACTGGTTTACAAGGAAACTGGTTGACGGAATTGGTTCTAACACGCCTAGAGGCATTCTTCGTCTGATTCCTCAAATAATAGATTTAATTGATTATAGTTATAGTTTCAGTTGACCGAAAAAAAAGTATCCAAAGACTCAGTTGCCCGACTGACTCGGTCCCCGTTAATGAACTGCGGAAAGAAGTGACTGCTTAACAGAAAATAACGATGATGGAATAATTTTTCGATTCAACATTATTTGGTTTTTTTTTGCTTCTCAATTTTTCAGTCGAACCGAACGTGCCCGATCTGTCGTGGCGATGCCGGTGAATATTTCGGCAACGGAAGCGCCGGCAGCGACTGACGCCAGGTCGTTCAAGTCCACTAGCGCCAGATACCGAGGGCCACGCGAGCGCCCGTTCGCACTCAACTGCCTGCCGTAACGCTCCTCATATGCGCTAACTTGTGTCGCTGAGCGGATTCAACATCTCACATTGTTGGCTCAGTTTGCTCGATGACACGAGAGTAACCGTCGATCGTCGAGAAGAACGCGAGTGCTCGCGCTTGTCGAGCCAAAGAAGGGCCTCGATTGAGACAAATGGACACGCACCCGTTGTTCTACCACGGAGTCGTAAGTAAGACACAGACGAAGAAGAAGAAGAAGATAAAAGAATGTTCTAATAATCTCGTTGAATTAAACGGTGTAACGGATGGTTCAAGGGCCTCTTTGACACACGATTCTCGCGTTCAAATCGTGAACCATGAAAAAAAAACAAAGGAAACGAAAACCTAATGTATATATTGTAACACCGTCTCATGTTTGTTAATGACAATGTCGTCCTCGCCTTCGTCACTTTCCATTAATGTCTTCAGTTCATAAAAACTGTTTACGTAGAAATCGACGTGATTTTCTCCCACATTGTGGCCGTGAGAACGCCGAAGGGACACACAGACGCTCTGTAGGTACACGATGTTCGCGCGTTATCAAGAACGAGTGTTGAGACCCAATTTTTTTTTCTTGTTTTCCCGGTGCACGCTAGAATCGTTCGTCTAGACTGCGATGTACGATTTCTTCCGCAACAACGCGAGTAGGAGCAAAAACGAAACAAAATTTTAAGGTGCTCTAGTGAAGTTGAGTGATATCGTTGAACCGAGCGAAACGATTAAACTTCTTTTTTTTTTATCATAATTTGCGAACGAATAAAAATACTGACACGACTCGCCCCTGGAACAGGCGAGGAGACTAATTAAAGAATATAAGAGATCGTTGAATAATTCCCATAATTAAAGAAGGGAACAACGTTTTTTTTTCTTTTTTTTTTGTTATCAGAGTTCGAGTGACGGGGTGCTGCAAGCGGCGGAGATATGAAAAAGCGGAAAAATCAAATCTGAAAATAGATACATTTTTCATTACGAGTTGGTTAACAATTTACGCTTAGAAATGCGCGCTCGAAAGTTTTTTTTTACATTCGTGTAAAATACGCTTTTTATTGAATTGGCGGGTTGGAAAAGATGTACTCTTTAGATAAAACCGTAATTAGCCTAACGATTGATTTGTATAATTGATTAATAATTCTCTCTTACGAAGAGTTTTGGTGTTGATTAGTGTGAGTGATTAAGAGAGAGGGACAGAGGGAGAGAGATTCGTCGTAAATTCTGTAGTTCGCGTTGTTTATTTCGTATCGCAATGATAAAATTATATTAGTCGCGCTTAGAGGTCGCGGAATGAGCTGTGCTTTCTGTTACGTCGATTACCTCGATTTCTACTTGTGTGTAGACGTGTGAAACTAAAAGAGAAAAACAAATTATAAGGAATAATAGGTGTTTAACGATTTTTATGTGTTTCGCTGTGACACACGAGTTCGGCGGTAGTTCGAAGCGCGTCTATTGGACGACTTTTTTTCTATGCGATCGGCGCCGAAACGGGGGCCGCGACGAAAGTCGCATTTTCGCAAGGTGCACGTACAAAATAACGAAACTGTAAAAGACACATCGTTGTTGACCCTTAGAAACTTAAGAATACATATCAGTTTTGGCGTTTTTCTGTTTTGTTTTTTTCATCGCATTAAAGTTTCACGTTAACATTGCTCTGGTTTGAATTACCCTCCTCGTTGCGCTCGCCCATTGCGTTTTTCTTTTTATAAACACAGTTACGTTAAAGTTTCGGTATATTCGTTTTTAGCGTAAGAGCGGCGTCGCGGGAGGGGCGAGAGCGTTCGACAATTTCGAGACACCGACGAACCGACGCGCGTTCAATTATTTCACGAGAAAGGTGAGCCGCGAAGCGCGTCTCTTTATTTTTCTCTCGTTATTCCTCGCTGTACAATCAATTTAGCGAAGCCGTGGATAAACCGTGGATGCAGTTCTGGAATCTGTGATACGCGTTTGATATCTTACCGGAATAGTTTTTTTTTAAATCTCTACCTTGTACGAATGCAAATAGGCTTTATTTTCGTTTGTACTTTTCCGATCTCGACGAACTCGGACGTCCAACGCTTCGTCCCTTTTTTAGATTTAGGATTTATTTTAGTTATACAATTATTATTATTACTATTAATTCTTATTACGAAGCAAAATGAAAATATTCGTAAAACGTACCTCAAGCAACACGCCCAGCGAGTGATAGTCGCAGCGAAATACGTGCGATTTGCTCGTCAACTCCGCTCTCACGTACACACCACTTCGTACTTCGTATGAAATTTTTACTGTTTTTTTTTTCATTTTAATTTTCTAACCGACAACGCCTCAACGAATCGTTCGTGATTGCAGTACCAAAACCAAGTTGTTCCGATGACGAGTACGCGAGTCGCATCTTGTAGATTAACGCGTGATGCCCGATACACGTACACCCACATTCACAAACAATTTGTAACGAGGTGCGAGATGAATGCAAACAAAAGTGGAAAATTACATGGTAAATCGGCACGGATGTATATGATTAATTAACGAAATGAACAAAAAAGAAGCACATACGTTGTACATTAGATCGTATTACCTGGACTTTGGAGAGTTCGCTAGGAAAAATAACGGTAGTGTATCGTAATACACGAAGCCGAATTAAATTTATATACTTTTTTTCGTGCAAAACTATCAGTGTTGAGGTGTTTTTCGGACTGTAAAAAAGCTGTTTTCAATTACATCCATTCGATCTTGGCGCGTTCGGCGCGTCGGTTGTATTATATACACGTTTATTCGCCGATTCGGACTAAACTCTCTGCACTTTTACCTCGCACTAAATATCGCGAATAACTTCAAATTCCTCTCTCACGGTCCAGCTCGTTCGTTTGAGGTGTTGAAATTTTTATCACATGCGGGAGAAGACGAGAAGAAAATAGAATTAAAGAGAGCCCCCACGGAGAATGTTTAGTTTTGTCAGAGGCGATCGTAATTTGTAATTAAATATTTTACTTGATCGTTAGAGCGGCCACTTCGATGGTGTTGCGTCTCCGTTGTTTTCTACGAAGACGTGACCTGGTTGTGGTTTCTCTAATATATCGAATGGTGCTTCGTTCGGGAGGGTTGTTCTTATTGTGTTCTCGTGCAAATAGTAATCGGACGATAATTAATTAGAACAAAAAAATAACGAGAAGAATAAGATTTAGTGTTTGATCGCGATGTGACGGTAGATTCGACGAGCGGGAGGGGTGTGGTGGCACGACGCGCTCTCCGAAAGAGCGTAAGAACGAGATCTCGTTCCCGTTGAGTTATAAAAAAAATAACTTTAAACAATAAAAAAGAAAGATCCACGACAAAAAGTAACAAAGTAGAAACTATACGCTAATAGTAAATTTGTAAATGTTACAATTCAAAAAGATATTTTTACTGCGAGAAACAAATGAAAAAGTCTTTCGTCCCCTCTAACAACATGTAATCGTATGTTTTATCCCCGACGATTGTCTGTAAATTACTCTTCATTGCCATCGCCATCTTCGTTATAATATAATTGAAATATTATTGAATATCGATGTCATTAAATATTATTACTTATTACCGCTAACTATCGCTACTGCTACATTTACGATTACAGCTGCTGCTACTACTATTACTTACTTACTACTACTACAAACTCTACTACTACTACAAACTCTACTATTACTATTACCATCGATACGAATATGTGTTACGCAGTTCATACCCCGTTAAATTTATTATTATTATTTTCTTTTACTTTTCTTAATTTTTTAAAAAACAAGCATACGCTATTTAATTTTTGTCTATTAGTTAATTCGTTGTTATTAGGATTATTATTATAGTTATAGTATAAATTGTATGGCCACAGCTATTGCGTTTATCAACGATTGTATTCGATACACGTATATTGTTTTGAAGAAAAAAAAAATCATTTATAATGCGCCACGTTTTACACGCGCTCTCGCGGGAAATGATACAACAACACATAATCAATTGCCTGATCGATATGGTGACCGGGATTTGTTTCTGAAAACAGCACGAAAAAAAGAAAAAGGCAAAGAAAAAAAAACATGATAAAAAAAAATATTCGCAATAGGCCCACCCTCCGCAGTGTAACAATTGTACAGACGCGACCATAACGATGCCAAACATTACATGTTATTATTAATCGCTATTAATTGACATTAATTGCTACTATTATTATAAAAAAAAAAATCAAATTACACAATTCCTTTTCATATTAAGTTTTCTTGTGTCTTTCATTCACGTCTGTGTTATATGCCTGTTGCATAATGTCTATATCCTTGTTTTATTATTAATTAGTGTTTTACGTTTATTATAATTTTTTAATGCTAGAAACGGGACGACGAATCATTGTCACCCGGTCCATCAGGGAAACGAAAAATTATAATTGACGCTCGTCGATTACGAGGCCAATGTACAGTAGAGAAGATCCGCCGCGTTTTATCGAATTCAATGCGGCCGGGCACAGGATCGGGCGGGGCCTTAAAGTTGGAGACTCCGTGTTCCATCCGACGCTCCAGGTCGATTCGAGATTATCTCAGAGCCCGGAACCTCGCGACGCCGAAACGCATCTTTTTTTGTTTCGCGTTTTTTTTACCGTTCACGAAATCCCCACCACTTATTCTCTTCCGACGAGAAAACGGGGCGGGAGAGTGCCTCGGAATTATATCTCCTACGAATTGTAACCGCGGCTCGATTGCCGGCCGAAATCTATACTCGAGGCGAGAGGCCCTCGTTCTGTCCACCCGAAGCGATACGCGTACGGAGGGTGAAATTATAAAGAAAAGAAAAAAAAAGAACAAGCAGACAGAAATTGTTCGTAGGGCGAGGGCTGCTGTCTACGTGGGGGGTTTGTAGACGGAACGGGATCTGCGTACCAGCAGCCGGTGGATGGATCTATCGGTCTTTAAAGGTAGCTCAACGGGGAGCGCGTCGAGAAATGAACAAAGGAAAGTTATTCCTCCCCGTTCTATTATTTCCGAGAAAAACGAATCTGCGATTTTAAACATAATTTCTTTTTCATAATGTCTATAGATGGATTATTTATCAAAGTGCGCTCTTTTTTTCACGGACACATTCTCTAATTTTCCGACTTTCAAAAATTCATTTGAAAACAAACAATAATGGAGAGATTTTGTTTTGGCTCGTTGACGCCAGACTTTTTTTTGTTACGGTTGCAAAAATACCGCGATCGATGGCAAAGACTGTAATACTATTTTTTCAGGAGTGCTAAAACCTTAGCGTTCAAAAGAAATTGGAATCCGCTTGTAGAATTGATAGATGCAGTGGCATTCTATTACCGTTAGGCACTAAAGTTTCTGCAGCCTAAAAAAAAAAATAGTGTTATAGATTTTATTATCGACTGGGTGCGGGGCGGACGAGAGGGAGGGTATTTCACATCAACTTAAAGGACATGCTGATATCCGTTTATACCCCTCGAAGTTTATCCCCTTTAAGTGAAATTCTCCCTCGAACAGTTATCGTCCTCGGGGCAATAGTTGGATCCCCTTTAAAGCACGGCCCGAGGCCGCGGGTATTCACGGCCTCTATGTACTATAGCTAACAGCGTCTAGATGCACGAGGGCCGGCGGGGGCTTGGACCGAGCTGAAATCAATTTTACTACCACCGAACTCGGTCCTGTTGGAATTAACGCTGCTACACGGGTTGCCATTCCGAGGGGTTGCGTGCGTTATCAAAAATGCACATTTTAACTTTGCTACTAACATTCAACTTTAATTCGCCATAGGATTGACTCGTTTGCGAGGCTCGAGGTCTTCTATTATTGATTTTGGTTCGGCAGTGCCTTGTTTCGACCTTTTTTGTACTTTTCTTTTTTTGTTTGACAATCTTGACTTAAAACATGCGTAATCTGCCAATTGCACGTACTCGAGTAAATTGGAGCTCTTTACGTTTTTTTTTTACCAAAACTCTTGGACTCACACGCCACTCTAACGAAATATTTTTAGTGGTCAGATAAATTTCAGAGAAATTTAGATTATATATATATATAAATATATATATTATACATAAATGTGTATATCAAAATACAATGTACAAAAAGCAATATCTTCTAGTATGGATAACTATATATTATGTATACAGTGACACACAGACGCGCGCATACGTAAATATGTTTAAAAAAAGATTTCGACTTAAATGCATTTACTTATAGAGCTATTATATTTACCATTTGATTATCTATTAATTTTTTTCGGGTTACGAATCGGCGTCTGTATCTCTGCGAATGTATGCGAATGTATGTGAGAAATCCCTTCGTGCTGTGTGCCTAAAATACATCGCACGAATGGAAGCGAGTGAGAGATTTGTAAATGTTGCTGCTTGAATAAATCTAATGAAAGTTCGCCGGGAAACAAAAGAAAAATGTGTCTTACGCGATGGATTAAAAAAAAATACATAACGATTGTCGGCACATAACAGTAACTATCGAGAGGAGCAAAGTATAAATTGCAATTTCAGAAGTGCGAATAACGCTATAAATGGTCTAACGTACTGCGACTTTTATTATAAAAAATAAATAAAAAAAAATTTTAAAACACTATATTAGAATAATTTACTACGGAAACTCGGCAATTGTAGTCCCGCTTTGCCCCCCGTCGTTCGTATATCCCGCGCCTATATCCCAACGTTGTATCGTTTACGGAATGGAAAAAAAAAATCAATCCAGATATTATATACTGCGGTAGGAATGTACTGTGTGAATTTTGTTTGAAAAACAAATTTTCTACTAAAGCCTCTTACACCGTCCTAAGTAGTTGTGTACGTTTTACCAGCAACTACGCCAAAGGGTTAAAAAAAATACAAAGTGATGAAACGACATTTTTTCGTAGGGAATGTATGGAAATCGAAGAAAAAGAAGAGATGTTTAAAACGAATGCTCGATAGATTGTTCAACATAAAATTTATTCCTCTCTTCGTATATATGCTCATATGCCGTTGTATGTATAATACTATATATTACGTATAATATACCTATTTCTTTTAATACATATCAGACAATTCTTCTTTTTTTCGTATGTATAATTAAACTGTTTGCAGAAGTTACGCGATACATATACGATTCGTCGAAAACTGCGATATTTACTTTCTGCTATATCGCGTTCGTGCTCCGTCGAAACGTTCCAGAGCGTATATAACGTATACATACGTCAATAAGGTAGGTGTATAAATAAAGGTAATTAGAAAATTAAAATTCATTAGGTTCAACAACCGCCGGTTGCTTTTCACGATAAAATACTAAAAGGTTGACGACGAAACAAAATATTATGTAGTACATGATGTTTGATTCTAAAAAATAATAATAAAATAGATCCTCCACGTCTTGGCGATCCGATCTAATAAATAAATACAAAGCTTCCTTTACGAGGAGGCAAAATTGATATTACACCTGGCAAGACATTTTCCCAAAACGGCACCTTAAGTACGATTTTAGCACCCTGATGACTTAGCACTCGCGACGTCCGATCTTGTTTCCCCGTTGACTTTCACTTTCCTTTCTGCTGTAGCATTTGTTGATTTTTCATAGTCAGCCTCGCAATCTCTTCACCCAAGGTATCGATATTATCCTGCGAAAGAGAGAAATAAAAATTAATTGATTTTGCTCGTCGTCGTCGTCGTCGATAAGCCCGTCAATATAATTTCACCTTTAAAGTGATATTTTTCAAAAGGGCGTCCTCAAGAACAGCTTGGAGTTTCTGATTTATCTCCAACGATAGTTCGAGCGTCATGTTGTCGTCTGATACTCGGTGATTGTAGACGGACGCCATAATACCACCGTGTCTCGCCAGTTCCGCCTACGCATCGCAGATAATTGTTCATGAATATCGATTGAAGCATAACGGTAGATAAAAAAATTGCAACGAACACTAATAATCATCTCGTAACTTCTCGTCTTACCGGATTCCTTCTACTTTTTATATGCTGCCGTGAAAAATAAATAAGACGTTCGAGTTGGCGATAGAAATGCGCGGTAACTTATACATTGAGCGATGGGGAAATGAAACGTCGAATACCTTGTGCCGATCTCTCTCGTTGCTTCCCATCGCGTCAAAGTTCTCGTGCATTATGTAATTCTGTATTATCTTGGTTTTTTTCTGCAGTTCAGCAACTAGAGACCGCGTGTGTTCCTCGAGGAAATCGAGCTTCTCGGCCCGCCTCACGTTGATCTTCTGCATTTTAAGAATACGGTCGATCAGCGATTGCTTGTCAAGTTCGGCCGACTGGAGTGTAGTCTCGCCATTTCCACTGTGATCGGATGCGACACCGTTCAAAGTTTCACCTACGAAAACATTCACATCAATTTCGAGTTCAGTCAGAATGTTTTAGCTTCCTCATAGAGGAAGCTGTTTTAGTAAAAAAAAAATCGAGATTTTAATGCCTGAGTACTTAAAATAGTCTGAAACGTCGAGAAATGTGATTCTTAGCTGGTGCCCGGATGGATGTGTGTGTTTGTGAAAGATTTGCATTGTTTGAAATGGCTATAATTCGCAAACGGCTTGAGATAGCGAGCTGAAATTTGGTACACTAGTAGAGTGGTAACGTCTCTTCATTCAGTGTAATTTTCATGAAGATGCCCAATTGGAAATTTCCGCGATTTTGTTTTTGATAAAAATGTCTGGTAGCTCTAACTGGAGTAAATTTTGAGCTGTCGTTCTAAAGCTGCGCTTATATATAATATTTTTATCAAAGACGTTTGGTGTTGAAATTGTGCAAAATCTATTCAAGCCGTCAGATTTTACGGGATTTTGATTTTTTTTGAAAAATTACTAAAAATGTTTAATCTAAAGTACCAAAAAATACTTCGAGTACAAGGTACAAAGTATCACAAGTATTTGAAGTATTTCTCAAGTACTTTGTCCAAGTATTGTTCGCAATTAGGTTTGTAGCATTAAGTGTTATGGAGGCTTTAAAAAAAAGAGGCAAAGTAGTTTGCACATGGCTTCTTCATTTGTTACTATTTTGCGCATAGCTTTCTCTATGAGGAGGCCACAATCGAAAAATGAACTTTCTCACAGAGAAAGCTACGCGCAAAATTGTAATAAATGCGGAAGCCATGTGCAAATTACTTCGCACCTTTTTTTTTTTTGCTTATTCCTGATATTTTTCACTGTTCATTATTTGATTATCATTATTATTTGTGACGGCGAGTTCGAACCTGTGTTCAGCGACGTGTTGGAACCATTTCTCGATGTGGGATCAAGCGAGTTGCTAGGCGAGGCGCTCTCGTAAGCTTCCAATCTTTTACGACACTGTTGCAATTCCCGCGACATCTCTTTAACCGATGTCTGCCGTTTCCTCCGGAGAACCGCGATCTCGCCCTGACTGTCCTCGAGCTTTTGCGAAAGATTCTGCGACAATTGCGTCTGTTCGGCCAAGTGTCTTGCCAGTATCTCGCACTCCTCCGTCCTCTTCTTCTTCTCGTACGACAGATTTTCCTCCAACGTCTTTACTTTGGCTTTGAGCTCTACGATACCGTCGCGCAAGGGACCTTGCTCTTGCTCGAGCTGAACAGCTTTCGCCTCCACCGACGTGAATTCCGACTGCAAACGGACATTCTTGTCTGTCAATTTTTGGGTGAAATCCAACATGTGAGCCTCACGCTGACGACAACAATCCATGTCGGCTTGGAGTTCTTGATTAACTTGTCGCAAACGCTCGACCTCGGCCTCGTTCGATGCCAGACACTGTTCCTTGCTGTAAAATAAATTCAATCGTTAATCTTTCTTTCCAGCCTGAAGTATATTTCGTGTTGAAAAAATGATCTCCTCACTGTATCAATTGCAGTTTCAGAGTCTCCAAGTGTGAAACTTTTGAAGACAGATCTACGATTTCCTTTTGTCTTTGATCAGCAATGATCTTCAATTCGCTCAACCTGCTCTCGTAGGCAAGACGTTCCTTCTCAGAGTCTTGAACCTTCAGGCTCAACGTATTGTTCTCCTCGATAAGAGCTTGTTGACGATTCTTCAACAGATCTACCTCTTTTTGCAACTGAATCCTCAGCATCTCCTTGTCCTCGGTGACGTGACGTTCGAGAATGAGACGCGCCTGTTGCTCCTTGAGCTGATGATCTAGTGTCACCGCCTTGTTCTCTTCGGAATGTTGAAACTTACGGATCATTTCCTGCGACTCGCGACGCACCTGCTCGCACTCCTCCTTCATGTCGTTTATTCTTGTCTGTGAAACAAAACATCCATATGGAAATAATTCTTCGGTACTATGAGGATTTTTCAAATTCGATAAATGTCGATTACCGTTGCCTTATCCAGTTTCTGCTGAGTCTCCTTTTGGGCCTCCATCTCCGTCTTCAGCTTGTTCTGCGTCCACTTGAGCTTAACGTCCCGAACGTTGACATCTTCCTTCAATCTCTCCGCGTCCTTCTGCAGATCCGTTAATTCCCGACATTTTGTGTCCAATATATTGCATATTCTCGTACGCTCGCTCTGGGCCTGACGCAATTTGTTTTGCAGCAACTCGTGATCCTTTGCTATCTCCTTGTACCGTCGCTCCGCGTAATCTCGTGCTCTGTCAAGTGTCAACAAAGATTTAAGCTATAAGACGATAGTAAAACAAAAAATAATTTTCTATAAAAAAACAAATTATTTTCTATTAAAACAAAAAATTATTTTCTATTAAAACAAAAAATTATTTTCTATTAAAACAAAAAATTATTTTCTATTAAAACAAAAAATTATTTTATATTAAAACAAATATTATTTTCTACCTCTGTGTGTCTATCAGTTGCTTCTCGCTGACAGCGTACTTCATCACCATGCTTTCCCGTTCCTTGTTGGCCGCGGCATACTCGCGACCGAGTTCTTCCTGATTGGAGTTCGCCGAGCGCAGTTCTCCGGTAAGACGCTCAACGGTTTTCTCCAGCGCTTCGAGCTGAATATCGAACGATTCGCCGCTATTCTGAGTCTCGAGAATTCGATTTCTTTCCTCGAGATGCTTCACTCTCTCGGCGAGCTTAAATTTGTCGTCCCTCGCTTTCGCGTAATCCCTCACGAGCGTCAGATAGACCGGATGTCGTAGCAAGCCGCGGCTCGAATCCTCCAAATCGTCCGATTCATCTCGCGAAGATCTTCCAGTTCCCGGTTCTTGTTCGGGCACATGGCACGCATCGCCAGGCTGCGATTCTGTTATCTCGGCTTCCGTCGTGCGATCCAAGTCAACGGAATTTTTTTTCAATGCCGAAGAAGAAACGACGTCGATGATACCGGTCGGTGAATGCGAATCATTCGACGACTCGCCGATCGGCTTTGTATCCGATTTCGTCGTAGATCCTGCGTTTTCTGACTCCGTTACACCTGCATCGATCGCTTCGTTGCACGAACGATCGTCGACCATCCGAGACTTCGAGATCAGGTCTGGCTCCGAACGCGACGACAAATTCGTCGCCGAGGATACAGCCCTGTTGGAAGATTCTTCGGATAACTTCTTATCCGTCGCGTAATTACTGTCGGATAGCTTCAATAGCGAATTGTAACGAACCGCTATGTTCTGAGGCAGCAGAGTCTTCTCCATTATATTCGTCGATTTTTCGGTAATGAAGTTCAAGAAATTACGACTCTTGTTCAAGAACTGAGCGTTCGATTGCATTATGTTTATGGAACTCGTTGGCAGTGGAATTTTAACGAGTCTGCTGTCTTCGCTCAGAGTCCAAGGCCTGCTCGTCTCGTTGCTCGTGGACTTTGCTCGAATCGACGAATCCTTTGGATTATCAGCATTGTAAACACTAATCCTCTCATAGACCGGCCGCGCTTCGCAGGAATCTTCGATGCTCGCTTCGTCGTGATAATCGACAAATTTTTCCTCCGTTTTCCACGGAACGGACTCAACAGTGGAATTTTCGATTGGAGCGGCGTTCTCAATGGTATTGTCATCTTGGAATTTCGTCGATAATTCACGACGCGCGACAATTGCCGAATTCACGGCGGTGGGAAAATTTTTCTTGACACTTTCCGAGCTCTCGCAGTTTTCCTCGTCGCTAATTTTTTGTCCAACAAAATTTGATGCTACACCTGAGGATTCGGGGGAATCCAGAGGAATGTTTTCGTAATCGGAAGATATCGCGTCGGGAAGATTCTGCTCGTTTTCAAACGGTGTATCGCCACGCTCGTACGGCCCGATGTGGTTCATCTCTGGTGCAGCGGTGCAAACGGAATTTCGGGGTTCCGTGGACAAAGTGGCGACACGAGTTTCCATTATTCCCTCGTTGGAAGGCCAACTATTCGGCCCATAATCTTGCATCGTACCGTCCAGAATTCAGGTTTATTCCATCTTGATGAAAAAAAATGAACAAAGTGAGTTACGCAGGTCAGGGAGCAGATTCATTTCAAAGTGCAAGTAAATAATCGAGTAGGAACGACAGGTTAGAACATGATAATGCAATCGTGTACAAAGTTATAATGATGGAAATATTTATTTACTATAACAATAATAATAATTATTAAATGTATTAAATAAATAATATTTAATACAGAAACAAAAAGGTCACGGAGAAAAAAAAAAATTGTTGGGACAGCAAGAATTTTGTTATTATAACTAAAGTTTAAAATAATTGTTTTTTTAAAAGTAATTGGCATTGAGACATCGCGTCCCTTGATTTGTTTACTTAGTATATAAAGATGACAATCAATTTTGCTACAGCTGCAAATTTTGCTACAGCAGGAAATTTTTTTGCCACCACAATCAATTATTAACGATAAACATTTTGTTAGAGTAACAAAAAAAATTCTCTGTGTGGTAAAATAGTTATTCGTATGGCAAGACGTAAAAAAAGAGTTGTTGACAAGCCGAACATTCACATGAGTCTGAACTCCTCTTCCTACGCCCCTGACATTCACATAATTTGTTCTAATAAATTCACAAAAATCATGATTTTTGTTTTTTTGAAGCGTGCGCAGAAAGGCACTTTCTTGTACTCGCAGTATTTTTGCATTCGCAGTATTTTTCTCACACGCAATGCAAAAAAGTGCCTTTCTGCGCTGACTTTGCGGGAACGGTAAGCGGGATTTTACGTGCATGTTTTAGGATAAAATATGTATTTCGAATATTGTTGACATCCGATTAAGTCAGGCGAGGAAGCAATTGAGCACGAATGGACAGCTGGAAAACAATAATGCAAACACTTGTGCATGAAGTTATGTGAATGGAAATATCTGTGAAACACATCGCCGTACCCTGTCGTGGATGAGAAGCGGCTGATGTTTCTAGGACAGCCGGCGTGGCATCGTGAATAAATCTGTGCTTATCTCCGGCCATTTCGAAGTACCGTTTCCTCCGGAGAATTCGCCCGATTTCCGAGTTTCCGTATCATCGTCCCGTGGCCTACGGTTCTTTCACTTGTCCAATTTTTATTTATCCGCTGTGCACGAAGTGGTTTATGAAACCTCTATATTTTGCTTTTTTCTTTAAGTGTAAAGGCACGTAATTTTTTATCCCGAGAGAAGCTAATGAAACAGCGAACGAGAATAACCTACAAGAATGTCAATATGTCAAAGACGAAGAGTCAGCTGTAGCGTACATTGGTAGTGATGTCAAGGCGATTTTGCACGAGTAACAAGCCTCCTAGAGCTGGAAGAGACTGTAGTGTGATACGTCTTTTCGTGGTGCTATTATTTCCTCGCACAAGATGGCGCGAAAGGCCGTTTCGTGTGACGTCTGGGGTTCCGCTATTGACCCGACGCCGTGTCTCTAGACCGCGAAGTAGAGAAACAAAACATGATGGATAAAGGAGATTCGACTGAAGTAGACAAGTCGGTAAGCAGGCAGCAGAGCTGGGTGACGATATGGTTGATTATATGTTTCAATAATATGGTATTAAATATTTGATATAATGGGGATGTAAAGGAACTAAGTACATATGGGGAGAGTTTATCAAAATGAATCATTCTAAATTCTTTTGGTTTAACCAATTCAAACCGATAACATCCAATTCAAAAGTTATTCGCCACTTCTGAATTGGTTCTATCTGCAGATATCCCATTAGTACCAATTGATTGATGGTAGGAAAAAGGCAAAAGAATCCGATAAAAAAATTATCGGATGTATAAAGTAGAAGAACAAGTTGCGTCGCTTTTTATTTTTTTCACTTCAACAGCGCAACTTCTTGTCCCAATGCAGATTCATATATAGATCATTATAGAAATTTGAAATATACTCTATTAATTTCCGTTACTATGTAATTTTTGTTCGACCAATTCAAACCGATAAGTTTCAATTCAAACCGATAACTTCTGATTCAAACCGATAAGTTCCAATTCAATCCGATAAGTTTTAATTCAAACCGATAAGTTCCAATTCAAAAGTTATTCGCCACTTCCGGATAGGTGCTATCAGAAGATATCACATTGATACCAATATAGTCCGATTGTATCCCATAGACTTTAGTGAAATATATCCTATTAATTCCTATTACTTTATCATTTTTGTTTGACCAGTAAAAGACGATAAGTTCCAATTCAAAGATTATCTGCAACTTTCAAATAGGTTTTATAAGAAGATACCCTATTAATACCAATTGATTGATGATAAGAAAACGTCAAAGAAAAACCGATTGTTTAAAAAAAATAAATTCTGGTTGATGAAGTAGACCAACAATAAGTTCCATGCCTTTGGATTCCAGTTCACTTCGACCGCACACTTTCTTATCCCTAAGCAGATTAAGACCAATATGTATCGAAAAAGAGTACGCCGATTTTATGTAATAGACTTTAGTTACGTATTTTGCAATAGGATGTTCCGATAAATCTTTATTGAAATTTTAAATAGGGAATGTACCAATAAAGCCCGATTTTATATTTCTATCGGACAAGCATCATTGTATTGGAAATTTCTTGGATAGAATTCCGATTCAAATTGATTGATCATTTGAACACGGTCATCCCCGATTTAAATGGTTTTCTAATTAGATATTACTAATTCAATCCCATTGAGTTGTGTGGTCAATTACATCTTGTTACTTTCTATTAATCGGTGGACAAACTGGTCTCTCATTGAGTATATTCGTTCCGATTTAAGTTCAACTAGTTTTCAGTGGTTTCATTAGGGATAAATAGGATATTTTAAGCAGGCAAAGCATCGAGCTCTTACAAAGACTATTGGAATTTTTCATCTACAAAGAAGGCCACATGTGGCGGTTGAAGCATAGACACCAAGAGGAAAAGTGAGTAACTGAGATAGTGATAGCACGATCAAAAGTAAGAAAGAGATGGCAACGAACAGGAAGGATAAAATAAACGGTCGCGCGGGCGGTGACCTACTCGACCAATCAACGCTGGAAGTACAAAGTTTCCACCCTTACGAAACTTGTACCTTTTTCGGAGACGCTTCGAGACGCATTTCTTTTTGAAAGTTAGTCATCATCGAGACACCAAAGAGCAAGGAGCTTCGAGTCGCGAACTCGACCCTTGTCGACTCATTATTTGTCGGATTGTAAAATACTATTAATCGATCATAACGGACAAGGTTGTAACATGAGTACTACTTAATGTGAATATATACGATTCAATATCCTTTCTAATTGCTGTGTATCTAATTTATTCCATGACTCAATATAAATTTAAAAGATTCCCGGGACTCACGGAGCGGATTTCTATTCGCCGCGGCGACACGAATCAGGGGGTGACATACACATGCCCGAAAGCGAGTCACGAACAAGTGCCAACCTTACTATATACACATTCCCCAGCTTGCTACAGTACTAACGTGTTAACAGTAGAGCAGACGAAATGTTACCGTAAAACTAAAACTCTCGTAAAAATCTCTCGGAAGCCAATGCATAAGCTGGCCAAAATCTTTTTGAAAAGTACTCTCTCGCCATAATTACAAATAATTCCAGCACGTAGATTATCACGCACTTATTTGGAAATATCCCGCATCTGATGACTGTTAAGCAGACGTTTCACACCTGCCACAAAAGTTAAGTCGAGGACAAAGCGATTTCGGGTGAAGCTGCCACCAAATTGTAGGGATAAATTACCGACGTTTTGAAATAGTGATGGTCGGTAAAGTAGATACCAACTTTAGGTAATGCGAGGGTCATTTGCCACAAGATGTCGTCAAGGTCCAACTCTGCAATCGAGTTGCAGCAATAGAGATGCATGGCTTACGTATCAGGTGCGACCATTTGATCAACAAGGCCTTACAGCCGATCGCTTCAATAATTTTCCATATTTTAAATGTTTCATTTAGACGCTGCAGAACGAGATGATGCTGATCGGTCGATTGTATTGGATGCGATTCTAGTATACGTATATGTATAGGGGAGAGCGGGGCAAAATGGGGCAACGGGGCAAAACGGGGTTTTTGGGCAAAACTAAATTGTCCAATCATTTTTGGATCGGAAAAGGTGGCAAAACTGGGCAGAAAAGCCTGACGTATCCAATAGGGCGAATTCGGGCATCCAAAAATTATTGGAAAATGATGTTTTGCCCAAAAATCCCGTTTTGCCCCGTTGCCCCATTTTGCCCCGCTCTCCCCTATACATATACGTATACTAGAATCGCATCCAATATAATCGACCGATCAGCATCATCTCGTTCTGCAGCGTCTAAATGGAACATTTAAAACATGGAAAATTATTGAAGCGATCGGGTGTAAGGCCTTGTTGATCAAATGGTCGCCCCTGATACGTAAGCCATGCATCTCTATTGCTGCAACTCGATTGCAGAGTTGAACCTTGACGACATCTTGTGGCAAATGACCCTCGCATTACCTAAAGTTGGTATCTACTTTACCGACCATCACTATTTCGAAACGTCGGTAATTTATCCCTACAATTTGGTGGCAGCTTCACCCGAAATCGCTTTGTCCTCGACTTACCTTTTGTGGCAGGTGTGAAACGTCTGCTTGACAGTCGTCAGATGCGGGATACTTCCAAATAAGTGTGTGATAATCTACGTGCTGGAATTATTTATAATTATGGCGAGGGAGTACTTTTCAAAAACATTTTGGCCAGCTTATGCATTGGCTTCCGAGAGATTTTTACGAGAGTTTTAGTTTTACGGTAACATTTCGTCTGCTCTACTGTTAACACGTTAGTACTGTAGCAAGCTGGGGAATGTGTATATAGTAAGGTTGGCACTTGTTCGTGACTCGCTTTCGGGCATGTGTATGTCACCCGAATCAGGTCCAGATATGGTGGCTCGTGAAGAGCCAATCAACGGTAAACTCCCCAGCAACACAGGCCGAGACGTAACATTCGCCCGTGGAACACTAAAGCACGGTCTTATAGACAGGTCTCAACCACGGTCTGCTTCTTCTTTTTCCTTTTTTATGGATTTATGCCGATTGGTCAAGTTCCATTCCTTCGTTCCTTCTGTATTCACATTCTTTCGTGGGGTTAGGAGTTTTGTTACTTTATCGGCGCATTGAGTCTGCGCCAACGTTACTTTATGCATTCGTCATCGGTTTGGGAATTGGGCGGGATTCAAATTGGAGCATTTTTATTTTTTTTCCTTTTTTGCTTCATTACTATTATTAGTTTTACTTTTTTATATATACATAAATATACTATATTTGATCTAAGGTTACTACAGGTATTTAAATCGCCGTGTTTTCGGCTGGCTGTTTCGGCTGCCCCTCTTTGCTCCACAACTTTGTTCTCTACATTCCCGATTCTCCACATCACTCTCTATACACGCACGATCCTACACACTCCCTTTACTATACACAGTGGTTCTCCACACTCCTTTTACTCCACTATCCGATACTCTACAAAGCGATTGTCCACATTCAATTATCTGCACACCCAGTACTATACATTCCTTTTTGGCCACAATTTAGGTTGAACACATTTTCTTTACTCTACATTACGCTTCTCCACATTTTTTTTCCTCCACAACCCGATCCTCCACATTATCGCCGTCGGTATCGACTCATGAAACTATCTCTCGTCGGTAACATAGAACTCATCACAGTTTACGAAGTAATTTAGCCCGCAAGCAGGAGCCCAAAAGCGAAGTCACTGCAGATTTGTATTTATACGATGCGCGGCATATTATTAATATGCTGCAGTTTAAGATGATGGAATCCCGATCTCGAATTACCATTTGTAGAAGTACTTCACGATATTTTGACAAATGGTAATATTAAATAAATGTGTATAATGGTAATATAAAATACCTAATCGTTACGTATGATGAAAACGTCGCTATACGTTCAACATGGAATTGTACGCGAGTCTGATAATGCGTGAATAAATATCGCAATTTGACACATATATTAATTCATTTTTAATAATTCCACGAAGCATACGTTATGATTAATGCGTATTTGTCGCAAAAGAATAAACGCTTTCATAACACGGTACGGAAATAAAATAAATACTATTTATTGAAGAACAATTGGGAATAATGAATAGAAAGTAATAGATAAAATACATGTAATACTTAATAGCACCAGTTATAGTTAATCAATTAATATACGTCAGAAATAATAGCCATCACTGCGAGATAAAAATGAATTATTTATAAAAAATTATTGATAGGGATAATGCTAAACAATAAAAAACGATACAATCTGCGGAGAGCGAAGAAATAATCTACTAAATAAATGCCGACTTAAACTGTGGTGTGTTACTCTATTACTATTTTATGATACTAATTATCGTTTATAACGTAGTTTTCCGGCACTGGTGCGGCGATGGTGGAAGTATAACGCCGTCCAGTGCTTCGATGTAATACTCTTCAAATAGGAAAAAGAAAGAAACGTAATTAGGCACGTTAGAAGAAAACCATGCAATATGGCACTGGTAATAAATATAAACATTGCATGGAAGAGTACCGACTATCTTCGCAAATCTTTCATATCGTTCTTACCGTTATCCCTTAGGACGTCAATTTCGGGGACTGGTGGCGATGGTGGGAGTACAACGCCGTCGAGTGCTTCGACATAATACTCTTTAAATGGAAAGAGAAGGAATTGTAATTAGGTTTGTCAGAAAAAAACCATGCAATATGATAAAATGTTAATAAACGTAGACACTACGTGGAAGATAACCGGCTATCTACCCAAATCGTTTACATCATTCTTACCGTTATCCAAGTGGTCGACAGGGATCCCCTCCGGAATTCCAGCATTCTCTAATACGGCAATCCCGTGATCGGCATCAGCGTTATTCGGCGGCACTACATCAATCTCATGACTTCCGGGAGGAAAATCTGCCGGTATGGGTAGCTCCACGGGATCGAGGTCGTTTTGTTGCGCTGAAAAATTAATTGTGATTACAATTTATTGTATCCAGTGCTGTATCTTTCGCGCTTCACAGTAATATGTACCTATATCCATAACATCTGCAGCTTCGATAGCGCGTCTATGGCGGGGCAGTACAGCCATGCGGAGAAACTCTTCCACGGTTATTCTGCAAATGCACGAAATTTATATAATATATAATATATAAAAATATATATAATATATAATATATAATATATAATATATAATATATAATATATAACGTGGACGCATCAGTATTGCAATA
Organism: Ichneumon xanthorius; assembly: GCA_917499995.1. Taxonomy (NCBI): domain Eukaryota; kingdom Metazoa; phylum Arthropoda; class Insecta; order Hymenoptera; family Ichneumonidae; genus Ichneumon; species Ichneumon xanthorius. The sequence goes on along the minus strand of CAKJTD010000001.1, from coordinate 1,813,157 downwards.
CCAAGGGAAACACTGACCTGCCCAGTTCTAATTGTTCCTGCTGGTACAGTAGCCGCCTATCGTCGTAAATTTGACGAGAACGACGTTGTCGTCGGAGATTTTCACCCCTGTTCACCCGGACCCAGTCGATATTCTGGCCGGAAAATAGAATATGCAGTCTCTCTTTAAGGTAAAAGTATTTTAGTCCATAAATAATAATAACCGTTAAGAATACATATTAATGGACACCGTGATATCCTTACGCACCAAGAAATTTCCAAATGTTGGGATGACGCCCGCCCAGCCTTGCACTAATGAATTTGTGAAAAGTTTGACACACATTATTCGTCCGTATCGGTGCTCTTCCCACCGATATTATAGCCGAGAATGGTAACCACTGACGGCGGTAATAATGGAGTATTCGTAAGATCCTGGGATGAGCAACGGCAATGCGATCTCCAATCGTGGTAATGACGTTCAGGGCCTCATTTTGGTGTTCTCTGCTCGGTAAGAGTGGTATACCCATCAGCATCCAAAGGAGATCTTTGGGTACCTCTTGAGACACAGCTCTTCGCCATTTTTTGAATACTGCCTGCGAATACATAAAATCAACATAAATAAGTGTCTACTTGATACAAAAAGAGTGTCCCGCCGGAAAATATTATTCATGACTGAAACCGTAGGGTAAAAATTACAATTTAATATGTCTAAAGTTAATAGTGTTATTAAGTATTATTAATGATAATTAAACTATGAAAAAATATATTTTTATTAAATATCCTTACTCTGCAGAAATGGCATCAGCAACCCTTCAATCGGACTTGCGGGATCACATTTCGCGCGGCCCTGATAATGGCTCTTTCGTAATCGCTCACGATAGTTTGCAAACTATTTTGCAATCCTGGTGCCAGATTGAGATGAAAGCGGAGTATTGCTTCGTACATGGCTGTAGTCCGCCTTTCGCATAGAATGTATACCACTGGGAACCCCTGATAAACAAAAAGGCGAACATATACGTAAGACCAACATTTCAAAAATGATCCAATGTAATACTCACAACGTCCGCACACCGAATATGAACGATGAGTAACTGGCACGCTGCTGGCCGAACCGGTGCGACCTGGAAAATATGTAATTACTGTATGCTATTATCTTATTAGAAAATACATACAGTTGATAACACATTAAGATCACGTTAAAACGGGGGAGCAGTCTTGAGTAATGTGGAGATAGCTGAAAAATATCGGTCTAGTTTTTTCAAATTTGAACGTGTCACGGCTAATCGAAATTTATATCTCCTAAATAATTTAACTTACGCCGAATGTATCGTCGAGGAATATTTCTACTGCGTTTTCAACACGCTCTAACATTTCCGCCGCCGCGAACAACAGCGCGGTGTATCCATCAGCGGAGCGCACGCTCCCCCGATAAATATGTTGACAGGGTTGATAGTCGTTGAGGACGTTTGCAAAACCCTCTAGAGTCGGGACGACGTTTGGACGTGCCTCGTGCCTCGCACGATCCATGCTATTATGCATCGATAGCTGAGTTATTCCTGCAGCAGCCCTTTCGTATCTAGATAAAAATTAATAAAAAAGGTGTGTCATGAATTTGTACATTGCTTCCGTATTATCAACTTCATTCGCGTTGCTTGCTTGTTTTGCCAGAAAGACACGCTAACATCTCGACACAAAGTACATGCTTAAAAAATGTTTCTATACATACTCGATTGAAACTTCGCGGAGTATATCGTCAAACGAATTTAGTGTGTGGCGGCATCGCCGCAGCACCTCTCGCCTCATCCGCATTTCTTCCAACAATAAAGGATTCGCGGCATCCATGTTATGTGGTACTCTCGTTATGACGCGCCCTCCCACAACCTGTACCTTACCGCGGCAACCTGTCGATGATTTTGTTGCACAACGGCAAATTCGCGAATAAGGTCGTGGATCGCGGTGATACGAATATCCGTGCGCACAATACACAAAGGTATTAGGACGTCTGCCAGGGAATTCTTCCATCTACATGCGTAAATATTTGACGAATAATGCAACGAAACTTTGTAAAAATACTATTTATCGATGACTCACCTTCGATTGCTAATAAAGCATCATCCAAGGATATCCACGACTATCAAGAACACAAAGGTATAAGAAGGTTTACTTCGTAGTTATTCCATCTGCATTAGTGGATATTTTGCTGCCGAAATGAAGAGAGCAGGATTGTTTAAGAAAAACGTCTTGCGTGGAGTGCTTGTCTTCGGGACGCGATTCCGCGTGGCGTCGTAGACAAGAGAATAAGGGCTAATATCTCACCTGAAATTGCAACAGGATCCTGGATCCTGGATCCTGGATCCTGAATCCCGGATCCTGGATCCCGGATCCTGAATCCCGGATCCTGAATCCCGGATCCTGAATCCCGGATCCTGAATCCCGGATCCTGAATCCCGGATCCTGAATCCCGGATCCTGAATCCCGGATCCTGAATCCCGGATCCTGAATCCCGGATCCTGAATCCCGGATCCTGAATCCCGGATCCTGAATCCCGGATCCTGGATCCAATCGGCTGGATCCTCGATCCTGAATCCTGGATCCTGAATCCGGATCCTGAGTCCTGAATCCGGATCCTGAATCCGGATCCTGAATCCGGATCCTGAATCCGGATCCTGAATCCGGATCCTGAATCCGGATCCTGAATCCGGATCCTGAATCCGGATCCTGAATCCTGGATCCTGAATCCTTGATCCTGAATCCTGAATCCGGATCCTGAATCCTGGATCCTGGATCCTGGATCCTGAATCTTGGATCCTGGATCCTGGATCTTGAATCCTGGATTCTGGACCTGGATCCTGAATCCGAATCCTGGATCCTGGATCCTGGATCCTGAATCCTGGATCCTGGACCCTGGATCCTGAATCCTGGATCCTGAATCCTGGATCCTGAATCCTGGATCCTGAATCCTGGATCCTGAATCCTGGATCCTGAATCCTGGATCCTGAATCCTGGATCCTGGATCCTGGATTCTGGACCTGGATCCTGGATCCTGAATCATGGATCCTGCTCCTTCATACCTTCACCCCCTCTTAACCCCCGCCCCCCCCCCCCCCCGCCCCTTTTCTGTGGTTCCTCCTTTTTGGGTTTGGTATATGCAAAACATATAAAGCAACAGCGCTACGAGCTATACAATGTTGCATTAGCGGACGAAGTCTTCAAACATTGTATAGCTCGTAGCGTTGTTGCTTTACAGGTTTTTTTAGTAGTCCTTTGGTCGAGCGCGGACAAGGCAGACGGAAAAAAATCATCTATATTCGGCTATCGCCTGTTGAAGACACTTTGCCACGAGAAGTTACGAAAAAGCTACGGGATTCTGTACAAGTGCCTTCGAAGATCGAGGTGTGATCGCTGCAATTTCAGGTGAGATATTGTTTAATCGCCCTCATTCTCTTATTCGATGCAAGTCGTTTTACTTGAACGATAGCTACGCTTTTTATTACGGCAGCGAAATATCCACTAATGCAGATGGAATAATGACGAAGTAAACCTTTTTATACCTTTGTGTTTCGTTTTGATGGATACGCATTTGATCGCGATTAACAGCTCGAATAAAACGTGATTCGATGTGCCATTAACTTGTGTAACGTGGCAAAAATTGCCCGTTACTTAAGTCAGTCAGACGCTCAGTCCTCGGGAAAATAATTAATCATTGGCCGTCCGTCGTACGTCGCAGCTCGGGAGGTGGCTCCGCTGGTCCGATTGTTAGGGAAAAGAATTATTAGTTATGGCCAAAATCTTTTTGCATGTAACCCTGGGCGGTCGAGGGGCCCCGCACCGAGGAGCTACGGCGTCAGCGATACCGAGATTGACCGAGAGTCTCGAGTTGGATGGAGCTACCCGGGTGGAGTGCGGATCGAGCTCGGGAGGCGAGTGGCCTATGGCCGCTGCGGACATCTGTACCGAGGTTCGTCGTCGTCCACGGGATATTTCCCCGCTCGGTTGCCTGAGTCGCGGGAGATCTCGAATCCGGGGTAAAACATCCTCCCGGATCGCCGAGCAAGGTCCGAGGAAATCGTCGGGCCCAACCGCTGCGTCGCGGCAAGGGTTTTCATCGAGCGTCCGGCAAATAGTCTCCTCGATCATTCAAAGGCGGACCTACAGTCCGGCGGTGTGAATTACCCACCGAATTTGCCGCCGGCGTGTCAAACACATTTGCGCTCGCGTGGTGGTCAGCAGCGCTCCGGCGTGCGCGCGAGCGCCGAAAATCGACGACCGATTCCGGTGATTACCGAGGACGCGGAAGCGGTAGCGATTAGGCCGGGTGGGGGGGAGGATCTAACGAGAGCGAGAGCGTTCGACAGCTCTGGGCAATCCTCGCTGAGGTGTTACGTTGTACGGACGAGCCGTCGAATTATCAGCATCAGCAGCCAAATTCCGGGGGACAAAGAGGTTCGACGCCGAATCCAGCAGCTATTGGGTTCCGAGGCCGAGTCTTCTTACCGCGGTATCTACGGGTGAGCTTGTCCGTCCCAGGGACCGTTTATTATTTTTTTTTGTGTTATATCGAGTTTTCGGCCTATTGTAAACGGGTTAGTTAGTTCACGTCGGCGTGCGCGGGGATCGGATTTTCCGAGGGGAAGCGGGCCTCCGAGGCCACGTGTGTGTTGTACCCCGGATAGGGTAGTAGCACCCTATTTGTAATACAACATAAATTAAGTAATATATTAATACGTCATTAATATATTCTTAATTTAATTAATATAATAATGTAGTAATATTAAACATTAACATTAAACATTATTATACGTTCTCGTGCAACAACATAATATTATACTATATTCGTATAATAGTATAATATTATAAAATAGTCGTAATAATACACCGTCGTATATTATAGTATTGTAATAATATACCGTCGTATATTATATTCATAATAATATACCGTCGTATATTATATTCGTAATAATATACCGTCGTATATTGTAGTATTGTAGTATACATTCCAGTTCGGACAGCGGTGTCCGAAAAGTGGAGCAACTCCGGTTGCACAATATCGAGGTATGCAGCGGCACGCGACGAGCGCGCGTCGCTGCAACGAAATCCACCAAAAACCTGAGTCAGCCGTTAAGCAATCACGGGCGACTCGGTAATTAGAGCATCGACTCGAGAATCACCGAGTCACTTATGTCGAAATAAAAACATGCTCCAAATCCCGTTCTCGAAGAAGCGAGGATTTGGAAAGATAATCGTTTACAGAAATAAAGTAAACCATAAACATCTAAACAATATTAAGCTGACGTGCCTGCTCTCTTATTCGTATATAAGGGATCGAGAGCAGACACTCATCAGTCTCTTCGGAACTCCTGATTCTTACGGTTGACTATAGGGATACACCTCGAGCACAGCTCAAACACGATAAGTGGGTCGGGTCATTGTAAACCCCTATCGTGAAAGATTAACGCCGGAGTGTCGTTAATCTAGAAGGTGTATCAGCGTACAGAGTGTATCAGCGGTTGGTAATTCAAAGGACATACGTAAGCATAACTAGAGCTTTAACCAACGAACGAAAGTAACAATGCATAACATATAAACAGCAATATCCAAACGATGGAATAATCAAACATTAATAATCAAACATCGAAAGATAAATTAATGGAGCATTGTTGGATAACATAAGGCAGCTCCGAGAGAGCTGTAACCAAGAAATAAGTCTACGTCGAGTTGAACGTAGTGCGGGCAAAAGAAGGGAACCTCAATCAAAGGTTCCTGATAAGCATTGTTATATAGCAAATATAACAATGCCTTACTAAACAAATTAACTATCTAAATATCCAGTTTCACCGATATAAATTGTTACATAAATATTGTTAATTGAATAAATCTATATTTGTACTTCACTTGGGTTCCAACCCTTTACTGAGCACATCCCCAACCTTCCGAGCTAACGGCTCGCGCACAGACCTCAGATTAGCTACCTGAGTTTCTGCGGCATAACATTGGTGGCAGCGGTGGGATGCTCAGAGTGAAATAAACAATTAAAACACGAATTACCAATCGCGCCAACCTCCGCAGACTGAGGTAAAAGTATAGCTCCACGTGCGAGCGAGAAAAAGAAAGTTCCGCGAACCAGGGTCGACAAGTGTTCAGGCGGACCACGGGTGTGAACATCGGAGCACCGTGGATCACGTTATCCAGACGAGATAACGGAAAGATAGTCAACCGAAGTCTTCGGGGATCGCTGCAGGATCCCGAAGAGCGTCGCCAGATATTGGGACGTAAAAACAGAATCAGTATCAGGGAGTGCGTAAAACACGTGTAGCACTGTTAGAGCAAGTAGGACGCTACTGCTAAATAACAGGGATATATATATATCGCCAAAATAGAAAAAGTGAATACAGCATACACCGGAGTTGTCGACCACAGCGGGACAACGTGGGACAACTGCTGGGAAAGGGGGCGAAGCGCTGCAGGTCGCAGCCAGCCTCACGCAAGACGTGTCCAGACCGACTGAACGGACACACGGGGTAGTGGACATAGAGCCACCCCATAAAAGCAACCTAGACCACGGGGATTTCGCGAGACCGCCGTACGAAGAAAGTACGCGGAAAGGATCCACCGTCCGGGTACGGAGTTGTAAACCGGAAAATCAAGTGGTGCAGAAAACGCATCACGACATAACTGACATGCCTCAGGGCTCAAGGCTGGGGTTGGAGACGGGCTCTGGGAAACGTGAGTCGTCTGCTTCCCTACAGCGCCAACTTGTTACGTTGCAGCAGGGTACGGGAGAGAGCGTGAAAGCATACGCTGCCCGGGCCGAAAAAATCGCCGTGCAAATGATAGAGCAACTGTGTGAGGGAATCGGCGCACGGGCCGTCGACTACATAGCCGAAGCCACCTGGAAGTGTGCGCAGATAAATTTTGAGAACGGACTGAGGACGGGAAAATGCCGGTCGTCCGAGCACCGGCGTCCCCCAGCATCGAAGTCAAGGGACCTCGATCCCTCGAGTAAAGTGTGCAATTATTGCAAGAAATCTGGGCATATCTGGAAAGATTGCCAGCAACGTAAGCAAGCCGAGAACAAGAAGAATAAACAAGAAACCCAGCAAGAGGCAGAAGCGAGAAAAATCTCCGCGCAGCGGAAGACCATCGGAGTGTCACACGGGGGTACCATCACGGGGACAGATAAGTCCACCAGGGAGGCCCACGGGGGCACCGTGGGGGAAGAAATTCGAACGGAGCTATACGCTCCGTTAACCGCAGCATGGGAGCATGAGCTGCAGGAATCGGACAGCAAGGATCTTGGATCCACCACGACGGAAAGCACGGAACCGGTAATCACAGAGGATGATACCACTTCACCCCGGGGAGGGTCCTCGGGCAGGGCATCGCCCGTAACAAGGAGTTTGGGCTACGAACAGCCACATCTGGAAGCCATCGACTGGGCAGAGGAAGTCGAAGCACACTACTCGAAGCACACTACTTCGAAGGTGCCAACCTCCAATTTAGATGAGCGTCTGGCAAAACTGGAGCAAATGATGGAAACAATGCGACTTGGAGGGTCGAACCATCGATCTCGAAAAATCGACAACGCGCCAGGGATGGTCAAATCCATGGTAACACAGAGGCGTGACGGGTCCACTGCTATGGGACATCACCCGGACCCGAATAAAAAACACCATAAGAAATGTCATGTGTGCCGAGAGCCGGGACACCTCGTACGGGAACGCCCACAGGGTTCAATCCCAAATAAAAAACCTGTATCGGCAGATATTATCTGCAATTACTGCAAACGGCCGGGACATGTGTGGAAGGTGTGTAGATTCCGACTCCGGAATTCAGAGCAGCGGTAAATCTCCGCCATAACAACCGGACCGCGAAGGGCAACGACCATGGCAGAACGGGGCTGAGGAAACCAATAGTAGAGAAAACGAGAGCGTCGAGAACGTAAACTCCACGCGTGAGTATAAAGGAGGCAAATCGATGGAAATTTGAAATCGACGGATAACTCGATTTATGGTAAATTGATCGGTACGATACGATCGTCACGTCAAATACAAGTTTGGGTAAAAAAAAAACAAAATCTTTTCACCCGTGCTGGTTCATCACATGTTTTCGCGTGTTATCTGCTCGACGGATATCGGTCGGGTGGACTGAGTAGCCTGACCGACCCGGTCGAGAGGTTTCATTTCGAAAAAGTGTGAACCGAAGACCCTCGCTCGCTGATCCTGATCAGCGAGGTGGTACCAGTCAGCCAGCTCACGGGGTGAGTCCAACGCCGGACAACGCAGGGAAGACAATGGTCGTCAGGAGACAACACGAAAGGGGCATGGAGACGCCATGGGCCAACAGAACCGTCAAGGCCAAACTCAACGACAAACAGCGTTAGGGCAAACGCTATCGTAAGGCGACTTTTGTTTCAGCACCAAATACCGTACGGGAGAAAGTCCGTAAGCGAAATAATAATTCAAGCGAACATACCGCGTTCGAGGAAAAAATAGTAAAAAGCTAAGTAAATAAACAAAATAACCTCACCCGATCAGGAGGCTCGGTGATAGGAACAAAGTTGCAAACGTCTGACAAAATAATGTCATACAACTCAATAATGTTGACATAACGAAAATTGTACAAATCCGGGATCGCGAAATAAAATCGTTTGCCTATTAGTACCAAATTTTGGTGATAAAAATCGTAGCTTTTGCACGTATACGGAATATTGTAGAGCTGCCGGACCAGCTGCTGAATCCCATGGGGAAAACCCTAACCGCGATTAGTCAGACGCGGCCAAAAAGCTCCCGAGCGAACGGCAGGGAAACAATTCGGAATTTTGAAGAAATATTTAAAATCCCAAAAGAAGCTTAATTAAAAAAGGGAAAAAGTTTGTTCGGTAAATATATACAGCAAAATACGAGTCTTTCCGCGAGGAAAAAAATGTAGCATTACGTATTCCGTATACCAAGCTTCAGAACGCATATGGGGAATAGCTATCTACCTCGAACACGAAAACCGGCGCAAGGGTAACGGCCCTTATCAAGGAAATGACGGAATTGAACAACAGTCAATTCACTCGAGGTCGAGATATTTGTACGACTAAAAATGCCTCGGGACATTGCACGTCCCTTGGCACTAAGCGAAGCGGTCAACGTAGGAACGGACGCGCAGAAATTAGAACGAAAATTTATCGGGAAGAATTGACCTAAAAATTACTTCCGACATAAAGGTTGAGGAAATCGGTCACGATCAAAATATCGCCCAATGTCGCATTCGAGTGCGGGGAAAAATTATTTGTCATAGGAAAGGATATCACAAGTGTGACCCCCCTCGAGTCATATCACGAGTAAAAATTTGCGACAATATTAGCGGGTTGGGTGCGACCAGGCTTAAGCATCTAAACGGACAATCATCGGCTCTGTTGGAAAAGTCGAAACAGTCCGAGCCGGAAAACGAAAATAAAATAGGAAATATGCAGCCTGGGCGCGATGTCACACGGCTGGGCAACACACAGCAAAGCCCGGAATTTTACTTCCGAGAATCATTGAAAGTGACGTCGAAAAGAAAGTGTTTTCAATGTCCAAAATTAGAGAAAAACGAAAAGTACCGTTGGCATTCGCCCCACGACACTTCAAGCATTCTGTGTACCCTTAGAATATTGGTGTCGGAGAAGTTATCTCGGCCAGGGGGTAATATTTGAAGGGAAAGCTCGAGGGTTATAAGGGAGCATGCGTTGCGGCTCAAAGGGCGGAATAGAGAATGCCTAACTCACGGGTATACGTGTCGATATGTTGAAGCGTTCCTCACCAGAATTTCCTAGAGCAAGGTAGATGAAATTGGGAATCGGTAGCATTTTTAACCTTCCTTGCGATTGCACGTTGACGGAACATTGTAGTCCCATTTATAGAAGAAAACGAAAAAGAACGCATCGTTTAAGCATAATCTCGATGTCAGAAAATTGTTACCGGTATGACAATCTGTATCCACATATATATATATTTATAACGACACAAACGTCACGCAAAAGATAGAGTCAAAGAAAAGGTAAAAAAAAAAGTTGTTTGTGATTATCAGTCGTAACCATCCCTAGGTCGACATATTTTTTCCAAAAGAATACTTTCTAAAAAGAATACAAAATCTACGATGTATCCCCATTACTGATAGAATCATTGGGTTGAATAATCGTGCCGCGGGGCACTTAGAAGTAAAACATGGGGTGAGAAGGGATGGAAGGTAGGAAGGAAAAACAAAATCATAATAACAACGAGAAGCAAAGGATCAATAGGGGGAAAGTTGTAAAATCACAAACGTGGGCAACTGTTTGATAGAGAGGGGAAAAATATGGATAGTTGAAATGGATCATCGTTGCGAACTAATCAGTGCTTAGACGCGTTATTATCAAAAAGAAAAAACTCTTCGAATATTGACGGTAAAATAAATAAGATTGCGGTCGCAGGAAAAAAAAAGAGAAAAGGAAAGGAAAAATTCGCCGACAAGGACCTGGGAGGATTCAGGAATAAAAATTTGGGCGGAAAGTGACAGGGGAAATTTCCGCGTAAATCAGTCAGCATACGATGAGTCGCGGGGTACTCCGATGCATAAAAAGGTGCCGGTAACAGTGCAACCTGCGCGGCAGAAGCTGTGAGCCAGGTCTGCCGGTAGTGCAGCCGTACGGACGCCCGGGCGTAAACGAAACGCGTTCCGCAGCGGGTCTAAACAATATTCTGAGCACCTTTCCGGCAAACTTTGAATACACATAGATGTACTCAAAATCCAGCTGTAATTAAAAGTCTTTAAAATCTAAAACAGTATTTAAAATCTGCGATTGCGCAGATTTATTCCAGCAGTTAATCGGCATACCCAACATAAGGTTGGGAATCGGGTGCTTAGTCCGATGAAAAAAAAAACGAACTCGAGTTGTGAACAATCTATAAATTCAGCGGACTGGTCCATAGGTTTCCGTAAACAGGAAGTTTCAAAATCTTGAGGGAATCTTTGCGGAAAAGTGTAGCAACATGGGTACAGGGGATAGATCTCCAGTCGATCAGAACAAGAATATTAGTGGGAAATCTAAGCAAGTTAAAGAATTTTTATTTTAGGAATATTCTCAACTAAATGACTCAGCATAATCTATTGCAAAAACAAACCTCGAGTCATTGATACGACACCAGACAGGGGCTAGAGCAAACGAAAAATAAGCCAGATCCCTGAAAGAAATCAACCCGGAAAAAAAAAAACATAATGGGAAATTCGATACCACGTCATACTAAATGTCCAAATAAAGCAGATTTGGGACAACTGGAGCACGAACGTTTTAAAAGGTTTAAAACTGACTTAAATAGCTTCTAATCTGGGAGCAACATAAGAAAAGCTAGGAGAGTGTAGGAAAGCCGACAGGGACTATTTAGAAAATGGAAAAAACCCCGTACTAACGCAAAACCGTAAACTGAATTTATCGTAGATACAAAGTTAACATTCGGTGCAGGTCAGCATCCGAAATTACAGGTTTGCTACGGCCAATAACGAACATATTTCGTGACGCACGAATTCTACGTCATTCGTAACTGCCCTCCCCTACCCCGCTCGATAGACGGGGAAAATTCAAAAATGGGCTCTGGGAAAATTGGAAAATGGGGGAAAAATAGGAAAAAAAGACATTTGGGAAAAAGGGGAAAATAATTCCTGAAAACCCTGAAGCAGGCAAACCTGCGCTGAGTGCAAAAATGGGACAGCCAGGGCAACGGCTGTACCTATCCCGCAGTGACGAGCTAGAGTGCGTCGGCCGCCAAGAAAAGCCGACGTAGCGAAAAAAAGGAGAGCAAATAATGAAACACACATATGCGTATACCTACGCGGCCCGAGGCCAGTGACCCGAGGTGTACGACAGAAGCAGCGCAAGGACGGTGCGAGTCGCGTGCCCGTCTGTAGCCTGACGCTGACACCAGCCGGAGAGAAGACGTAATCACAAGTGGCGACCAGGTGCACCGATCTACGACTTGAGCACCGGGTCAGCAATTCCTCGGAACGGAATGCCACGGAAAGGCGGAACAGCAGGCAACCCAAATAAAGCGCAACGATGATATCTGGCGCGTCTCGGAAACGCGTCCAGAGCTAACCCGAAGGAGGGGAAGAAACGGGGAAAACCCAGGAAGTCACGGCAATCTAACATTTTATTTGTGCATGAAAATGCGTACGACGTGTGGTTACAAAAATGGAAAAAATATATATATTAATTGACCAGAAAACAAAGGTGACTAGCACCACTCGGCGAGCCTCCAGTCCATCTTGCCCCTCGCGGTGCGTCTCCGCCGGGACGTCGGATCTTCTTAATCCTCATCCTCGGAGTCGGAGGCCCCCGCGGGGCGGATGGTCGGCCTAGAATCCTCGCAGGGCTGAAGGACGGGACGGCAAGGCACGAACACCTCCCCGAACCGCTGGAGGCGAACACGGGCGGCCCGGAGGTTAATCATTGCCGGAGTCCGGACCCGGATTCTCGGGCACGGCGCGGACAGCACCGGATGGACCCTCTCCGGAAGGAAACCTCGTCCAGGGGACCCAACGATCTGCACGTCGGGGCTAGGAGAACTAGCGGGCCCAGCAGACGGACCGTGGAGGGGCACCACGGCTGGCTCGATAATCTCGACGTCCGGGCTACTGCGGCCGGACTCCAGTGGGCTCCCCACGGGGCGGTACGGCAGATCGAACCCGCAGGACAGGTGACGTCTCCTCTGGAAAAAAGACAGGAATATAAAATAATGAAACGTAAATAAAACGGAGGAATATCCCTTTTTTACGGGAAAATAATTTCTAGAAAAGGGAGAAATTAATTTTTGAAAAGTAAAGGAGCTTCTGATACACAACTTTCCGAAGAAAACAATCCTTTTACTCCAACGTAAACTTTGGCTTTTTAATATCAAAAAGGGAACGAGAAAGGAAAAAAAAAAGAATTTTTTTTTTTGCCTGGGGCAATTACCAAAGGGGAAAATCTTTTTTTTTATATAGTGAATATATTTTAACATTTTAAAGGGGTGACATTTTTCCCACCACAATACAAAAAAAAAAAAATTTGGGAAAAATTGTAAGTAAAAATTGAAGGCTTACCTTCGCGGGTGGGCTCGGGCTACGTCCTGAGCTCATTCTCGATGTCCGAAGTAGCGTATGTGATGGCCGGAAACAAATATTTAAAAACCACCAGGGATACGGCGGTTAATATAGCCCAAAAAGTGCGAACGCGACGAGCCACCGGGCATCGAACCCGGCCATCCGCAGAAAGCCAAAGCGGCGGAGGCCTTCCGCCTCCGTGTTCCGCAACAGGGAAGAATATTACACTCCCCCGTTCGGGCGAGTTAGAGAAATTCCGGGGGAAAACAATTTTTATACATATAGAGGTCCCATAGTTAAATGACCCCCGGGTAACACGAAACCCGGGGTACACGGAAATCATAAAAATCAAGCCCGCCAGAGACGAGCGAAAAGAAACGAAGTTTCTTTTCTTTTTAGGGGGGAGGGATGTTGTACCCCGGATAGGGTAGTAGCACCCTATTTGTAATACAACATAAATTAAGTAATATATTAATACGTCATTAATATATTCTTAATTTAATTAATATAATAATGTAGTAATATTAAACATTAACATTAAACATTATTATACGTTCTCGGGCAACAACATAATATTATACTATATTCGTATAATAGTATAATATTATAAAATAGTCGTAATAATACACCGTCGTATATTATAGTATTGTAATAATATACCGTCGTATATTATAGTATTGTAATAATATACCGTCGTATATTATATTCATAATAATATACCGTCGTATATTATATTCGTAATAATATACCGTCGTATATTATATTCGTAATAATATACCGTCGTATATTGTAGTATTGTAGTATACATTCCAGTTCGGACAGCGGTGTCCGAAAAGTGGAGCAACTCCGGTTGCACAATATCGAGGTATGCAGCGGCACGCGACGAGCGCGCGTCGCTGCAACGAAATCCACCAAAAACCTGAGTCAGCCGTTAAGCAATCACGGGCGACTCGGTAATTAGAGCATCGACTCGAGAATCACCGAGTCACTTATGTCGAAATAAAAACATGCTCCAAATCCCGTTCTCGAAGAAGCGAGGATTTGGAAAGATAATCGTTTACAGAAATAAAGTAAACCATAAACATCTAAACAATATTAAGCTGACGTGCCTGCTCTCTTATTCGTATATAAGGGATCGAGAGCAGACACTCATCAGTCTCTTCGGAACTCCTGATTCTTACGGTTGACTATAGGGATACACCTCGAGCACAGCTCAAACACGATAAGTGGGTCGGGTCATTGTAAACCCCTATCGTGAAAGATTAACGCCGGAGTGTCGTTAATCTAGAAGGTGTATCAGCGTACAGAGTGTATCAGCGGTTGGTAATTCAAAGGACATACGTAAGCATAACTAGAGCTTTAACCAACGAACGAAAGTAACAATGCATAACATATAAACAGCAATATCCAAACGATGGAATAATCAAACATTAATAATCAAACATCGAAAGATAAATTAATGGAGCATTGTTGGATAACATAAGGCAGCTCCGAGAGAGCTGTAACCAAGAAATAAGTCTACGTCGAGTTGAACGTAGTGCGGGCAAAAGAAGGGAACCTCAATCAAAGGTTCCTGATAAGCATTGTTATATAGCAAATATAACAATGCCTTACTAAACAAATTAACTATCTAAATATCCAGTTTCACCGATATAAATTGTTACATAAATATTGTTAATTGAATAAATCTATATTTGTACTTCACTTGGGTTCCAACCCTTTACTGAGCACATCCCCAACCTTCCGAGCTAACGGCTCGCGCACAGACCTCAGATTAGCTACCTGAGTTTCTGCGGCATAACAGTGTGGAATAGCGGGTCGGCCTCTCCGATACCCGGCGAAATCGAGACATTACCGTATCCTGTACGCGCCGTTGCGTTAAGAGTGTGTTGTTTGGAAAGATTAATTTCGCGTTATCACCTCGAGATCGTGCCCACGGGGATTGCCTTCGGGTTAACGGGATTCGCGGGCGGTCCACCGGCGTTTCGTGTACGGATGAGAAATTTTGATTTATTCCGGTGAATTTTGAGTTTTGTTCTTGAGTTTTGTCTTTGGGATCGTCTCGAGCCGGCCGTACCGAGGACCGTCTCGCGCCGCGGTATATTGTGTGTGTGTGCAAAGAGCGCTCTCGGTTTCGATCTTCTTATTGCAAATACGATATACAAACAAAGAACCTTTTGCTATATCGTGAAGTATCTGAAAAATGTTGTCGGCATAACGCAGCTATCAACGCAGAACACAATGAATCGAGCAAGGGGCGAGAGAAATCCGGCAATGCAGCGAGATGGGAGGCATTGGGGCACGTGCTGCACGAGTACCCACCTGCCGAATATATTTACCGGGGAAGTGTGAGATCCATCGATGGACTTACCGCGCTCGTGTTCGCTGGGGCAGAAATGCTGGAACGGCTACAACTTGCGACAGATATATTTATCGACAACTCGGTGCACGTGAGTAATTGCATATCTACTATATCTGGTGTCAACGCTTTTCAAATTCTTTGATCTTTTAATTTTATTTATACTAATTATTTTTATGCTTATTGATTTGTTATAATTGTATAATTATTATTATCATTTTTCTTTGCTATCTTGGGGAATTAATATTTCTTAAATTATTATGGTTATTATTATTTTCATAAAATTATCTATATAGCATGTAATATTTTGAAATAATTTTAGAAGTATTTTCAGTTTTTCAAATCTTACAAAATATTCCAATGAAACGTTTTTAAAATATTTCTGAAACATTGTGATAAAAATGTTGAAATACTTTTTTTATTTCATGTTTCATCGAAATATTTCTACGATTGTTTCCGTGTTTAGGGGGGTATGTATATGTAATTGCACTGGTGATGTAATCTTTGACATTTCGCTAGAATGTTTAAAAAACCTTTCCGAAATATTTCAATCACCGATTTATAACCGGATAAATGGACAAAAAAATATTTTCAAAATGTTTGTATAATATTTCACAAATGTTTTTAATTATGGTCAAATATTTTAATTATTTCAAAATAATATTTTCGAAACCTTTCAAACATATTTCTGTGCTATGTGGGTAATTGTGTTATGTTAACGTCACTTTATTTTTTTGCAATTTACAAAGAAAAACTGTATTAATCTAAACTATATATAATGTAAAAGAACTTGTCCCGTGAATTAATAAATGAATGTGCACTATTTGTATCTCATATAGATCGATTTTACTGAGCCAAGAGCATGCCGGCTGCTGGTTATACATATTCGACACATGGACATGGTGAGTTGCAAGTTAAAATAGTCGAAAAATAATTTATCACGATATGAATTGACTATATTATTTCCCAGGGATTTCCGGCGATTTACGTGCTCTGCGAGGGAAATTCAGTGGTTTTGATCGAAGACATTTTGAGATTTGTTTTCAATTTAGCGCTGAGAATGGGAAACAATCTCCAAAATGTTATATTAATCGGCTCTGGTAGGTCAGTCGTCACGGCCACCCGGAACGTTTTTCCTTGAGTTCGACTATTGCCGGGTAAGAACCTCGATATATAAAATATGAATCAAGAAAATCTACGATTGAAAGACAAGCCTTTTTTTACTGATGATCTGAATATGTTATTTGAAACATGTTGTTTAACGAATTTATTTTTTTTGGATTTTGCTTAGACGGTGTTCAAGAGATGGCGATCCGAAGTAAACCATCGAGCTCCGCTCGAAATCCTGTGGATGATGATGAGTCTACCGCTTCTACCGATGGAACATGAGAACGAGGGCTTAAATGTAATTCGAGCCGCTGCGCAAGTACTGAGCGCTTGATATCCGGAAGTTATCCGAATCTGCATACTGCCGCGAAGCATGGCTGCCGCTAGCTGACGTGATGGTGGTGGGATCCACCAATTACATCTGCGAACAGCTTCATCAGGTTATTGCGAAGAAACTGAGTGGCCGTCGTCTCAGCGTTTTGGATTTTATCGGTGCATATGAATATGATCACAAAGGTTGATATATATTCTTTACGATAGTCAATATTAATAAATTCTTATATGCTTATTATTGCAGAGAAACTCGGACGTTTCGTAATTAGCCAGAGCAACGACTGGGCTCGTTTGGAACGGGGGGTACGACCTCGGCGCGCGCGAGGTGCGCATCAAGTCATGGCTGACAGGCGGTTGGTAAACCAGCGAGACCAATTGGAATCTGACATGTCAGAACCAATTTGCAATATCGATAAGAAATCTTCATTTATTTTACGGCGTTCTATTTTCATATTTATTTTTTGTAATCAGAATTACAGTTGAAGCGTTTCTGCGCATGGGATTGACACCCATACAAAGGCGTGCCATCGAAGCAGCGGACGTCTTAATACGAGGTACATTAAAAATGCTACAAAAACAGCACAGAAGATAAAACTATCCTTAATTCTAATTGACTGAATCTCTATAGCTATTAACAGGAAATTGCGTATTGCTCCCGGGTCGCGATTAATCGAAATGAATCGGCAAGAGTTGATCAATTTCATCATCGTTTCTTTCGGAATGAATAAGAAACGGCAACTTACAGTTGAGCTAGAACGCAATAGGTACCAATCTGCCTATGATCACAATACTTAACTACAGACTTTGAATAGGAATGAATAGCCCTGCTTAAAATGTCCGATTGAAACGTATAAAACAGTATAGAAATTATGCACGAGTACTTGTGATATTTTATCAAGACTATCCGACTCTCTTTCATGGTGTATACAGTTTCGTTCAAACCGAATGTAACTCCTCGTTTTACGCATGAAGTACGAAAGTTATGACTACTATTCTATACATCTGAATCAAATAATATGCGACTTATACTTTTCAATATGAGCACATGACATTTGGTTTCTTAGATACCAATGATTTTTAAATCATATTTTTGTCCCTGACCGCGTCAATGGAATTGTTTCATCTCTGTTTCATTACCGGGTGTAATGTATTGGGTATTGTGTGTTACACCGATCCCCTAAGGGTTACGGGCTCCTTCACTTTCTTCCTCCTCCTTCCTTATCCGCGGTCGCCGGTTCGATTCTTGGGCCCGGAGCTTCGTCGCGCCCCGTCAGGTGTCAGTAGTCCCGGACATACGGATATAGTCGTAGTTCGTACGTCCTATCTCCGGAGCTATGTCCCCGTCCGTTTTCCTTTCACCTACGGGCCTTCAGTCTCGGGAATCGAACCCGCGACACCTTTTCCCAGTCTTTCGGTCTCCCATACCGAGGCGCTGGTCCTTTCCTCTGGACCTACTATTATAGTGGGTTCCGAACCACTTTTTCGCAGATAAAAACACCACAGAAAATTCTTGGTGCTTGCCGGGAATAGAACCCGGGCCTACTGCGTGTGAAGCGCGCGCCGAGACCACTCGGCCACGCTCACCCTTTACCGGGTGTAATGTTATCATCTTATTACTATAAGGAATGTATCAATTACCTCGAATAATACAGATACGATAATGTTGCTAACGTTTTCTATGAATCGTAGATTAATGTATTTCAATCGCATTTCTTGTTTAAACGTTGTATCTCATTCGATACATGAAATAAAAATGTATACAGAACATTTCGTAGATATAATATATTTTTGTATGATTTACTTATCTTTGACAATACCAATGGTATTTCTTCGATTGTATTATTGCAGCACGTGTTGTTATAATTCGCTTTCTATAAGAATATGAACTAATCCTTCGAATAATACAGATATGACAGCGATGCTAACGTTTTCCATGCATTGTAGATACATGAATATTAATCGTTTGTGTTGTTCAAGCCGTGAATAACATTCGAAATGAATACTGAATAAACATCGTCAGCCCAATGTAGTTCAATTTGATATCCAGTATAAGTTCCTCATGAAAGTGAATCGTTTTGTATGTTCAATTTGATATCTGGTATAAATTGCTCATGAAAGTGAATCGTTTTGTATGTTCAACTTGATACCCGGTATAAATCACTCATGAAAGTGAATCGTTTTGTATGTTCAATTTGATATCCGGTATAAATTCCTCATGAAAGTGAATCGTTTTGTACGTTTAATTTGTTATCCGGCATAAGTTCCTCATGAAAGTTGTAAGCTTGTATTTCAGGATGGAGCGGATATAGACGGATTTTATTTCAGGATCAACGTTTTAGGAAGACTCGGTAACGGGTAAACATGTATTTATTTTAGAACGGATCAACTTTATTCTTAGTCTCTTTAATAACGTTAACGTTCCCACGTTGAACAGTCTCACTTGGTACAATATTATTATAACTCTAATTATATTACAATGTGTTCGCGAAATGGCGGCACCGACCGACCACGAGGCAACTACCTCACACACATTCTCTACGTTCACGACCTACGGTTCACCTCTCGCTTGCTCTCTCAGAGCCTCACTGTTCGTTATCGCGGAAGTCTCCTACTCCGTTATCGCGATCACTCGCTAGCGTCTGCGCGGAAAGCGCACTCGCCCGCAAGGCTACCAACTGTGTATCTTTTGACGCTTACAAAGTGAATAATAGTTTTGTATGTTCAATTTGATTTTCGGTATAAGTTCCTCATGAAAGTGAATCGTTTTGCTATATTTAAAATGATACTATTTGACTCGTACGATACTGATCGATACGACCGACCGAACCGACCTGATCGGTCGTTTCATTTATTACGATACTGATTACGAAATGTAGATATCACAAACACGAAAGGAAACTGTTACTATACTAGTTTGATTTAGATTTCCACGAAACATTAGCTGCAATGAAATGTATTCCATACAACATCATTCACTTTCATGAGAAACTTATACCGAATATCAAATTGAACATACAAAACAGTTCACTTTCATGAGGAATTAATACCGGATATCAAATTGAACATACAAAACGATTCACTTTTATGAAGAACTTATACCGGACATCAAATTGAACATACAAAACGATTCACTTTCATGAGCAATTTATATCGGATATCAAATTAAACATACAAAACGATTCACTTTCATGTGCAATTTATACCGGATATCAAATTGAACATACAAAACGATTCACTTTCATGAGGAACTTATACCGGATATCAAATTGAACATACAAAACGATTCACTTTTATGAGGAACTTATCCCGGATATTAAATTGATCATACAAAGCGATTCACTTTCATGAGCAATTTATATCGGATATCAAATTAAACATACTAAACGATTCACTTCCATGAGGAAATTATATCGGATATCAAATTGAACATACAAAACGATTTACTTTCATGAGGAACTTATACCGGATATAAAATTGAACATACAAAAAGATTCACTTTCAGGAGGAATTCACATAGTATAACTATGTGAACTTGCATATAATTCAGCACTATGCGTAAACCGTTTGCAAATTTCTTTTTTTACAATAATCTCCTAAAATCGTGTGTAAAAAGTTTCGGATTTCATAAGAAATCGCATTTTCCGCCGGTCTAGGGACCGAAGCATCTTGCTGAAGTGGGCAATATTGGTAAAGTAAATAATTTGCAAAAAAACAGCTAAAAAGCTGCGCAATTCAAAGTTTTTGGTTGATAATACATGAAGTGATTTATAAATCCTCGAATTAACATACATCGTAAGAACATGTTAGGTAGAAATAGTTAGGTAGTTAGTTAGTAATCATAAAAGTCGAGCAACTTTGGCGGCGGCCACTACTAGGATGGGTGACCGTCACACAAATATGGTAATTAGGTCGTAATTAGGTGGAATTTTTTTTTCTTTTGTATTGTTGAACCGGTTAGCTTGGAATGATAGAATAAGGGTGCATAGGTTCACGGAATTGTTATTTAATTAATTTGATTAACAAAACGAATTAGTCTGATACGGTTATATATGATTATATATGATCATATATAATCATATATGGTCATATAGAAACATAATTCATATATAATAATTTTTTCCCGGGCGGATATCAAATTAAACATACAAAACGACTCACTTTCACGAGGAATTTATACCGGATATCAAATTTTACATACAAAACGATTCACCTTCATGAGGAACTTATACTGGATATCAAATTGAATTACATTGGGCTGACGTTGTTTATTAAGTATTCATTTCGATTGAATATCTATAGTAACAACTACTCAAGAACCGATAAAATTAGTTTCATATTAATTCAACGCTACTTACGAAAAACAGGAATCAGAAACACGAATGAAAATGATAGATTTTTTTTAATCGTTTTCTATCGGACATTTTAAGCAGGGAGGGGTTGATGAATCGTTCTTTAATTAGAATCAATCGGAATTTGCATACATTACATATAGATTGCATATACATACATATGAGAAACAAATCAATCGGTGTACATTGATATTGACCTATGTCACTTACAACGATTTGAATTTTACAACAATATATGGGAATACATTGCCCGGTCGAACAATCGGAATCAGATGTTTTTTTGTTTTTTTTTTTGCGATCTGTCATAGGAATAAATGAGCAAACGTTGACCGATCGCGTTAACGGAGTTGCACTGTCAGTGTATACGAAATTGTGTATTTCTCCCAATTCGTATTAATCGGAAATGACCGGGAAACGGCAAATTAAATAAAAACTACAATCAATATTTTTATTACTCGTCACAATACCAACAAGTTTGTATCGGAAGAAATGGGAAGTAATAAATTGTCCTTTAATCGGAATTAATGTAAATTGATGTTTATAGAATATAATGAGGCATTCTATCTCAATTCGAATGGTCAAAAACTCGACCATTTCCAAAAAAATCGTAATTTTACCACAATTCGTAATTATTAAAAGAAATGTTTGTAATTTTTCAGAATTTTTAGATCATTTTGCTTCCTCATAGAGGAAGCTATGTTTTCGTGAAAAAAAAAATTTCGAGATTTTAATGTCAGCGTACTAGAAATGGTCGAAAACGTCGAGAAAAGTGATTTTTAGCTGGCGTCCGGATGTATGTGTGTGTGTGTGTGTGTGTGTGTGTGTGTGTATGTGTGTGTGTATGTGTGTGACAGCGTGCATCGCTTAGAACGACTATAACTCGGAAACGGCTTGGGATAGCGGGTTCAAATTTTGTACACTAGTAGAGTAGTCACGTCTCCTCCTTCGATATAATTTTCATGAAGATTGCGACCCGTTTCGGAATTTTACGGGAATTCGAAATTTTTGAAAAAAGTCTGTGGTAGCTCTAACTTTCGTAAATTTTGAGCTATCGTCCTAAAAATGCATATAAATACAATACTATGAACAAAGACCTTTGGTATTGAATTTGGCCAAAATCTACCGAAGGGATCAGATTTTATGGAATTTTGATTTTTTTGAAAAATTACTAAAAATCGTTTAATTCGAGTAAACATGGAGGTATCGGGCTTAAATTTGCCACAGGAATGGACAGACACTGTACAATGTTTCGTATTAAATTTGGCAAAAATTGATCTAACCGTTTGAATTTTATGGGATTTTGAAAATTTTGAATTATTCAATTTTTTTTTGTCAGAAGTTTCTGAATCAAACATCGCGCAAAGAGTAGAATGAGTTATAGTTTCGTAATCAGCGCTGAAGATTAGATTAAAAATTGCCTTAAAACTTTTTTTTTGTGTTTTAATTATAGCTTCCTCTATGAGGAAGCCAAAATGGCACGACGGAATTAACATGGAGGAAGTTATGAGGAAAACCGTAAAACATGAGGAAGTAATTGTGCAAATCACTTTGCACGCTTTTTTTAGGATATGCCAAACTGGTAATTTTTTTGTTAAAACCGCTGTATCTTTGAAAGTTTTAGGTATACAAAAAAAATGTTCAAGGAATAAAAGATGGAGTTTTGAATGAACTTTCCGAATGTGTTTATTATTGGAAAAGGTGCTTTTAGATGGAAAATAGACTAAAATATTTTTTTCAGCCAACAAAAATCGAGTTTGACAAATTAAAAAAAAAAACGATCCGATCATTCTGAAAAAAGTATTTTACATAATTATAAACTGTGGTGAAATAATGATTTTTTTGGAAGTGGTCGCATTTTTGACCGTTCGAAACGGGGTGGAATGCCGCGTATGTATGCTTGCAACCTACCAGAAACGTATCTATAGAGGTAGATTGGTACTGGCCTGTATTGACCGACACCAAATAAAAAATCGCAACCATTTTTAACATGTCAATTTTTTGATAATTACAACCTATACATACTCAAAGCTTGTACAAAATTCCGTTCTATTGGATACTTTTACGGGTTAACAAGTTTTACGACTAGTTACGACTAGTTACGGGTTGGCAAGTTTTTTTCGCGAAGTTGTTCTTGATACAATTCCGATAATTCCGATTTCCGTGCAGCTCAGGCAGTTCCCATTTATAGCAATAGAATTCACCAGTTTCTTCCTGTGGGTTCCTATCAAGAGACGCGGTAGCGTCTCGACGACAAGTACTTAAAAAAAGATTTTTTTTAAGCGAGTTGACGAGACGCTACCAAGTATATTGTGATATTATTATTTTCCCCCGTGGGGAGGGAAAAAATCACTTGTAAATTTCAAAACTAAAAATGGGACTAAAATCGTGCAACGGGATGGGGAGGGGGAGGGTCAAGCAAAATAAGGGTACTCGTCGGGAACAATAGTAACAGTCGTTTAATATTCCGAAATAATAACAAAAATAGAAACTTGAGGAACTAAGAAATGATAACAAAGTTGCTGGAATGCTCGATAACCATAATAATAAATCAATAATGGAATACAAAAGAAAACGGTAAATAACAAAAGTCGAAAAGTTGCAAATAACAGTCGCTTCACCGCCGTTACGGGTACGTTGAAGAAAGAAAACCAAAAATGAAAAGAACGATCGCTTCAACGCCGGTACGGGTACGTTGAAGAAAGAAACGAAAATGAAAATAATCCTTGGGGGGGGGGGGGGAGATTACAGATAGTATGGGACTAGCGATAATAATGACTTGGAGGGCGAAGAAATAATAACAAGGTCGCGGGAAGGTTAGATAACAATAATAATAATAATAAATCGGGTTTTAAATAATAGTCAAAAAACGGTAAGGGATAAACTGAATATAATCGCAAAAAAAGGGGCCGGATCACAAATACTTAATTCTGAACAATAATCTCGGGGAAAACAAAAATGCAATTGGTTCAAATTATTCAAGAAACAATACTAAAGGGGTACACAAAAGGGGAAAATATTCGGAATGAATTTGGCGGAGTTATGGGTATTTTAACGGGAGAGCTGGTCAGACAAATGTTGCACGAAAATCGAATAATGCACTAACTATGAACTCAGATGGGCGCCAGCTACTTTCATGGTGTAGCACCGTAATAGATCGTGCAAACGGCACGGATCTACTCTCAAAACAAACTTTACTCAAAACCAAAACTCAAAACTTGAAAAATATCTCTGTCGCAATGGACAGTCCAGCTAGCTCGGGAGAGGGGAGAGGGCTCAGGGAGGAGGGTACACGAATCGACGGCTTCTTACAATATTACCTCGGTATTATTCACTTACACGAAAAATGTCTTAAAATCTCACGGGATTGATGGGAAAAACTTTACCTAACTAAATTATCACTTATAGCGATTACGCCGCTCACCATGCGCGCGATTCCTTTCTGCTCGTGTAGCGGAAATGTCGAGTACGTGTCGACCACGAGTCAGAATCTTTCGATAATAATTTCTACAAAAAAAATAGCGGGTATTTGGGGGAGGAAAACAGGTCAAAGGGGTCGGGAAAAATGCGGGCAAAAACTTACGAGTAGTTGGGGCTCACTCACTCGACACTCTATACAATATTTTATAATTTTCCTGTCCGGGCTTACAACTAATAACGCCCGGACTCACACACACGTCCACACGCTACGCGGCTCGGCTCGGAGAGTGAGGGACATGGCGGGGTCTTCTTCTTCGTCGGCGTTGGCGCTGATGGTGGTGGGGGACGAGAGCACCTGTGCGTCAGCGTCGGTCGGTAATCGGAGTCATGGACGGGCGTTTTTCTTCCGGTCTACGGGAGGTGGCGACAGAGGCCTGCTGGATCGTCGATCGATGCCGTGCGTCGGCGATCCCAGCGGCCGGCAGGCAGTCGGGCAGCGGCGGCTTTTCGGCGGGCTTTTCGAGGCTTTTTTCGGGCGGACTTTTTGGTGGCTTTTTCCCCTCGTTCACGATCCTCCTACCTTTCTCGGCGTCAGCACGTTGGCTCTCGTTCCTCTGCTGTTCCTTGTTGGTCGTGGGCCGTCGAGGGGGGGGGGGGGTGTCGATATTGTCCTCGAGTCGCGCACATTCACACAGGGGGTAACGGGAGGGAAAAAACGGGAATTTAAACGCTATCTTACACAAAATATATACTAGAAAAAATACGTAAAATTATCCGGGTCTAACATTTGGTGAGCGGCGGACTCGAGCCGATTTTGGGGAAAGGCTTGTGACGTACCACGTCACAATATATACTCCAAAATGCCGGAAGTGGATTCTTGCTTCTCGATTTTCTGGGAAACGAAGCAGCAGATCGGAATGCGGTCGACACTTTTTTTTATATATATAGGACACAAGCTTTTCAACGCGCCCTGTTCCGATTATAACTTTGCGGTAGATGCCGAGATATGGGCATCGGGTACCTCTCGAGGTCCGAAAATATTATAAAAGTGTCCTGTGATGTGATGTGATGTGAGTCCTCGCGTCTATTGCGCATGCGTTCGCCATATCAGCTGGCTCGTCTTTCGACTGCTGTGCAGCGTTCAGGATTCTATCGCGCCCTGAAGTAGTCGGATATTGCCTGACAGGAAACTTTTTGTTGAAAAATTGTTTTTCTGTAAGCGATTAAAACAGTGATTCGTGTAATTAAGTGAAAAACAGTGATTCGTGTAATTAAGCGATTAAAGCAGTGATTATTTGTGTAACATGAAACGCGGTAGCATCTCGACGTTTATTATTATGTAGATACAGGAGTAATTCGTGTAAACAAAAATAAAATGTCTTTTAAACATACCTAGTATATTCTTTTTATTCATAATTGTCAATTATTTTTATATTCTTTTAATTCTGTGTTGAACGTGTAAAGTTAATTTTTCCTCGATCTTTTTATGACTAACCTATCTTTCAAGTTTCGTTTTATTTTTGCTTTTGAAATATATAATAAAATGTTACACAAATATATTTGTCAGGAAGATGGTTCAACTTTTTTTCTATGGTCCGTCAGAAAAATGTGCACTTATTTACATATACCCAAACCGAGGAATAAATCTTTTCCTGAGAGAGCTGGCATTCTATTTGAGACATTTTCCCCTGTCGATGCATAATTAAAGGCTCGCAGTGAAAATTTATAATATATTATATATATCACTTTTACATATAGTGGTGAAAGGCATCGCCAGCTCCACATACAGATGCCATCGATGCTCTAGAACTTCAGAGGCCCCGCGACAGCACCAAAAGATGTGTTAAAAGATAAAACCGACCGTCGGTAAAGAAGCGACCGCGGCGTGCGGAAGCGTAGGCCCGTGCGCATCCCCGTCGCGCCGGGAAGAAACCGGGTCCCCGTGTATACGAGCGGAAGAGTATTAGTAGTAGAGTTGGAGCGTAAGTCGAGCGAGCACGAGGCGAGCGAGACAGAAAGAACGAGTACGCGAACGAGTGAGAGAGAGAGAAACGGAACCGGCGCCGTGCCCGAGATTACCGTCGAGCGAGAGCGCGAGTGCGCGTGTGAAGTACCTATAAGTTTATATTGTTATTTTGTCGCGTGTTGCGTTATTTATTTTGTGTGCGTGTGTTAAACTTAAAACTATTAATTTTCCTGTTTGTGCGAACGCACAGTGTTAATAAATTTTGCCTTGCGGCCATTTTCTCCTCGTTACCAGCGTGTCTGAACTGATTCCTACCGATTCCCCAAGATCGCGCCGAACCGATTCGCGTTCTCGAGGGAGGAAAATGAGTCCTCTAACAGATGTTTTTATCCATCATGCGAGAGAGATAAGTTTTTTTCAGCTACGCATGATGAAAACCACCTCCTGGTCCTAACGCAGTTGCCTTCGAAGAACCAGAGCATCAAGAGCAGGTACTCAAGATGTCGAAGGTGGCTTTCGTCAGCATAAAATGTTACACGAATATATTTTACAGGGTGATGATTCTGTTTATTCAATGTATGTTGGTAATAATCAACCAAACTACATGACGATGTCAAAAATAGGTGAAATGAAAGCAAAAAATACTTTTTTGAAAAAAAGTAAACAGGTACGCCAAGTACTTAAAAATTGTATTCTCGTTCAGAAAATGTTTATCAAAAAAACCTCTTAAAAATAAAAAAATCTGCCAAAACAGATGTTTATCAAAACAGTCTCTTAACAAAAAAATTCTTCCAAAAAGACGTTCATCAAAGTAATTAAAAAAAAATATGTGTATCGAAATATAAAAAAAAAAAAAATCGAAAAATCAAATCAAAGTAGCCAAGCAAAAATCTTGACAAAAAAAAAAATTGGCGTGCCAGTTTTTTTTTACAATAGCTGTCGTACATGGTTCATTCAAATAATCAAGGGAGAGGGAAAGTAACTGCAATAACTGCAGTAATTGTAATTGTGAAAAAAACTGGCACGCCAAGTTTTTTTTTTGTCAAGATTTTTTGCATCTTGTTTTTTTTTTAGATTGTTTTGATAAAAATATTTTTTGAAGAATTTGTTGTATGTACTACTGCTTGGATACTTTGATTTGATTTTTTCGTTTTTTTTTTTTGAGATTTCGATACACATATTTTTTTTTAAATTACTTTGATGAACGTCTTTTTGGAAGAATTTTTTGTTAAGAGCATGTTTTGATAAACCTCTGTTTTGGCAGATTTGTTTATTTTTAAGAGGTTTTTTTGATAAACATTTTCTGAACGAGAATACAATTTTTAAGTACTTGACGTACCTGTTTACTTTTTTTCAAAAAAGTATTTTTTGCTTTCATTTCACCTATTTTTGACATCCTCATGTAGTTTGGTTGATTATTACCAACATACAGTGAATAAACAGAATCATCATCCTGTAAATATATATTTGTGTAACATTTTATGCTGACGAAAGGCACCTTCGACATCTTGAGTACCTGCTCTTGATGCTCTGGTTCTTTAAAGGTAACTGCGTTAGGACCAGGAGGTGGTTTTCATCATGCGTAGCTGAAAAAAAACTTATCTCTCTCGTATGATGGATAAATACATCTTTTGGTGCTGACGCAGTGCCTCTGAAGTTCTAGAGCATCGATGGCATCTGTATGTGGAGTTGGCGATGCCTTTCACCACTATATGTAAACATGATATATATAATATATTATAAATTTTCACTGCGAGCCTTTAATTATGCATCGACAGGGGAAAATGTCTCAAATAGAATGCCAGCTCTGTCAGGAAAAGATTTATTCCTCGGTTTGGGTATATGTAAATAAGTGCACATTTTTCTGACGGACCATAGATTCCATTTAAAAAAAGTTGAACCATCTTCCTGACAAATATATTTGTGTAACATTTTATTATATATTTCAAAAGCAAAAATAAAACGAAACTTGAAAGATAGGTTAGTCATAAAAAGATCGAGGAAAAATTAACTTTACACGTTCAACACAGAATTAAAAGAATATAAAAATAATCAACAATTATGAATAAAAAGAAAATACTAGGTATGTTTAAAAGACATTTTATTTTTGTTTACACGAATTACTCCTGTATCTACATAATAATAAACGTCGAGATGGTACCGCGTTTCATGTTACACAAATAATCACTGCTTTAATCGCTTAATTACACGAATCACTGATGTTCACTTAATTACACGAATCACTGATTTTCACTTAATTACACGAATCACTGATTTTCACTTAATTACACGAATCACTGTTTTAATCGCTTACAGAAAAACAATTTTTCAACAAAGTTTCCTGTCAGGCAATATCCGACTACTTCAGAGGCGCGAGAGAATCCTGAACGCTGCACAGCAGTCGAAAGACGAGCCAGCTGATATGGCGAACTCATGCACAGTAGACGCGAGGCGCATGCGCAATAGACGCGAGGACTCACATCACATCACATCACAGGACACTTTTATAATATTTTCGGACCTCGAGAGGTACCCGATGCCCATATCTCGGCATCTCTATCACCGCAAAGTTATAATCGGAACAGGGCGCGTTGAAAAGCTTGTGTCCTATATATATAAAAAAAGTGTCGTCCGCATTTCGATCTCCTGCTTCGTTTCCGAGAAAATCGAGAAGCAAGAATCCACTTCCGGCGTTTTGGTGTATATATACTTGGTAGCGTCTCGTCAACTCGCTTAAAAAAAAATCTTTTTTAAAGTACTTGTCGTCGAGACGCTACCGCGTCTCTTGATACTTGGTAGCGTCTCGTCAACTCGCTTAAAAAAAAATCTTTTTTTAAGTACTTGTCGTCGAGACGCTACCGCGTCTCTTGATAGGAACTGTTACGTCCCACGCAACATCTCACCTAAATTTTTTCCAAAAACCCTAATCGTAGACAAAAATTATCAACCACTGTATTAGGTTGACCAGCCGCACGTGCCACTGACGCACGCTCCAAGGTTCATTCCCTCTACCCATTCGCTCTCCCACTCTAATCCCTCACAGTCATAAAACTCTCTCGCTCAGACCCTCACGTTTCTGTCTCTCTCTTTTCTAAACCACGCACACGCACAAAATCCTTACACACACACTGTATTAATCTTACTCACGTATTCTCATTATCTAACTCTCGCGCGCCTATAAAATCTTCTCTCTCTTTTCTAAATTACACACGCACAAAAACCCCTACTCATTTAATGTATTCTTAGTATCTAAATCCCTCGCACTCGTAAAATCTCCTTTCACCCCAAATTACTCATGCACAAAAACCCCTACTCATTTAATGCATTCTCAGTATCCAAATCCCTCGCGCTCGCAACCTTTCTCTCTCTATCACTCGCGCTCGTAAAAACTCCTTTCTCTTCAAATTACACATGCATAAAAACCCTACCATGTATTTTTAGTTGATGCTTTCTCATTATTCTAAATCTTTAAAGCACACATAAGGTCTGGCCCACTCTAATCCCCACGTCTATAAAATCCCTACCTAAACGCAATTTTCACTCACACACGCTCTTTCAACCTATATTCCTATTCACTCACACCCATTCTCGCCCTTCTCAGAATTAAGGGACAATGCACCAACGGCACGCAATTTAGTCATAAAATCGTCTAAAACTAGTGCGGTGACCTGGGAAAGGCAGGGGATTAAACAGCTCCGTACTTGGGTTATATATATATTTATTTTGATTGTGACCAACTCGTCACCTCGCGGGTCCAAGCCCGACTGACCATTCGCTTCGGTACATGTGTACAATACCGGTGTGTCCTCTCAGTGACGGATGAGGCAGCACCTGACGGGCGCAAGGTATCGCACCCTCCCCCGCTATGTTTACAAGTTGGCTTTTCAATGCCCACCACCTTATGTATACAATAGTAATATCCTTCATTTTATCATCTTAATTCTACAAGGTATCCCTCTTCTCACACGTCTCTATTGTTTCTTTGCTGAATTCGCTTTGACCTTCGCGGCTCAACGGTCGGCGCTCGATCTTGTTTTTCGGCATCCTCAGTGGCCTTATCTTCCGTATTTATGCCCCTGCTGAGCCGCGCTGGAATTAACTGATTGGCATGTCGCTTCCAAATCAAACCGTCTCCCGTCTCAACATCGTACATCGTACCTGGCGTTCGTTCTCGTTTTATTATGGCCGGCGCCCAACGCTCCCCTCCACCTCTATAGTCTTTGGCTATGACCGAGTCTCCCAACTGAAAATCTACGTTCCGCGAACCCGTGTGGTTTTTTATATGCCGCTCCTGGCGTATTTGGACATGCTCTGCCGCTGCTGGAGGGCGTAAAATAGAAAATCGAGTTTTCAGTTCTCTATTCATCATCATACTGGCTGGAGATCTCTGTGTGGTCGTGTGGGGCGTCGCCCGAAAATTGAACAAGAACTGTCGTACTGCTGCCTGAAGCGACATGCCATCATCCATCATGCTTTTAATTTTTCGTTTGAATGTATCAACGAGGTTTTCTGCCGCACCATTTGTGGCCGGACAGTGTGGCGCAATCGTACTATGTCTAATGCCTCCTTCGCGAAGCAATTGCTGGAATTTTTCACCCGTAAATGTAGCAAAATTGTCCGTTACAATATGCGCAGGGTACCCGTGTCTTGCAAACATTTCTCGGAATACATTTATTGTTGCTTCCTCGCTCATGTTCGGCATGACGAATATTTCCGGCCATTTAGAATAGCTATCAATCACTATCAATATCATTTTTCCGCCGAGCGGTCCTAAAAAGTCCGCGTGAATCCGATGCCATTGGACGGGTGGCCATGGCCAGGGCGTAAGAGGCGCCTTGGGAGGATTTTTTCGTGTTTGAAGACATGGCAAACATGCGCTCGTAATTGCTTCGATATTCTTATCAATTTGGGGCCACCAAATATACGACCGGGCTAACGCTTTCATGCGCGCGGTGCCGAAATGGCTGTGGTGAAGCTCCTTGAACACTAGTGGTCTCAACTTATTAGGAATTACTATGCGATGTCCCCACAGTACGCAGTTACTTTCAACTGAAAGCGCGTCGCGTTTCTCCCAAAAGCTCTGCATCCCCTCCTCTTTCGGGTTGGTTTCAGGCCATCCGTCCATGCAATATCTTATTACTCGGCACAATACAACGTCCTCCCGTGTAGCTTTCTGCACCACGCTCCAGTCTAGAGAAGCAAAATCCGATTCCTTGATGCTATTCACGAACGTGTGATCGATGTCTTGTGGCTCATCGAGGGGTCCTGCTAAGCCAATCCGCGTAGTTCTCTTTGCCTTGTATATGTTTAATGTTATATTTGAAAACTGATAAGAATATAGCCCAACGCTGCAACCGCGCGGTAGTGATCTCGGGGATTGACTTATCAGGATGGAATATTCGTGACAACGTGGTACTGTCCGTCTGAATTGTAAAGTAATTGCCATATAGATATTGATAGAATTTCCGAATTCCAAATACTACCGATAAACCCTCCTTGTCGTGGTGCGCGTACCTCTTTTCGCTCGCCGTTAACGTTCTACTCGCAAAACAAATCGGTCTATCGTAGTTGTCTACTCCCCGATGTGATAGTACAGCGCTTATTCCATACGGCGATGCGTCACAAGTGAGTATAATTGGTTTATCCGGGTCGAAATGCGCCAACGTGAGCTCACTCGATAGTTCTTTTTTTATCTCAATGAAGCTTTGGTTACATTTGCTGGTCCATTCGAACTCTTTTTGCTTCAAACACTCGTATAATGGATAGAGTTTGTCCGTTATGCTTTTAATGAACCGCGCATACTAATTAATAGAGCCCAAAAAACTTTTCACTTCGGAAACATTTTTCGGTGTTGGCGCGTTTCTTACACTGTCAATTTTTTTCTCCGAGGGGTGGATTCCTTTAGCATTTACGCGAAATCCTAAATATTCGATTTCCTGCTGTACGAATTCACATTTCTCAAACTTTAAACGTAAACCCTGCATCGCTTAGCCGCCGTAAGACCTCTCGCACCCGATCTGTATGTGTTTCCCACTCTGCCGCGGCGATCAAAATATCGTCTATGAATACTATGACCCCCGGTATTCCCAACAACAGTGATGCCATGACTCGTTGGAAGGATCCCGGTCCTGTAGACACTCTAAACGGTAAGCGATTATATTGAAACAGTCCCAAATGAGTGCTTATCACTACGAGTTTTTTTGCTTTTTCGGTTAGCGGTAACTGTTGGTACGCCTCTGATAAGTCCAATTTCGTGAATACTGTTCCCCCTCTTAGCACGTCTAATACTTCTTCGACTCGAGGTAACGGGTAATGATCGACTTTCAAAGCCTTGTTCAGCGTAACTTTGAAGTCTCCACATAATCTTATGGCTCCGTTCCCTTTGACTATCGGTACCACGGGCGTACCCCATTCCGAATACTCTACGGGTGAGATTATTTTTCTGTCGCGTAAACGGTTGATTTCCTTCTCGACCGGTTCTCGCATTGATAATGGTATACGTCTCGGCTGCAAAAAACGTGGTTGTGCACCCTCCGTTAGTTGCAAATCTAAACTGCCCTTATTAAAAGTTCCTAGACCGGGTAAAAACACCTCCGGAAACTCCACCCGAAATTTTGTAATTTCGGTTGCAGTATCCACTACGGCCTGCATTTTTACTACCTTTTCGTAATGCGGTGGCCGCATTTTTAGGGCTGCTAGCCAACTTCTACCTAACAGTGGAATCCCTCCCCCAGGGATTACGTACAAGATACGCTCAATTCGCATTCCGTTCGCTTCGATTGGTACCTTAATATATCCCATCGATCTAATGGGTTCGCGATTATAAGCTCTTAATGTTCGGTTCGCCGTTAACAACGGAGTAGTTGAAAACGTTCGTTCATAACATTTGCTCGAAATCGCGGAGTACGCCGCCCCCGTATCCATTTCCATTTTTAAAAAAACATTACCGACCTTAATTGTAACGTAGTGCGGTTCTACTGTTTTCTCTCTCCGTTCGCAATCATCCGCCTCTAACTTATACATGTTTATTTCATCTGTTGCTCGGATGGTATAGGTGTCCGACTCGTAACGCCGATCATTGTTGTCCTCGTCTTCTTCGCATTCGTCTTCCTCTGAGCTTCGCACGTCTGCTGAGTCCGCCTCGATGCGATGTTGTGCTCCGGTTTTCTTCGTTTTCGTCGGGCACATTCTAAATATATGTCCCTTCGCGCCACACTCACTACAATATTTATCTCGCAGCGAGCACTGGTCACGCACGTGATTGTCCTTGCCACAACAATAACAAGGCCGGCCCGATGTACCTGTCGACTGTCTCGCCGCATTATTCCCTCGGCTCGATTCTCCATAACTCCGATACATTTGTCCTCTCGTACGATTCTCGGGATACCGTTTAAACTGCTTATTTCTGCCGTCACCCCGTACTGCGTGTATTTCCACTGTTTCAGCCAGCCGCTCCATCTCTGTCAAAGTTGTCTCCGATGATTTTAAGAGTTCGTATCTCACTAGACCATTGGTGGCTCCGGCTATGAGTTGATCCTTTATCTGTTTGTCAAACTCGGTGTTAGCAAATTTACACTCCTTCGCCAGTAATCTCAACGCCATGACGAAATCTTTTATTTTTTCGTCTTGTTTTTGCTTTCGTTCTCGGAACGCATAGCGTTGCAAATGCTCGTTCCGTTTTGGTGCGAACAGTTGTACCAATTTTTCTTTCAGGACCGCGTATTCTAACGCAATCGGTTTTTCCGGCCCGCAAACTATCTGCAACTCCTTGAACACGTCCGGTGCCAGCTGGGTAATTAACAGCGCTGTTTTTTTCGTTTCCGGTATATCATTGAGCAATATAAAAGCTTCTAACTGATCCTCGAACGTCTCCCAGCAGGACCCTCGCTTGAATGTGTTAACATTTCCTAAAATCGACGCCATGGTGAGGTGTTTGTTGCTCGGTTGGTCGCCGTTCTTCGGCGGAACCGTTTCCTTCTTTCCGTCTTTCGCGACGTCCGTAGTCTCGCTTTCCTTGTAAGCTTTAACGTACGCGTTCAACACTTGTCTAATGCTATCGATGCTCGCGTCTTGCGTCACTTTCACTCCATATGTTTCGCATATATCAATCAACTCGATATTATTCACCTGATAAATCCATGAGGTTCGTCCCCTACCGATTTCATCCGCGATGAACTCCCAATTCAGTTCACCACTATCGTTGTGCATAATTAATTAACTGCACTCGGATTTTTGTTAATTTACCGACATCCCATCCTCGTCGCCACTGCGGTGACCTGGGAAAGGCAGGGGATTAAACAGCTCCGTACTTGGGTTATATATATATTTATTTTGATTGTGACCAACTCGTCACCTCGCGGGTCCAAGCCCGACTGACCATTCGCTTCGGTACATGTGTACAATACCGGTGTGTCCTCTCAGTGACGGATGAGGCAGCACCTGACGGGCGCAAGGTATCACAACTAGTATATAAGGACCATGGTTTCCGAACAACATCAGTTACTTCACCGGCATCGAACCTGCGACTACGATCACCGCTGCACAGAGCGAGCAAGGCTCTGCCACGACGAATCTCTAGCCCTGCGAGGCAGAGTCCAGCATAACTAGTAAAAACGAGCAAGTTGGCTCTAAGTTCATAAACCAGTGTACTATCGAACTTTTCTTCATTCAATATATATATTTTGTGAGTATCATTTTAAAATCTCCGACTTAAACATTTATTTCTGCATGCAACCTGTGTTCGCCTGTAAGTTCTCCCAGAGGCTCATTACCTCTGCACGTCTTCCCTTTATAAATCCACGGCAGTATGGCGAGGTCTCCGTCCCTGGGTAAAGGGCTAACCGCCTTGACCCGAAAGAGAGATCACTCATTTATGGTTCTTTCCGAGCGAACTCAATATTCGCCGGTCTGGACGTAACAAACCCACAGGAAGAAACTGGTGAATTCTATTGCTACGAATGGGAACTGCCTGAGCTGCATGGAAATCGGAATTATCGGAATTGTATCAAGAACAACTTCGCGAAAAAAACTTGCCAACCCGTAACTAGTCCTAACTAGTCGTAAAACTTGCTAACCCGTAAAAGTATCCAATAGAACGGAATTTTGTACAAGCTTTGAGTATGTATAGGTTGTAATTATAAAAAAATTGACATGTTGAAAATGGTTGCGATTTTTTATTTGGTGTCGGTCAATACAGGCCAGTACCAATCTACCTGTATAGATTGTAGTGTGCTGCCCTCGCGCCACGACAATTGACACTCGGGTGAAAGATCCACGTCAATCGACGAGCGATCGATATCGGCGCTCCGATTGCCCGCGAAACTGAAATGGAGCACCGACTTGCCCTATCTATGCCGAATCACGAACTGGGTAGCGACGTTAGCGAGAGAGCTGTGCTCCTCGCCCCAGTCGTCTGTGAGCCTTGCATGAGGGTACCACGTAAAAATATTCCGTGGTATAATCGATCAATATTGTAATCGAAGGAATCCGAGGAGTTATCTCGCTATTCCATTCAAATTTAGCATATTACGGTGCAAGTGTATTTATAAAACTTTACAGGTATGATCTTTCTGCAATTAACTATATACAATAATCTGTAAACTTGCTTATCGTGCGCATCGTACCAGTACAGGGCGACTGGGCGTATATTACGCGCCGTAAAAATTTATTGGCTGGAGAGCGCCGAGCATCCATGACATCTTGCCGACGAAATTGTGGATCACGCTCAACACTATCCGGAGTGGTCGCGGATCGTCGGACCAACTAATCCGTGAAGAAGAAAACCGGGCTGCCTAATCAAAGGTACGGCCGGTCTTCACCCGTACGCCTTCGCCAGATCAGGAGGTGAACGATCATCGCGCATTCAATTGATCAGCTTCGATTTCGACGCGACGTTCTCGCAGGTTATGTGAATTGTATTTTTTTTGGTCTGAATCTCGCTCATTTGCGTATATATATACGATTTTCACGCGGCGTCGCGGTGACTACGGATCGGGAAGATTTCCCACCAATCGTTCTTTTTTTTTATATAATGATCTCGCGTCCTATGGATCTTCGATAGTTCAACCCGAAAGGGTCGCGTATATTTAATTATATTTGTATTTATATTTATTATTCGCAAGCTATCTGTGTATCTCTATATATTTTTTTTTGTAAGTTTCGAAGCGCGCTCGTAGCGATAACCTTCGCGCGCCCATATAATCTTGTGTATGGAGGACTGTGTGTTGATTTTGAGGTGTAATTATTCCAGTGTATTCATCTAAAGAAAAAGACGATATTGCTCTTGACTAAAACCGATTTAGAGGATATCCGGTTTGTCTTGTGTTTAGGCGATCTCGAGCTCTGTCTCGAGCGAAGGGGTGGTTTCGTATGTTTGTATGGTTTTATTGGCCCTGAAAAGGGCCGTTTTAAACCTGGGTTTTACCCCACTCCTACTTCTGCTTCCAGTTAGGCATCTTTAAATGCGCGGTCGGCGGACCGGTAAGTCAGTTCAACCCACTGAAGGGTTAGGTCGGGTAGACCTGGATTTCTGTTTAGCCCGGTGAAGAGCACGGTCAGTTGACCGGATGTTCGGTTTCGCGACGGTTGGTCGCGGGGTCCTTTGTAGACCCTGAAGAGTCGGCGCGATTCTTTAAATCCGCGGCCGCGGCGTACCGGAAGTCGCGGGTTCTTCCGAGGAGTCGGTTGTCGTGTCTCTCTCCGGCTCGGGGATGATGCGCGAAGGCACGTACTTCGGCGGAGCCCGCCGGTGCACACCCGGGTGTTTCCCTACCCCCTCGTAGGGCGAGAGGTATTGTGCAGAAGGGTCGTAGGTTTCCGCCCGGGGAGTGTTTCCGGCGGCCTCCGCCAAGACGTGGAGCGCTCCGAACCCGGGTAGCGCCGGCGTTGGAACGGTTTCCTCGTAAATCGCCGCAGCGCTCGCGAGGAGGTGTAGGGAGCTCCGGGAGCTAAGGTCGCTATCCGGGGACCAACCCGATTTCCCGAGCCTGCGTGCCGATGACGGCAGTCCTATAAACCCCCCGGAAGTTGTCGGTGCCGGGCCCGTGTAGCCCCTGGACGTCGCGGGTGGTTGGCTGGCGAGCTTGTCGGCCGTTTCCGGGACGGCACCGAATGGCGGGAGCAGCGGCTCGCGCACCCTTTCGGGGGAACCGCTGACTCTGGCTTTCGGCGCCGTTTCCACGGTAGGTTCCCCGAACAACTTATCCCACAACCCCTGGAGTTTCCCCGGCGCTGGTGGGTGCTGGTGGACGGCTCCCGGCTTCAGCGGTGTCGGTGAGAGGGCGGGCCGTTTCCCACGGGCTTCGGGATACACCCTATGTGCGTCCTTGTCCGTTGAGCGCGAATTGCGTTCCCGAAGGACCCCTGGGACGGCTTCCGGACGGGTGTTCTCGGCTTGCCGTAAATACGGGTGGACCCGGACAGCGGACGGACGTACGACGGCGGCGGGCGGTGCGTAGCCCCCCCCTGGAGGAGCGCGAATAGCGAGCCTTGGCTCGGAAAGGGGTCCCGCCGGCGGGTACGGGATGTAACGCAGCTCAGGTGCCTCCGGTCGGATGACGGGATCCCGGTATAATCCCCGTCCGACCACCTGTATCGTGTTCCGGATTGGCTGTAGGCGGGGATGGAACGGCCAGCGACGAGGATCTTCCGGGACGACGTGCGTGACCCTGACGGCAACGTCGACGCCACGTTCTCGGAGTTCCTCGATCAGCTCCTCGGACCGCCCCTCCAACCGTGCCTCCGCTCGGTCGATCAGGCGTCGCCGGTAGCACTGATTGCGCTCCGCTCGGGACATGCGAAAGAGCTGGTTGTCAGGCCCGGTAATATAACCCGTTGGATGGGAAATTTTTCCGCCGTGCGGCAGGACGTCTCTGCTCTTCAGCAGGGTGCTCTCGGGGCCACTCTTCAGCAGTCCCCAGAAGAGACCGCTCCGCTCTTCAGCAGGTTGAGTAACTCGCTTGGTAGCAGAGTTTTTTCCGCTCTTCAGCAGGATTTTTTTAAGACCGCTCTGCAGCAGCTTAGCGAGTTCGTTTCGAAAGAAACGGTTTGGTTGAAATGCCGGTGGGTGCAAATCCACGGACGATTTCGGGAGTAAGTCGTCTGGGAAGGAGAGGACAAAAGAACCTGTTACACCGAAGTCGGTTTGGCAGATAAGAATTCCGATTTTATTCGCAAAAGTCTCGGCTATTTATTGCCGTTCAGCGCCCTAACCGCTTGCGAGAAACGTGTTTCGCGAATCTCCCTCTAGCGGCTAGATGTACAAGCAGTGTCTATCCTAGAGAGCCCGAGCGTACCGTCGCGGCGCTCGGCTATGTCCGTGGGTGCTCGGTTTCTCGAGCTACGGCTAAGTGTCGAGCGTGTGCGCGGCGACGGTACGCCCTAACCTCGGGCTAAGTTCGCGTGATGTTTGTTTTTTCATAAATTATAAAAGTGCGAGTTGTTTAAAAACTGAAGTGTTGCGTTAGACGCGTAATTATAAAAATACGGCATAGGGTTAAACCGACGTGTGTGTGTGTCAGTGTGTGCTAGTGTTTATATCTTGTGTTTTGTGCAGTGTTTACATCCTCGCCGGGCAACAGGTGTCTTCGGCATCGACGCGGATTATTCTTGTGGTAAGTCGAACTTATTTTTAATTATCTCGCGGAGGACTCCTCACGCGAGAGTATTTTTTTTTTTCTCTTTTTAAGCTTCCCTATTACTCTTTAATATTTTGTCTTTTTTCAGTTTTCAGATCCCGTAGGAGTCCAGGACGGAGGGTCCAACGTCGAGGGGCATGGACAGCGGTCCATGGTACTATTAATAAGGTATGTAACTTATTTTCTAATTTATAATGTCTTAATTTTACGATTAATCATTTACATGTTTTTTCTCTTTTTTGTTTCAGGTTCCTGCAAGGCAGCGGGTAAGCCGCTGCCTTGCCTCGGCGTCGTCGAAGGAGCCGGAGGGTCCGTCGGATGACATGGGCGGAAGGCCCATGTCCCAAATAACACAGGTGAGTTTTATTCTAGGCTTAGTTGTAATTAAGATTATTATATAGATTTTTCTTAGTATTAATATGTGCCTTTTTATGTTACAGGTTATAGCGAGGTAGCGTGTAACCCGCTACTCGCCCCGGCGTCGTCGAGGGAGCCGGAGGGTTCGTCGGATGACATGGGCGGAAGGCCCATGTCCCAAATAAAACAGGTAAGTTTTTTTTTTTTACATTCCTTTCTTCAAATTAGTCATTATTTGTGTGTGATGAATAAACGTGTGTTTTTTTTCTTGTATTTTACAGGTTTGAGGGGATAGCGGGTAAGCCGCCATCCTGTCCAGCGACGTCGAGCTTCGTCGTGGCCTCGTCCGGGTGTCGGATGAATCGGTAGGTACCGTTTCAATATCTTTTCTTTTACTTCTTTTTATTAATTTTTTTATTTTTTCTTTTTCAGGTGGACTTCCCCCGGACCAGGCGACGGCGGACGCGCTCATCGGGATGAGGAATTACGAAGACGAAGGCGAGGGCCCTTCGTCTTAAGGTAAGTATGTAGGTTAGTACAAATTAGTTAAGTATTAATATTGATAGAGTTTTCTTTTTGGTTCCAGGTCTTTTTAGGTTCGGACGAGGGAAACGCCGTCGGCGTACAACATGCCCCCCCTGTTCGAACGTGAAAAGGACATGAAACTGTTATACTATGTGATAGCTAAATAAAGTAATAAGTGTAAGATTGCAACCGGTTGTAATATAATATGAAATAAGATAGGTTAGCGATATGTAGATACGACTATTATCTATGATGGGATCCAACCAAAATAAAATTAAGAATTAAAACTAACTATGAGATCGAATTATGCACGAAATGAAATTCATCCCGAATATGAGATCAAATTATGCACGAAATGAAATTCATCCCGAATATGAGATCAAATTATGAGCGAAAATAAAAATTAAACTAAATACGAGAACATAGATCTTTGGTCGAGTTTTACATATTTCGACGCTTCCTCCTTCGGAGGTTGTAGCGAGGTGAAGCCCCTTTTTCTTCTTCAGGATCTTCGGAGTGTTCGGAATCTGAGGGGACGTAGTGCGGGGGGGGAGCTGCTTGTCTGCGCTGACTAGGGGTTCTGAAGGGCTTCTTCTTCTTTGGTGCCTGTGGAGTTCGCGGCCTGTGAGGACTCCCGGCCACTTCGGAGAGTGGCGAACTCGGTGCCGTATCCGTGCTCCAATCGCAGCTGTTGCCTGTTTTTTCTCGGGAGGTTCCCCGGAAGGTAGTGGGTCGTGGACTCCGGTTTGGAGTTGTCACGACAGTAGAATGGTCGGTCACTCGCCCTGAGTGCCTGGAGGTTCCGGGTGTAGGTGAACCCGGAGTCCGGTCTGGACCCTCCCTTGAAGAGTGATTGGTCACTCGCCCTGAGTGCCTGGAGGTTCCGGGTGTAGGTGAACCCGGAGTCCGGTCTGGACTTCCCTCCGAAGAGTTGGTTGAACTCGAGTCCTCGAGCAAGTCCTTCCAATGGTCTGCCATGTTAGACTCGGGAGGCGGTTGTGGTCGGTTCGAGCCTTGAGCCGGGAGTGATGCTCCGAGCTCCGCCGTCTCTGCTTTTATAGTGGGGCGGGGAGTAGGAGAAGTGGTAGGGAGGGCCAGGTGCGGCCGTTCGCGTTCCGTAGTGGGAGTTGGCGAAAGTTTTTGGGGATTCCCCGTTAGGTTTGGGGAATCTAGGTCGACTCCAGCGACCCCTGCGACAGGCTTTAATTGAGAGCCGTGGACCTTAACGTTTTTCCCACGTCGGTCTATGTAGTAAGTCTCTCCGCGTACTACCTCGGTGATAACGTATGGTCCTTCCCAGACAGGTGTGAATCCTGCGTGGATGCCTTGGATCGCATTAGACTGTGCGTGGTTTTTGGCGTAGACCGGATCTCCGATTCGGTAGCGGGAAGGTACCTGTTCTTCAATCGTGCAGTATCGTTGTTGGTATCGCTCTTGATTGTGGCGTACACGCTGGTTGACCCCTTCCCGGGCGTGGGCTTCCGTTCGGGATTGCGGAAATCTCCATTCACCCGGTTTGCGTAGGTTGATTCCGAGTAGTACCTCGCTGGGGGTATAGCCTGTGGCGGCATTCCTTCGGGTTCGAAGGCTGAAGAGTACCGTCTCCAGATGTTGGTCCCAATCTTTATGCCGGGTATTTTGCAGGTGAAGTCGGAGTCCTTTCTTAATCTCCTGGTTTCTTCTTTCTGTTGGATTGGCCCGGGGATGGTATATCGCCGTGGTCCAATGTTGAGCCTGCCATCTATCGCAGGCGGTCTGCCACTTCTGACTGACGAACTGGGGTCCGTTGTCCGAGAGGATGGCTCGGGGATATCCCCATCTGGCGAAGACTTCTTTGTCGAGGATCTTTATGATCACTGTAGCGTCTGATGTTCCCAAAGGGAACGCTTCGACCCATCTGGAAAAAAGATCCGTAACGACGAGTATGAACTTCTTCCCTTTGCCCGTGCGTGGGTAGGGGCCCATGAGATCGACAGCCACTGTCGTCCATGGAGAAGTCGGTTGATGGGGCCGTAGTTGGTCAATATGACTCGGTCTTGTAGCCTTGGTACAGGCGCACAGATGGCATTCCCGTACGTAAGTCCGTACATCCTTGCGTAGATCTTCCCACGTGAATCTTCGTTGAATAGCATGAAGAGTCTCATCCGCACCGGGATGTCCTGCGAGCGGTGAGTCGTGGTACTCGTGTAGAACTTGTTGTCTCGTTACTTCGGGTACGAGCAGTTTCCACATGCCCTGGATCTCCTTCCATAGGCCTCCGTCGATGATTCGATACCTTGAAGAGTCTTGTTTCAGACCCGTCGCGAGACGCTGGATTTTCTGATCTGATTGTTGATCTTCTATGACCCGTGTGACGAGAGGTTCCACCGTGATACCAAAAATTTCCGGCATTGCTTCCTCTTCAGGTAGTGACGCGGGTTCGGGTGGCAACATCCGACCGGGATCCTCCAGGTCTTCGACTGCTGCGCCCTCTGGGTGTCTTGACAGAGCGTCGGGGAGCGAGTTAGCTTGCCCCGGTACGTGTTCTACCGTGTAATTGAGCTCTTCAAGTAGTATGGCCCACCTGCTCAATTTGGACTTCTCGTTTTTCATGCGGCGTAGCCACAACAAAGCCCGATTGTCCGTTCGTAGGATGAACGGGTGGTCCTCCAGGTAGCAACGATATCGTTTCACTGCCCAGATCACTGCTAGACATTCTTGTTCGTTACTGTGATAACGGGCCTCTACCGGGCTGAATTTAGCGCTGACATAACTGATGATGTTTTTTGCGCCGTCCGGGGTCAGCTGGTAGAGAACAGCTCCCATTCCGATCTTGCTGGCGTCTGTCTGCAGGACGTATTGGAGCGTGGGATCCGGTCTGGCGAGCTTCAAGGGCTTCTGGATCTCGATTTTCAGTTTGGTGAACGCCTCTTCGGCGGCGTCGGTCCATTGAAATTTGCCTTTACCGGCGAGAAGGTTCGTTATCGGGATGGTTATAGTAGCGAACTGAGGAATGTACTCTCGTAACCAATTGCAGGTTCCCATCAGCTGTTGGACGTCCCGCTTGGTTTTTGGAGTCTTGAAATCCAGTATGACGCCGACGTGCTCCTGTTGTGCTTCATTCCCGGCGGTGGTCACCATGTGGCCGAGGTATTTCAGTTCGGTTTTTCCGAAGTGACATTTATCAATGGCGCAAGTAAGGCCGTGCAGCGCTAGTCTCTCCAGGACTAGTGTCAGGTGCTGCAGATGATCCTCCCAGGTATTGGAGTATATGATTATATCATCCAGGTACACAATACATATAGTTCCTATGTATCCGATCAGAACTTCCTGGCTCATTAACCTCTGGAAGGTGTTCGGTGCGTTTTTCAATCCGAATGGCATTACCCGGAATTGGTAGGTGCCCCCCCCTGGGGTTGTGAATGCTGTGAGTTTCTTCGCGGGGGGATCCATGGGGATTTGCCAGTATCCACTCTTCAGGTCGATGGTGGAAAAGATTTTGGCCACCCCGAGTTCTTTTAAGGCCTCGTGTATTTTAGGCATGGGTTGCATTACATCTTCGGTGATGGTGTTTAGCCTCCGGTAATCCACGCAGAACCTTGGCCGTCCATCCTTCTTCTTGACGATTACGACAGGTGAGCTGTATGGTGAGGTGCACGGCTCGATTATCCCGTCCGCAAGCATTTCCCCGACTTGTTCGCGGATGATCTGCGATTTCTCTGCCGAGTATTTGTATGGCGGGAGTCGGAACGCCTGTTCGGATGTGAGCTTGATCTCGTGTTTGGTGCTCTGTGTCTGTA
The DNA here is from genome assembly GCA_917499995.1 of Ichneumon xanthorius. Lineage (NCBI taxonomy): Eukaryota > Metazoa > Arthropoda > Insecta > Hymenoptera > Ichneumonidae > Ichneumon > Ichneumon xanthorius. The sequence goes on along the minus strand of CAKJTD010000001.1, from coordinate 1,769,269 downwards.
GTAGTCTACCGGCTTGCTTGAAGATGCGGGCCTGATTTTGGAAGAGATCTCGGAACGCATCTATCCATTCGGCCGGGATGTCGTGCTGGAACTCCTCGATACTGATTGTGTCCATCGTCTCTGTGGGCACGGCCGTGTCCACCAACCGGACGGAGAAGCGTTCCGTCTGCCCCAGGTAGAGAGTACCATACCGCAGATCGGTAACTGTGTGTTGCCGGACCAACCAAGGGTAGCCGAGAATGAGTGGTTCTCTTGCGTCCGGGGCTACCCATGCGTATACGTCCAGTACGTGCCCTTGTATGGTGATCTGGAATTCGGTTTTTCCAGTGAGCCGCATTTGGGCGTTGCGACCCCCCAGGTTGGCGCTTCCTGTATGAGGTGTAATCTTCTGTCCGGGTGGTAATAGATGTGGCTGGACGAAGCAATGGCTCGCGAAACAGTCAATGGCGGCACAGACTTCCTGGCCGTTCAGCATTACCCAGATGTGCGGTAATCTGTTCGTCCCGGTGTTTGAGTCCGTTAGGCCTAGTTCTGGGGGCGGGTGGCAGGGTTCGGCGCCTCTGCCACCCCCGGTCGGTTTCCCGGATTTGCGTTGCGTTCCGCGTTTTTCCTCGCCAATACTGGGCAGTCGCGGTGAAAATGCCGTTCCGGGCAATGCCAACAAGATGGCGGCTGTGCGGTTTCGACCGGTGTTCTCGAAGGTCGAGCTTCTATAGGACGATCAGATGTTTCTTTCTTGGGCCGATTAGGCGGAGTTTGCTCCAGCAGGTCGTGCTCCATCTCGATGGCCTTGGATGTTAATTCGGCCAGTGTCTGTGGCGCTGCGGGTCGTATGGCCACCCTCAGGGTGGGACGTAATAGTCCTAGCAGAGTGGCTACCTTAGCCTCTTCGGCGTCCCCGCCGCGGATCCTTTGGTAGAGCAGGTACTTCTGTTGGAGGAAAATACCCGCATTCTCTTTCTCACCTTGTTTCCGTGAGAAGAGTTGGGCGTTTAAACGGGAGATTACCGCTGGAGAGTTGTATTGGCTTAGCAGTAACTGTTTAAAGTTGTTCCAGTCGAAGTCGAGCGGTTGGTAGCACGACCACCATTTTTCAGCTTCGCCGTGGAGACCGGATGCGGCCGTTTTGGTTCTTGCGTTGTCCGGAATTCGTGCGGACACGAAGTACTCCTCACACCTTGCCAGGAACGTATTGGGGTTTTCGTGATCGACCCCAGCGTAGGTGGGTAAGGGCACCCGAGGCGCATCGTTGAGAGCGCGCAGCAAGGCCTCTAAATTCTCCAATCCGCCCATGAGATTAGGGTGCTCGTTAGCGTTATTCGCGGCCATCGCGTTTATTGGAGGCGGGATTTCTATATCGGGAATATTTCGTCCGGAAATTTCTGGGTCGTCGTCCCTCTGAACGTGAGCGACCAAACCGGAAGTACTTGAACCGGAAGTACTCAGACCGGTGTTAGGGGAGGGCGTTGTACCGCGCGCGTTTTCCAGAATTTTTTCACCGCTCGGCGGTGGTGTTTGTTCGGAGTTGGGCGCCACCGAGTGTTTATTCACTCCCGGAAGTGATTTTTTACGTGCCGTTGCCTCGTGGCTTACGGGCGGCGTTCTTTTTACGAGACCGGAATCCGATAGTCTTTTTCGGATTTGCGTAGGGGTTTTTCCGATCCGTGGGGATGTCGTTGTTACCGACGGCGGCTTCCCGAGGATTCGCGCCGATTTCCGCGGTTCGGGAGGAGGTGTATGCTTCACCTGCGGCATTTACCTGGGTCGCGGACCGATCTCGGACGGTAATTTAAACGGGGATTACGTGGCAACTCGGTCGGTAGGGGTTTACTGCGGGGAAGTTAAAAACAACTGTTTTTAATAACAAGCCCCACGTTGGGCGCCAATTGACTAAAACCGATTTAGAGGATATCCGGTTTGTCTTGTGTTTAGGCGATCTCGAGCTCTGTCTCGAGCGAAGGGGTGGTTTCGTATGTTTGTATGGTTTTATTGGCCCTGAAAAGGGCCGTTTTAAACCTGGGTTTTACCCCACTCCTACTTCTGCTTCCAGTTAGGCATCTTTAAATGCGCGGTCGGCGGACCGGTAAGTCAGTTCAACCCACTGAAGGGTTAGGTCGGGTAGACCTGGATTTCTGTTTAGCCCGGTGAAGAGCACGGTCAGTTGACCGGATGTTCGGTTTCGCGACGGTTGGTCGCGGGGTCCTTTGTAGACCCTGAAGAGTCGGCGCGATTCTTTAAATCCGCGGCCGCGGCGTACCGGAAGTCGCGGGTTCTTCCGAGGAGTCGGTTGTCGTGTCTCTCTCCGGCTCGGGGATGATGCGCGAAGGCACGTACTTCGGCGGAGCCCGCCGGTGCACACCCGGGTGTTTCCCTACCCCCTCGTAGGGCGAGAGGTATTGTGCAGAAGGGTCGTAGGTTTCCGCCCGGGGAGTGTTTCCGGCGGCCTCCGCCAAGACGTGGAGCGCTCCGAACCCGGGTAGCGCCGGCGTTGGAACGGTTTCCTCGTAAATCGCCGCAGCGCTCGCGAGGAGGTGTAGGGAGCTCCGGGAGCTAAGGTCGCTATCCGGGGACCAACCCGATTTCCCGAGCCTGCGTGCCGATGACGGCAGTCCTATAAACCCCCCGGAAGTTGTCGGTGCCGGGCCCGTGTAGCCCCTGGACGTCGCGGGTGGTTGGCTGGCGAGCTTGTCGGCCGTTTCCGGGACGGCACCGAATGGCGGGAGCAGCGGCTCGCGCACCCTTTCGGGGGAACCGCTGACTCTGGCTTTCGGCGCCGTTTCCACGGTAGGTTCCCCGAACAACTTATCCCACAACCCCTGGAGTTTCCCCGGCGCTGGTGGGTGCTGGTGGACGGCTCCCGGCTTCAGCGGTGTCGGTGAGAGGGCGGGCCGTTTCCCACGGGCTTCGGGATACACCCTATGTGCGTCCTTGTCCGTTGAGCGCGAATTGCGTTCCCGAAGGACCCCTGGGACGGCTTCCGGACGGGTGTTCTCGGCTTGCCGTAAATACGGGTGGACCCGGACAGCGGACGGACGTACGACGGCGGCGGGCGGTGCGTAGCCCCCCCCTGGAGGAGCGCGAATAGCGAGCCTTGGCTCGGAAAGGGGTCCCGCCGGCGGGTACGGGATGTAACGCAGCTCAGGTGCCTCCGGTCGGATGACGGGATCCCGGTATAATCCCCGTCCGACCACCTGTATCGTGTTCCGGATTGGCTGTAGGCGGGGATGGAACGGCCAGCGACGAGGATCTTCCGGGACGACGTGCGTGACCCTGACGGCAACGTCGACGCCACGTTCTCGGAGTTCCTCGATCAGCTCCTCGGACCGCCCCTCCAACCGTGCCTCCGCTCGGTCGATCAGGCGTCGCCGGTAGCACTGATTGCGCTCCGCTCGGGACATGCGAAAGAGCTGGTTGTCAGGCCCGGTAATATAACCCGTTGGATGGGAAATTTTTCCGCCGTGCGGCAGGACGTCTCTGCTCTTCAGCAGGGTGCTCTCGGGGCCACTCTTCAGCAGTCCCCAGAAGAGACCGCTCCGCTCTTCAGCAGGTTGAGTAACTCGCTTGGTAGCAGAGTTTTTTCCGCTCTTCAGCAGGATTTTTTTAAGACCGCTCTGCAGCAGCTTAGCGAGTTCGTTTCGAAAGAAACGGTTTGGTTGAAATGCCGGTGGGTGCAAATCCACGGACGATTTCGGGAGTAAGTCGTCTGGGAAGGAGAGGACAAAAGAACCTGTTACACCGAAGTCGGTTTGGCAGATAAGAATTCCGATTTTATTCGCAAAAGTCTCGGCTATTTATTGCCGTTCAGCGCCCTAACCGCTTGCGAGAAACGTGTTTCGCGAATCTCCCTCTAGCGGCTAGATGTACAAGCAGTGTCTATCCTAGAGAGCCCGAGCGTACCGTCGCGGCGCTCGGCTATGTCCGTGGGTGCTCGGTTTCTCGAGCTACGGCTAAGTGTCGAGCGTGTGCGCGGCGACGGTACGCCCTAACCTCGGGCTAAGTTCGCGTGATGTTTGTTTTTTCATAAATTATAAAAGTGCGAGTTGTTTAAAAACTGAAGTGTTGCGTTAGACGCGTAATTATAAAAATACGGCATAGGGTTAAACCGACGTGTGTGTGTGTCAGTGTGTGCTAGTGTTTATATCTTGTGTTTTGTGCAGTGTTTACATCCTCGCCGGGCAACAGGTGTCTTCGGCATCGACGCGGATTATTCTTGTGGTAAGTCGAACTTATTTTTAATTATCTCGCGGAGGACTCCTCACGCGAGAGTATTTTTTTTTTTCTCTTTTTAAGCTTCCCTATTACTCTTTAATATTTTGTCTTTTTTCAGTTTTCAGATCCCGTAGGAGTCCAGGACGGAGGGTCCAACGTCGAGGGGCATGGACAGCGGTCCATGGTACTATTAATAAGGTATGTAACTTATTTTCTAATTTATAATGTCTTAATTTTACGATTAATCATTTACATGTTTTTTCTCTTTTTTGTTTCAGGTTCCTGCAAGGCAGCGGGTAAGCCGCTGCCTTGCCTCGGCGTCGTCGAAGGAGCCGGAGGGTCCGTCGGATGACATGGGCGGAAGGCCCATGTCCCAAATAACACAGGTGAGTTTTATTCTAGGCTTAGTTGTAATTAAGATTATTATATAGATTTTTCTTAGTATTAATATGTGCCTTTTTATGTTACAGGTTATAGCGAGGTAGCGTGTAACCCGCTACTCGCCCCGGCGTCGTCGAGGGAGCCGGAGGGTTCGTCGGATGACATGGGCGGAAGGCCCATGTCCCAAATAAAACAGGTAAGTTTTTTTTTTTTACATTCCTTTCTTCAAATTAGTCATTATTTGTGTGTGATGAATAAACGTGTGTTTTTTTTCTTGTATTTTACAGGTTTGAGGGGATAGCGGGTAAGCCGCCATCCTGTCCAGCGACGTCGAGCTTCGTCGTGGCCTCGTCCGGGTGTCGGATGAATCGGTAGGTACCGTTTCAATATCTTTTCTTTTACTTCTTTTTATTAATTTTTTTATTTTTTCTTTTTCAGGTGGACTTCCCCCGGACCAGGCGACGGCGGACGCGCTCATCGGGATGAGGAATTACGAAGACGAAGGCGAGGGCCCTTCGTCTTAAGGTAAGTATGTAGGTTAGTACAAATTAGTTAAGTATTAATATTGATAGAGTTTTCTTTTTGGTTCCAGGTCTTTTTAGGTTCGGACGAGGGAAACGCCGTCGGCGTACAACACTCTCTGTCCCCGAATAAAAGATATTTGTACTCGGGATTACGAGAAAGAAATAATTATTACAAGATACGTTTCTGATAGGTTGCAAGCATACATACGCGGCATTCCACCCCGTTTCGAACGGTCAAAAATGCGACCACTTCCAAAAAAATCATTATTTCACCACAGTTTATAATTATGTAAAAGAATTTTTTCAGAATTATCGGATCGTTTTTTTTTTAATTTGTCAAATTCGATTTTTGTCGGCCGAAAAAAATATTTTAGTCTATTTTCCATCTAAAAGCACCTTTTCTAATAATAAACACATTCGGAAAGTTCATTCAAAACTCCATCTTCTATTCCGTGAACATTTTTTTTTGTATACCTAAAACTTTCAAAGATACAGCGGTTTTAACAAAAAAATTACCAGTTTGGCATAACCTAAAAAAATGATCTAAAAATTCTGAAAAAATTACAAACATTTCTTTTAATAATTACGAATTGTGGTAAAATTATGATTTTTGGAAATGGTCGAGTTTTTGACCGTTCGAATTGAGATAGAATGCCTCATTATATTCTATAAACATCAATTTACATTAATTCCGATTAAAGGACAATTTATTACTTCCTATTTCTTCCGATACAAACTTGTTGGTATTGTGACGAGTAATAAAAATATTGATTGTAGTTTTAATTTAATTTGCCGTTTCCCGGTCATTTCCGATTAATACGAATTGGGAGAAATACATAATTTCATATACACTGACAGTGCAATTCCGTTGACGCGATCGGTCAACGTTTGCTCATTTATTCCTATTGACAGATCGCAAAAAAAAAAAAAAACATTTGATTCCTATTGTTCGACCGGGCAATGTATTCCCATATATTGTTGTAAAATTCAAATCGTTGTAAGTGAAATAGGTCAATATCAATGTACACCGATTGATTTGTTTCTCATATGTATGTATTGTAACGGGACGGACCTGGGGCCCCCCGTTTTCGGCAGCAGGAAGACGGGAGAAAGATGGGCGACCCCACCTTACACCTTCGGGGGTCCCCACCATCTCCGAAATCGACCCTCTCTACGCAAATTCGGCCTATCGCGAGAGGCGGGAGTCCCACTACGGAGCGCCGGGAAGAGCGTAGACAATAAAACCAGCGGGAGCGCACAACTCACTCTCATTTGCACCGTGGACATCGTTTACCTATAACGTCTCTACGTTCGAGCCGGAGCTATGCTCCGTTGTTAGCATTAAGGTCGTAAGTCCGTTTAACATCAGGCAGGGCCCTTATTGTATTGAACTCCTGCAGTGCGCCTGTGAGTGAGACACTTTAAGGAACGTAGTTATAAGATCGAAATAATTGAGAACCTCGTTGTGAACGACAGTGACAGCTTGCGAGGTAAAATAACGAGTAAAGCCCAACGCGATTTGTTAAACATCAAAGGGTTTCGCTAAGTAGCTGGATAGCACCAATTTCTCTTGTTTCGCATCATCGTAGATAATTACGAATTCATCATCTGGCATTTAAGACCCTCGTTGTGAGCTACGGCGACAGCTTGCGAGGTTAAACAACGAGTAAAGACCAACGTGACAATTTTAAACATCAAAGGGTTATCACGTAGCGCGTTTAGACGCGTTAGTCTTAATTTCCAGAAACTCGTATCAAAAATCCGATAAAATACGAGTATAAATCCGGTAGCGTTCGTTAGCGTGTAAGAACCCATACGCTTTTCTATAGCATATTAAATTCAATCCCTTATATTCGATAAGTTGAGTGTTAAGCTCTCTACGCACGAATCTCTCGTTGCGTAGGAATCTTCAAAATTTAGTAAATTTCACGTTCGTCAGAAACATTATAATATTTCGACGGAGGCCTACTCCGAGTTTGCGAAAGAGCCAAGGTTCTTTATGTTTACAAGCGAAACAATAGACTTCGACCGTTGTCGAGGAGCACCGGCGTTCGGCTGTCCGATCGACACACGGGTCGTTCCACGCGGAACGTCGGCCTACTCGACGCTCTATTGTCCGTTTCATTTCAATTTTTTTTCTTAACACGTGACGAGTATCCCAGGCCCTAAGCTGTACGGATATCTCGTATATTTTTTTCCTCTTCATTCCGAACTCTACTCCTGAACCATTTTGATTCTCCATCCATTAAAATCCGAAATTAAAATCTCAAGTAAAATCATTTCCAACGTCCTTTTGGCCCCTCGCTTCTCGAGGGGCAGCTTTATTATTCTTGACTCAATATTGTGCCTGGGATGAAGGGTCAAGCACTCGTCCGCGAGGACTAGAGTGATCCCTACTGAGGCCAGGTAAAATTCAACTAATTAATTTTTGCTTCAATTCACATTTCCAAGTTTCATATTGAAATCCGCTTAGTCTAAACTTCTAACATCTTTCTCCTACACCTTTCTCCCGTCGAGTCCAGTACACGAACTCTCCTCTTCTTTTTATGAAAAACATTATATTTTGTCTGGTAAACTCGAGTTTTATAACGAAGGTCACTTAACGGTCAATTTCCAACTCGCGCCGTGACCTCGAGTTTCCGAAACGTTTCAGTATATGCAATCTATATATAATGTATGCAAATTCCGATTGATTCTAATTAAAGAATGATTCATCAACTCCTGTTCGTTCCTATTCAAACTCTGTAACTGAGTATTATGATGATAGGCAGATTGATACCTATTGCGTTCTAGCTCAACTATAAGTTGCCGTTTCTTATTAATTCGTGATAACGAAATTGACAATCTCTCGCCGATTCATTCCGATTGATCGCGACTTGAGTGCAATACGCCATTTCCTATTAATAGCTATAAAGATTCAGCCGCAGAGGACCGTCAACATTGGCTGATTCATTCCAGTAGACAGTTTACTTACAAAAATACATTGAATCCGATTGTTCGGCCGGACGATGCATTCCCATAGAAGTATTGAGCCCAACAAGGATTTCACCGATTGCTTCTTGTTGCATAATTCAAATCGCTGTTAGTCAAATAGGTCAATACCGATGTATACCGATAGAATCGTTTCTCATGTGCATATGCAATGTATGCAAATTCCGATTGATTCTAATTAAAGAATGATTCATCAACCCCTATTCATTCCTATTCAAAGTCTGTAGTTAAATATTGTGATCATAGGCAGATTGATATCTATTGCGTTCTAGCTCAACTGTAAGTTGCCGTTTCTTATTCATTCCGAAAGAAACGATGACGAAATTGATCAACTCTTGCCGATTCATTCCGATTAATCGCGACCTGGGAGCAATACGCAATTTCCTGTTAATAGCTATAGAGATTCAGTCATCGAGGTCAGTCAACGATACCTGATTCATTCCAGTTGACAGTTTATCGGAAAGAAATACATTGAATCCGGTTGTTTGACGGGACAAGACATTCCCATAGAAACATTATACTTACCGATAGATCCCGATATATGATCAAACAATACAACCCATTTCAATCCCATAAGCTCGATATAGAGCCACTTTTCAACGGTTCCGATTAAATCTTGTATAAAACTAAAATGGGGGAATTTCCTATACAATCCGATTCGTTATTTCAATGGGAAAGTGAGAATTCTATGGGATATTACCAGGACAAAAAACTCATTCAAACCAATCCCCCATGGAAATAAAGTATATGCATAAATATATTTCGGGATATATGTTATATATACATGAGATATATACTGGATATATAATATATATCCAATATATATCTGAGATATAGAACTTTTTGCCACATTATATATCTGAAAAGTATAACGAAGATATATGAAAGATATATACATGACATATATTCCTTCAAATTTCTTTTTACGTCGGTTAGTACGTACCGAAAAATGGTTTGGGAATATTTAAAAAATTGATTGGTTTGTCATCATGAATTATATCAATTTAGAATACAATACTATATTTGGAGAAAGAAATAAACCTAACGACCTGAAGTTGGGCTCGAACCCGGGACCTTTCGCACGCTAACCTGGAACCTTACCGCTACGCTGCCACCTATCATTTTAATTGTTCTCATTCCCAGCGAGATTTGAACGTAACAAAAGTTTTCTTATTTCAAGTGATGATCATCAATTTTCTGATGATGAAAGTAAATCGGTTTATTGAGCCTTTTGCTTATTACAAAATGAAAAAGAACAAAAATAACCATACTTATGTTTAAGCTACCGAATAACGGATCGCCTATGCGTCTGTATGTGATAGTTTTTTACGCATAAAATGATTTTGAATGTCAAATTTAAATAATTTAGAAAAATGGTCACAACTTTTCAAAATTCACTTCTATAATATTAACCATAAACATAGGTACTATCAGATGCTTTAAAAATTATTGGTTGCGGAGTAGCGCGATATCTAAGTCTCTAGATGCAATCGCCAATATCTATTTACATATTTCTCGGAGCAGTTTGAGTTTAGGCTATGTACAGTCACAGATGATACGCTGTTCTGTCAAATCAAAGATATATATAAAAAATACATCGAATTATATATAATTAATATATAGGAATATGTAAAATATTTATATACATGAATATATATGACGTATATAATATATATATCTGAACATATATTAGTTAAGATATTTAACATATAATCAGTATATATTAAAAATATAAAATTGTAATATATCCCGTTATATATGACGTATATAAATTATATATCTTTCTATATATCTGACATATACTTCATTTCCCTGGGGGATACGTCGTCGAAAAATAATATTTCCTATCGGGAAGCCAATTTTATCGGATAATAACGATACGTTCCGATTGATATCACGTGCCAATTCAATCCTACTGATACCTATTCATTTCCAATGGGAGCGCAAATTGCTCGCCGATTAAGACTATTCATTCCGATTGAAATCCTATGGGTTACAATCGGTTTCAATCAGTATCTATAGGATTTTCTAAGCAGGGCGTGCTGAGCACAGCAGGAACGACAACCGATGTCCGCTATGCCGCGCAAGAATCGAAACACGTTCGCGAATTTTCTTTGCATAATTCGATGAATAATTCTTTATTCTCGAGTGTTTCTTACGTATTTTTTAGTGGCTTCTCTCATTATTTGATTGTTTTTCATTATTAGTTTTACTATTTTTATCATATAATAGTTATTACCATAACAGTGACGTCAAGGACGACCGTGGCGATAAGACGAGCTCGATCGGCGCGCTCCAGCTGTAAGACAGCCACTTGTCGCAGATCTGTATTTAGTTAATTATTTCTTCGTTCTCCACCGATTGTATCGTTTTTCATTGTTTAGCATTATCTCTATAAATCCTTTTTTAATAAATAATTCATTTTTATTTCGCAGTGATGGCTATTATTCCTTACGTATATTATTATTATTATTATTATTATTATTTTTCATATATTGTGCCCGCATATACTCTTCTGGGTTTTTACGACCCCGCCTGCCCTGCGCTAGGATTTCCCCTTCTTACGTATATTAATTAACTATAACTATTAATTAACGAACTATAACTAATACTAAAATGTATTTATCTATTACTTTCTATTCACTATTTCCAACCGTTGTTCAATAAATAGTATTTATTTTATTTCCGTACCGAGTTATGAAAGCGTTTATTCTTTTGCGACAAATACGCATTAATCTTCATGTATGCTTCGTGGAATTATTAAAAGTTAATTAATATAGTACATGTGTATATGTATATGTATGTGTGTGTGTATATGTGTCAGATTGTGATATTTATTCACGCATTATCTGACTCGCGTACAATTCTATGTTGAACGTATAGCGACGTTTTTCATCATACGCAACGATTAGGTATTTTATATTACCATTATACACATTTATTTAATATTACCATTTGTCGAAATATCGTGAGGTACTTCTACAAATAATAATTTGAGATCGGGATCGGGATTCCATCATCTTGCTCTGCAGCATATTAATAATATGCCGCGCATGGTATAAATACAAATCTGCAGTGACTTCGCTTTTGGGCCCCTGCTTGCGGGCTAAATTACTTCGTAAACTGTGATGAGTTCTATATCACCGATCTGAGATAGTTTCATGAGTCGATACTGACGGCGATAATGTGGAGGGCCGGGTTGTGGAGAAAAAAAAATGTGGAGAAGCGTAATGTAGAGTAAAGAAAATGTGTTCAACCTAAATTGTGGATAAAAAGGAATGTATAGTACTGGGCGTGTAGATAATCGAATGCGGACAATCTCTTTGTGGAGTATCGGGTAGTAGGGATGTGCACGAACCTGTTCGAACCTGTTCGAGCTCACCATTAAAGTTCGGCACTTGTTCGAACCCGTCGAACTGTTCGAACTGTTCGAACTTTTCGAACTGTTCGAACTGTTCGAACTGTTTGAACCCGACAAACTATTGGAATCCGTCGAACGGTTCGAACTGTTTAAACACTTAGAAAGGCTTGTTCGAAGCTGTTGGATATTGTAATGTTGATTGTAGCACAACTATTAGTACATGAAAACTTTCTAAAGGTCTAGCTTGACCGGAGCGTTTCCCTCGCGGTCCAAGTGTACCGCGATGACTTCCTCGAGGTTTAGCTTGACCGGAGCATCGCTCTCGCGGTCTAAGTGTACCGCGATTACTTCCTCCAGGTTTAGCTTGACCGGAGCGTCTCTCTCGAGGTCTAGGTTCATCGCGATGAGTTCCTCAAGGTCAAGCTCGACCGGAGCATTTCTCTCGCGATTTAGGTCTACCTTGAAGACTTCCTCGAGGTCTGGCTTCACCGGAGCGTCCCTCTCGCGGTTCACGTGTATCGCGAAGACGTCCTCGACGTCTAGCTTGACCGGACCGTCTTTCTCGCGGTCCACGTGTATGGCGAAGACTTTCTCAAGCTTTAGCTTGATCGAAGCGTTTCTCTCGCGGTCTAGGTGCATCGCGATGAGTTCCTCGAGGTCTAATTTGACCGGAACGTTTCTTTCGCGATCCAGGTCTACCCTGAAGACTATATCGACGTCTAGATTAACAGGAGTGCTTTTCTCGGGATCTAGGTGTACCAGAAAGATTTCCTCGAGGTCTACCTTGAAAGGAGCGCTTATCTCGCGATCTAGGTGTACCACTAAGACTTCATCAAGCTTCAGTATAAAATGTCTCTCGAGTTCTAGCTTAAGCAGAGAGCTAATATGAGGGTATAGATTGATCAGCGAACGTCAAGCTCTACCGCGAGAGAATCTGTCCAGGCAATCTATACCACGAGAGAATCTCTCCAGTCAAACTAGACTTTGAGAACGTTTTTTCCTCAAGCTAGATCTTAAGAGATGTTCTCTCCTCAAGCTGATCTCCAGAAAATCTTTGGTGTATACCTAGACCGCGAGAGAACCGCTCCTGTTAAGGATGCTTCACACGTATGTTCCCAGTCAAAAGTGAGATTCAGTGAGAATTTGATCAGTTCCTATGGTATAAAAAACTGAAAAAAGTAACTGTATTAAAGTTGTAGAAAATTCTGACAAAATTCATATGAATTTTTTAAAATCAAGGAATTCCTTTCAAATGAGAAACTAAAAAGTTGTCTGATTTTTTTTATAATTTTTTTTTATAATCATTTGTTAATAACTTTTTAGCATTATTAATATACAAAATCAAAAGTCTTGACATAATTAATACGGATGATTTTTTTCAAAATTTTGGCACGTCACGAAGTATTGAAATTTGAACATATTAAACTTTTGGTTGAGAATGTATATGTGATGCATCCTTAAGCTAAACCTTGAGGAAGTCTTCGCGATACACGTGTACCGCGGCAGGGACGCACCGGTCAAATTACACCTCGAGGAAGTCTTCAGGGTAGACCTAGTTCGCGACAGAAACGCTCCGGTCAAGCTAAACCTCGAGGAAGTCTTCGCGATACACGTGGACCGCGGCGGGACGCTCCGGTCAAATTACACCTCAAGGAAGTCTTCTGGGTAGACCTAGTTCGCGACAGAAACGCTCCGGTCAAACTAAACCTCGAGGAAGTATTCGCGATACACTTGGACCGCGAGAGGGACGCTCCGGTCAAATTTGTTGTTAAGCTAGCCCTCGAGACAGTCTTTAGGGTAGACCTATATCGCGAGAGAAATGCTCCGGTCAAGGTAAACCTCGAGGAAGTCATCGCGGTACTTGCACTAATACTCGTGCTGCAATCGACATTACAATATTCAACAGCTTCGAACAAGCCTTTCTCAGTGTTTAAACAGTTCGAACCGTTCGACCCGTTCCAATCGTTCGACGGGTTCGAACAGTTCGACGGGTTCGAACAGTTCGACGGGTTCGAACAGTTCGACGGGTTCGAACAGTTCGACGGGTTCGAACAGTTCGACGGGTTCGAACAGTTCGACGGGTTCGAACAGTTCGACGGGTTCGAACAGTTCGACGGGTTCGAACAGTTCGACGGGTTCGAACAGTTCGACGGGTTCGAACAGTTCGACGGGTTCGAACAGTTCGACGGGTTCGAACAGTTCGACGGGTTCGAACAGTTCGACGGGTTCGAACAGTTCGACGGGTTCGAACAGTTCGACGGGTTCGAACAGTTCGACGGGTTCGAACAGTTCGACGGGTTCGAACAGTTCGACGGGTTCGAACAGTTCGACGGGTTCGAACAGTTCGACGGGTTCGAACAGTTCGACGGGTTCGAACAGTTCGACGGGTTCGAACAGTTCGACGGGTTCGAACAGTTCGACGGGTTCGAACAGTTCGACGGGTTCGAACAGTTCGACGGGTTCGAACAGTTCGACGGGTTCGAACAGTTCGACGGGTTCGAACAGTTCGACGGGTTCGAACAGTTCGACGGGTTCGAACAGTTCGACGGGTTCGAACAGTTCGAACATCTCCGCCGCTCGAGCTTGGCTCGATCAGGTTCGATCAATAGCTTACCGAACCGAACCATGAACTGTTCGAGCAAAGCGAGTTCATGCACATCCCTATCGGGTAGTGTAGTAAAAGGAGCGTGCAGAACCACTGTGTATAGTAAAGGGAGTGTGTAGGATCGTGCGTGTACAAAGAGTGATGTGGAGAATTGAGAATGTAGAGAACAGAGTTGTGGAGCAAAGAGGGGCAGCCGCTGTTTATTTCCCCCCCCCCTTTCTCCTCTTTTCCGATCTTATGTGTATTGTTCCATGTCCTTGACGAATTTCATAATGGCTCCGACAATTCCGTTTGTGGAGTTTCTCACCAATTTTTTAAATTATGTTAGGAGAAACGCCCCCTCCCCTGTCAGAAGTCGTCAAGGATGCAAAATTTCGCATCCTTGGTTTGGGCCGCATGGTAAGGATGATTCAAGGATGGTTCGAGGATTCATAATTTTTCCGGTGTTAGAGCACTCAAGGGTGTTTCGAGGTAGATTCATGGGTGATTCAAGGATCGTTTCTTTTCGATTCCTAGAACATTGAATTCGTAGTTGACCAAGCATGGTTAGTGGATGATTCGAGGACTTTTTTTCGGCTCTTAGATCATTGAATCATTAGGTGAGTAAGGATGATCCAAGGATCATACGATGGTCTGAGAATTTTTTCCCCAAACATATCATGATTTATAAATTGGACTGAATAAAAAAAATATATAAACGTATGCCATCAAAATTAATTTATCCTCAATAGGCTTAGAGTAGATCGGTTCGGTATAGAACTTATGTGAACCGATCAAGTATAACAAATACGTTTTCGTATCGAGGAGTGTATACTGCATAGCCCCCCTTGCAGATTTTACGACCATCAAAACCGCCGGGAAAACAACCGGTCATTTTCGCACAAAAATACTTCCGTTAAAACGACTGTTGAAACGACTTCATCCGCGTCCGTGTGAGCCACATACGAGCAGCTTCCAGTGGGAGCTTTCAGTCAGATCGTTTTACATATCAGTTTTACATTTTATGACTGGACGAACTACAGCGGAAACGACCGTTCAAAAGACCTTCCAGACCGGTTGTCGTTAATGCGGTCGTTTCTACGGTTGAAAATAAAAAACGACCGGACTGAAAGGTGTTTTGAATAGTCGTCTTCGCGGTATTTCATTCGCTCATTAATTGTAAAACCACCTGACTGAAAGTTCTCCCTGGAAGCTGCACGTATGCGGCTGGTACGGACACGGATAAAGTCCTTTCGACAGTCGTTTTCGCGGACGAATTTTTGTCCGAAAACGACCGGTCGTTTACTCGGTCGCTTTGAAGGTAGTTTGGTGGTGGTTTTTCAAGTCGTGGAACTTGCTAGGGCCGTTGGACGTCTGCCTCATAAGTTTCGCTTTCAAGAAACTCCGAGCGCATAAGCCATCTAGCGGCAGTAGAATACACACAAGGGTGAAGCATTGTGCGCGGTCGTTCTGCGTGTAACAGTAGTTCCAATGAACTCACTAGATGGTTTATGAGTTCGGAGTTTCACGAAAGCGAAAGCGTCACCGGATTAGCTTACAAGGCAGACGCACGACGGCTGTACAGTGTATCCTTCTCGGTGTGAAACCATTTATTTTGCTTCCTGATAGAGGAAGCTTTGTTTTGGTAAAAAAAAAAAAAAATTCGAGATTTTAATGAAAACATGTTCTGAATGTTCCAAAACGTCGAAAAATCACGATTAGCTATCCGGCTAAAAACGCGTACACAGATGGAATATGATCACCCGACGATCCCATGAAAATTTCGAGAGAATCGAACCGTTAAAATTTTATGTCATTTTGAATTTTTTTAATTTCATTGTTTTTTTATACGCATTTTTCCGTATCAAATATTCATCTACGAATAAAATAAGTGTCAGATTCGCGATCAGTGTGAAAAAATGCATGGATTACAGTCCCGGAGCGACAACTGACGAAAAAGTTTACCAGGCATTTTTATAGCCAAAATTGCAAAAATGAGTGAGTTTAGGTATTTTTAAACAACGATTTGTTTGCTTTCCGATGGCATCGCGAAAGAACCCAGGTGCCTATCGTGAACTACAGCAAGACATACATAAGACGATGGATATAACAGGATTAAAAAGCTAGATAAAGAGGTATCACTAGGACTTCTGGAATAAAAATCGAAAGGGCAAAAAAAAATTTCGGATCGCATACTTCCATGTATTTTTTCGCGCCAAGCGTGGATTCGACGAAGTGAAACGTAACGATGGAATATTTTTTTACGCGATGAACCTGAATCGGTCAGCCGTTTTGCATAAAAGTCTAAGACGTTGACGTTGAAAAAAGTTGAAAATTGAAATTTTCATAGCGCTTTCTCATAAGGTTTCTTTATTCGCGAAGCTTCCTCTATGAGGAAGCCAAAAATACAGACAATGCTTCCTCATAGAAGAAACTTCGCGAATAAAGGAACCTTATGAGAAAGCGATATGAAAATTTCAAGTTCCAAGTTTTATGAGAAAGCGATATGAAAATTTCAACTTCTAACTTTTATGAGAAATCGATATAAAAATTTCAATTTTCAACTTTTATGAGGAAGCGATATGAAAATTTCAATTTTCAGCTTTTATGAGGAAGCGATATGAAAATTTCAATTTTCAACTTTTTTTGATATTCGATCGGTTCACATAAGTTCTTACACCGAACCGATCTACTACCGATCAATACCGATCAATAGCAAATTAATTCTTGTCGGAAACGTTTATATATTTTAAAAAATTCAGTCCAATTTTATAAATCATGGTCGGTTCATGATTAAGGTCAGTCATTCGACCTCAGTTTGTCACTTTTGACAGGGTCCTTTGCCAGGCTCTCCCCTAGTCTGTCTCTAGCTGCGAAGAATGGTGAGCAGAAGTTAAAAATGTGTGGAATATCTTGGGAGGTCTCGCCGCACGGACAAGTGCTATTTTCCTTAATCTTTATTTTGTGGAGGAATGCCGCGGTTCGACAGTGTCCCGATCTTATTCCGTTGATAGTTGTGTTGGTGTACCTACTCAGTTCTCTACTGTAGAACCAGGGGTCTGTCTTCATTCCAATATATTTCGAAGTAGTTTTTTCCTTTTTGTATACTATATTTTAAGAAAAAAACTCTTGTGCGTCTCTTGTGTCTTAATTTGAGCTCCGACATCTGGTCGGCTGTGTTTGGTAACTTTTCCTCTACTATATCCAATTCTAGGATCACTTTCGCTAGGGTATCTGCCCTTTCGTCTCCCTGTATCCCCATGTGTGATGGTATCTATATAAATTGTATATTGAACTTCAGCCTGTACAAGGTATCTTTGCACTTTAGGGTCACGGAATGCTCGTTTACGCTAATGTTCGTGTTTTTAAGTTGTTACCGATGGGTGGGAACAACTAGAGTTTTACTTTAAAAAAATGGTTGGCCCTAAAAAGGGCCGTTTGATTTTCCGCCTAACTCCTCTTAGAATTCGGCTTCATTTCTTCTTACTCCCGTGGAGACAGCCGGATGAGAGTCCCGGAGTCGCTAGACACCGCCACTGGTGGGTTGAACAGCAGGTCTAGCTTGGCTGCTCGGCGGCGGGGGTCACGCTCGTGTGGGCTCTGGCGATAAGACCGCAGGTCGGTTCTTGCCTGCGGGGTCAGCCGGAGTATCCAGGGCCGGAGATCCGTCCGTACCCGGGAACGAGTCTCCCACGAGCTCGGATAGGGAGGAAATTGCGGGATCTTGGTGGGTTCGTGAGGCTTCGTCGGGCTTTCGGAGGAGGTAGAGGTGGCGGGTGCGGATGCGGAAATGTCCTTCTTTCGGTCGTACCGGGCCTCGCGTAGGGCCTGTTGAGTGGCTCGGTAGGCCAGCAGCCTGATTAGACGTTTTCGCCCAGCACGCTTCCTCGGCATCTTCTTATCGTTGTCGTTTGATGATGTGCTTTGGACGTTTGCTGAGGACTGATGATCAGTCCATGTTCCGGCCGTCTCTTATATCCTGGAGGAAGGCGCTAATTGGCCCGTTAACTTCGTGGGATCTGCTAATTGATCGGCCTCTGGAGAGTCGCTGATTCGTCACTTTTGTTCCGACGAACCTGCTAATTGGTTCGGGCCCTTTCTCGGTCGAATGGCCTGAAGATTATTTTCTCGTTTCGGGGGAATGGGGAACTAGGCTCGGGATTCCGACGCGAAAAGGTGAGGCACGCCAATATGTGCTCCCAACTTTCCGCACTGTGCGAGAAAATGCAGAACGATAGTCGTTGCTGCCTTTCATCACGCGGCGATTCAGTGCGGGAGAGATAGGACTCGAGATTCGCAGTCCTTCCAATTTTAAGCGGAGATCGGCGCGGGAGAATTAAGGCTAAATGCCTTACTCTCGGCACGGGAATACTGTTGCTCGGAAGGTTGAGGCAGTCGGTTGGTGGTCCCAACCGTAGGCGCAGAGAGACGTGCGGGAGAAATAACGCTCGGACTCGAAGCGTTACTCTCGGCACGGAATTTTCGTGCGGCGGGTTGAGGCACGTTAGTCGGTGCTCGGAAACCTTGGCACGCGGCGGTGAGGCAGAAGGCCTATTTGGTAGGAAAGGGATCGGTTTAATGTGATTACTCTACGTTAATTTGGCTAAGTTTTTCGCTCTGAAAAGAGCGATAATTTTGCCGAGCGACGACTCTGCTCTGAAAAGAGCAAGTTGTGATATGACGAGATCCCAAGCTGTCCGGCTGGTCGTCTCATTACGTTTGAATTTCGATGGTGTATTTCGCTCTAAAAAGAGAGAAATAAAACTTTCCAGGTGGTGGCTTCTCGCTCTGAAAAGAGCAAGAAGTGCTGCGGCGAAGTCCTCTGATGGCTGCCTCGCTGATGAGGTGGAGGGACGGTGAAGGTAGAAATTAAGTGTTGGAGTTGCTACGTTTATTATACTTCAACTATCGCTTTGATAAAAGCGGCTAGTCGCTTCGGAGGAGCTTCGTACTCGAAGACTCGCTGAGATCGAATGCGTCCAGCGGCAGCGATGCTGCGCCTTATAGAGGCCCGGCCGCCGAGCTAAGCGCGCCGAGTTCTCCCACCCGCGTCCGCCCGGCCAATGGCGCGCCGCCCCGCAGGAGCTCGGTGATCTCTCTGCTTGGGCCTATCGGCGCGCGAGGCTCGACGCTCGGCTTTGTGATTGGAGAATACAATTTCTCTCGATAGAATTTTTTGTTTTAAAATAAATACTTTTATAATACTTGTAGTTGAACTTTTAAGCTCGGAAAAGGGAAAAAATATAGGCCATGTAGTGGCGTATAACAAAGTATTATTACGTAGCTAAGGGAGTCCGTACAAATTATTACCTTTTTGAGGTACATTATTTCTATACACAGGAACGTGTTGAGAATAGCGATTGTTTCCGCGTTAAAAATAGAGAAATTCGGGTGCAAACCAAAGCTCTGGCTTATACCCTGATCTTGGGAGTATAAGACTGTTGAGCATTTCCTTTTCGCCGGATCCATCGGTATAGAAAATTGCATGGTCTGGCCAGTTATTTTTTTAATAAATTCTTGTAAAATCTTATCTGTATTTTTTAATATTTGCAGGTTCTTTCCGAGTTCGATATTCATATTGACATGGGATTCGTATACTTCGAAGGGGATTTGGTAGCACGTTGGGATATTATTAATTTCTATGTGTTTATGATCCGTTCGTTTTTTTAGACTCTATCCTAAGGGGGGGGGGGGGGAGCTTTAAGGATGTGTCAGTATTTATGGTGTTGCAAAGCCAATTTCTCTTTCAGGAGTTGTACTTTGTAGGAGAGTGGGTGGGATCTATTAGTTATGCTTTTTAGAATTATTTTATCTGTTATCATTTCTCGCCTGATCGCTAAGGGAGGTTTCTTGGCCTCTGTTCGAAGGATGTTCATTGGGGTTGACAGCATTAGGCCGAGGCACTGCCGAAGAGCGATGAACTGGATTTCGTCCAGTTCAACCAAATGCCCCGCCGCTGCTGAATTAAAGAAGGATGCTCCGTATTCTAAGATCGGTCTTATTAAGCTCCTGTAAATAGTTAGTAGTGTGCTCGGATGTGCTCCCCACTTGTACCCGGCAATGCATCTCATTACTTTTATCCTTAATTTTGCCTTTTGTTTGATCGTATGAATGTGCTTTTTCCATAATCATTTTTGGTCTAGGACCTGTAACGTATCACTTTTGGAGTCTTACGAGTCTTTGCTCCAAAAGCGTCGCTATGTGAGTTCTTTGCTCATTTTTATTTTAGTGAGGGCAGGTGCTGTGGAATAAAAATTCGAGAGACGAATATTGATTCTAAATGTCAATTTCAATTGTTTTGTTTTATTCAAATACAAATTAATTAAATCGTGAGTAAAAAGAATCTTATTATAATTAAATACGCGATGAAATAAATTCTATGAAAAAAAATATATAAAGAAAAAGATTGCCCAGGGAAACAGACGGCAGCAGTCTCTCCCGTCTCCAGGAGAATTCGCCGACGCTGTTTTTGAAAAAAGGCTGGAGACAGACGGCAGCTGTCACTCTCGTCTCCAAGAGTAGTCGCCGACGCTGCCTTAGGAAAATTGGGTTAACAGACGGCGGCAGTCTCTCACGTCTCCACGAGAAGTTGCCGGCACTGTTTTAGGGTAAAGGGGTAACCCAGACAGCAGCTATTATCCCCGTCTCCAGGGAAGGTTGCCGAAGCTGGCGTTCGGAAGGAGTTCTTGGTAGTGAGCGAAGTCACTGTTCGGCCAAGAGTGTCGTTCCTGGCTTTCGGACGGCTTTTTATACTGGAGCGACGGATGTGCACACGGCACGAATTCGAGTCCCCTTCCGTCTCGTATGACGTCAATGTGACGTCAGCAGCCTTCCTCTTCTCTCGTTTCCCGCGATAATGTGCGGCTGACGCAACACCTGCGTGCTAGGCGCGTGCTCCGAAATGCGCGTTGAGTCTCGGGGTAAGACATGCCGCTCCCGGCTGCCGACTCCCCGGGTATCAGCCTCTCGCTTGAGCGCTCCGCTTTACCGACATGCTCGGGCTTCTCGCGATTATCGTCGCTGCTCCGATCTCCTGCGGTATTCCAGGGGGTTTTGGAGGCGAGCGGACTTTGAGTAACGTCTCAGACCACACCCAAAAAGGATATATTGTTTGACCAACTAATTATTTTTTCTCCGATGATAACATACACCCCTCGGGTAGGTTTTTTTTGTGAAGCAGCACCCTAGCAACTTCACGGACCGAAAAACGGACACGTACATTCGGGAAAGAAACGGACCGTAACGTTTTTGATTAGCGCTCTCTCGATTTTCAGTCGCAAAAGCCGTGAGAGGACCAAACCGTTTCTAAGCGAAATTTCATTCGGTCTGTTTCCGGTTGCGAAAACCGCAACCGGATCGAACGTGCCGAATGGTTTTTTTTGTAAACCAAAAAAAAACCAAAAAAATGTTGAATATGGTAAAAATAAACTTCTCAGTCCTTTTGTTTCTCCGTAAAGAACTTTTGGTTGGGAGTGCACGTGCAATACATCCTTAATATGAGGAGCCAGAGGGGGAGCATAATGTCGCCATTTCGATTGACGTCATTTTGGCTCTGAAAAACGGTCCACATCGAATTTCGTACAAAAAAGTACAATTTTCGTTAAAATTAGTTCGGTCCGATTTACGGTTTTTCCCGAAAAACGGACGGTCGCACAACTTGCTAGGGCATAACCTTGATTTGTCGCTCGACAATTTTAATCCTTTCCCCTCTAGGTTTCTTGCCGTAATTTTTATCGCATTTTATAATCTCTCGTTTACGATTTCTCACGAAGGGGCCGCTGAATATATTACGCAGTCATCCGCATGCAGTACAATTTTGCAATCCACCGGTATTTCCCTAATTATGCTTAGTAAAAAAAATATTGAATAGTATAGGGCTCAAAACCGATCCCTGTGGGAAGCCTCCTTGTGCTGTTCGTGAAGTGATTGTGTTTCTCAGGAAGATTTTCATTTTCCTACCGGCTATATATTTAACCAATAGGGACATTAATTTTGGGGGAAGCTCAGTTCCCATAAGTCCCTGGCAGGAACATCGGCCTGCACCGCATCAAACGCCCCTTCTATGTCTAGGAATAGAGCACCCAGGACCTGATGACGAGCGTAGGCCAAATTTATATCCGTTGCGATCACCGCAACACAGTCCAGGGTAGATCGACCTTTTCTAAATCCCATTTTGTATCTGGACAGAATACTATTTCGCTCCAAATACTACTCGATAGGTCTGGCCATCAACCTTTCCAGTAGTTTTAGCGTACACGACGCGAACGATATGGGCCTGAAGCCCCCGTTACCCGGCAATGTACGTGAAGCTTCCCTTAAGCCTGTGGGAGTTTGCCATTTTATGTCTCTTTGAAAAATCTTCTAATGAAATTATATGCTACTTTTGGTAGTTTCGATAGGACCAGATTGTTGATGCCATCGAGTCCTGACGCTGATTTAACATTCGAGGCCTGTATACAGATTTCTATTTCCTCCGACGAGATTTTTTTTGTGAACACTTTTGGGTATTGTTCTTGTACCGGGAAGCTACTTATTAGTTGTTGGATCGAATTGTTGTATAGAGGGGGGGGAGGGCACAATTTATTTTGTGACGTGATTTTTCGATCACCGTCCCAAAAATACAAATAAATTCCAATTTTTTGGATACGGCTATCGATTTAGTTCGGTTAGCCCAGTAGTATAGTTCCCGATTTACTGCTCTGCAGCTGCCCACGTACCGTCCAGCTCTCGTTTAAGTAAGGTTCGTAACGTTTTGCGATCCGGTTTAGATTTTGCTTGTGTGTGATGAGCTTAACGATTTAGCTCAGGTCGGGATTCTCGAATCTATTCGGTGGAGAGAATCTCGAAGAAATGAGAAACACAAATAGAGGAGAGCCCGACGAGATTTCGTCACGAATACGCCAAAGTCCGGTGCAAACCCGGCACTCCGCTTAGGTGATAATGCAGGACGTTGGAGAACAGGCGGAGGTTTTAGTTCAGTCCAGGAAAAAGTTGGAACGCCTTGTGCTGTGTTTTAGTTTAGAGAGAGAGCTTTGTTTTCACGTCCTGAATTTGGAGTAGCGATCGCGAAGATTCTCAAAGTTACCGCGTTACAGTTTCAGTTCCCGATTAAATGACGCTCTGGAATAGTTTGAGAGGGCAGTAGCTATCGGCTAAGGATCTCGCAATAATCATAACGTTTCGTTAGAATATTTTCGTAGGCTTATCAGTCTACAGGGAGTCGTCCTCGAGGCTGCTCGGACCTCTCTCGTGCTCCCGATGTTTACGGTTTCGGCCTATTGTCTCGCGCTGAGTCATTCGCTCTTGCTCGCGCTATCGTAGACTCCGGCTATCGCTCTCGCTTCGGTTCGCGTATCTCGCTCGCGCTACCTGTCACTTCGCGCGTTCGCGGATCGACTCGTGTGCTGTGTTTCGTGCGGATTCGTTTCCGAATTCTTTACCGATTTTTCTGTGCTCGAGATGCGTTTTGGAGAACGCTCTTGAGGTGCAGTGATTGGGTTTAAGTTCTCGTGGCATCGCGAGATGCAGTTCCCGCATATTATTGGAATAAATCATGCTGCTTCGGGGAGTTGTATTGTTTAAGTAATTTATCGATCGCGTATGGATCCGCTCTCGTTACGCTTGCTCCGACTCCTCGGTCAGCTGAGCGCTTCCGATGCACTAGTGTGCGATCCCGTGGCTTTACAGCCTACAAATTAATTGTTCCCGTTATTAAAATTTGAGATTCCGTTATTTTCCATTCCGCGTTATTTTATTGGCAAAGGATCGCGACCCTTCTACCATAACCCGCATCCTGAGCGACCGTGCATTTCCGCAACCTTTCGCTTTCGCGAATGCATCGGCGTTAGTTCTCATTACCGTCAAGTTCTCGTTTGTGTTATCGTGTGTTTTGTTCCGATTTCGTGTGTTCCCGTTGCGGAGGTCGGCCTGTTCCACCGACCTCCAGGTTAGTCCGGTTTGGCTATTCCGGCGACCTCCAGGTTAGTCCGGTTTGGCTATTCCGGCGAAACAAAATCAGCCCTGCGGAGGTCGACCGTTCCATCGACCTCCAGATTAGTCCGGCTTGGCGATTCCGGTGACACAAAAATCGACCCTGCGGGGGTCGGCCGTTCCACCGACCTCCGTTTAGTCCGGTTGTTAATACCGGCGAAACAAAAATTAACTGGCGCCCACCGGGACGTCGATGCATCCGTGCGGGCGGACGGCCGAAGGTGACGTAAGTTTCGGTTTCGCGTTTTGTGCTCCCTTTTTGGTTTGAGCTTAGATTTAGTTTTGTTCCGTTTTTTTCGAGTATTGAGTTCGCGCTATCGGATTAAAGGAAAATACGTCACAATTTATTGCCATTTGTGGTTTTTCAGCGTCGATATCGTTATCTATATTTATTCTGTTGCCCAGCTGTCTATTTTTGAAAGCTCTCACCATCCCCCAAATATTTCCCACGCCCGTTTGGGGCGTAAGAGTAGTACAATATTCTCTAAACTTTTATTTTTCGGTTCTATGAAGAATTTTTCTCGATATTGCGAGTTGTTTTTGATACTCCCGAAAATTCTTTAAGCTTCTTTTTTTTACTTTGCCTGGGCTTGCACTTGGCGATTGTGTGACGTCGGATTTAATACATCTTTTTAATGCTTCTCCTATTTTCTACTGCAGTCTTGCATTCTTCGGTCCACCACAAGGTGGCCGGATTTCTGTATTTTTTTTTATTAGGGGGTTTTGACCCTGACTTTTAGAGCTTCTTTCAGGATATCCTCGAAAGTTTGGTAATTTTGTTCACATTCGCGATATTCTATGTGAACATTCTCTTAATTTAATTCTACTTCTGCGAAGTTCGACCCATTTACTTTATGTAATGTAAGTTTGAATTTTTCTGTATTATTTGGAGTGACTGTATTTGTAACTGAAATTGTGATCGGATAGTGATCGCTCGTATGTGGGTCGTCGCTGACTTGCCAGCTGCAGTTTAGTGCTAGGTTTAATGAAGCAATAGTTACATCTGGAGCTCTTTTTGGGGTATTTGGTCTGTTAATTATTGTTGCATCGCCGTTATTTATTATTCTCCAATCGACTGTATCTATTGCTCTAGTGTGTTCCCTGAGTAATTATGGCTATTTCCTCCAGTCCTCGGGAATAGCGTTGAAATCTCTACAAACAATTGCATCGTCTGGAAAGAAGGAGAAAAGATCCTCCCATTATTTTTTCATCGTGTTGATCGATGGTTCCTTATATATTCTTGAGAATAGGTTAAAAGGGTTGGGGTCTGATGTAACTTTAATGCCTACTATTTCTACTCCCCTAATTCTTATATCTAAGTCTGTATTTCTTATTTTGTACGAATATTCCTTCCTAATGAGTATAGCAACTCCGACTCCCCCCCCCCCCCCTTCGATTTTGCGAGGGCCGATCTCTTCTGATCATGTTATATCCATTAATAATAAAACTTTCGTGTAGTTTGAGCCATGTCTCCGAGAGGCATATTGCTTGCTTATTGTGAATTAACGAGTGTATTTCCTGCCATTTGGAATTTATGCTAAGACAGTTCCATTGTAGAATATCCATATTATTTACTGTTTTTCGGGAAGGGGGATTTGGTAGAATCGGTAGAGTCTGAGTCGTAATTGTTGGTTGGCAGGTTTTTTTCTGGGTAAGGTTGTTCGTATACTTCATTAACTGTTTCGCGGTCCAGTCTAGTACTTTTTTCTGTGAGTCAAAGTCGGTTGCTCCAGCTAGGAGGCTATTAAGGAAGTCGGGTAGCGACGGATTCCATCTGTCCAATAATTCCTCCTGGCAGATGTCCTTTTTTGCTTCTATTACTGTTATGTTTGGGTCACTGAAACTGTCGTCCTTATTATTGTCGGGGTTTTCCTCCCCGATTTCCCTCGTTCTGTATAGGGTGGAATGTTTAGAACGGTACGTGTTTCCGTTCGGGAAAATCAGGCAGTCTCGATGTGCTTGACTGTAGGGAGTCTGTTGATTTCCCCTCTCTCGATCCACAGGTCGCGCGGATTTTGCTTGGAGCTGCATCTTTGGCCTGAAGCCGTTGTAGTTATACGGTTGAAGTCTGTGACTTTCAGGATGAACGAGTAACCTGATTATCTTGCTATTGGTTTGAATATACTTGTCTCGTTTCCGGTCGAGTGTTACGCGTACGTACTTTTGCGAAGGTCGCGTCTGAATGAGTAAATTGCTCCGGTCCGAGCCGGTTTTGGTAAATTGCTTTTGCTTCCGGGAATGAAATTCCTTCGCTAGCTATTATTTTTCAGATTTCCGTTTGGTGTTTAAATTTTTGTTTGTCCGAAACCGGATGGTCCCCTTTGCAGGAGTTTTCGCGACAGATTCACTGATTTCATGAGTGCCGCCGCATCGTTCGCACTGAATTTTGCCTCTGCATGTTGTCTCAAAATGACCGTACCGTTGGCACTTGTGGTATCTAACTAGCTTACTTATGAACGGGGTAACCCTAGCTCTGACGTACCATATTTTAGGGTAGGGGGAAGATTCCTTCCTCTGAATAAGATTTTCATATAGTTTGTTTCTTCCCGTTCGATTTTGTCTTTATTGCTTCTGCTAGAAACCACTCTGGTCATCCTTTCGACTGTAACTATATTATTGCTTGGGATAATTCGTCTTCTTAATTAATTTAAGGGTATGATCCGGTCGATGTCTCTTACTACCCCTTATTATTTTACCGGAAGGGATGAAATCGATTTAATTTAATTCGGCGACCTGCGAGTTATTAGCTAGCCCATTTGCTCCTCCTATCGAGGTGCTCCTCGACAGGAGGAGCACCTCGAGAGAAAACTGCCATTTTCTCTGTGTTCACGATCCGAAAAATCCTCTATGTTCTCGGAGAAAGATCCCAGTTTTATTCCAATTGACATTGGGTGTAAATTACCAATATTTTGTTCTTTTAGTTCGTTCATGAAATGGACACTGAAGGGGCCCGGGGAGGAGGGTATGTATTCGTTGCCCTTTTGTTTACTGGCCAACTCGATATTACCTATATTCCACTCTAGTTCGATTGTCTTATCGGAGCCGCTATTTTGAATTTCTATCGGTCCCGACGCGTCATTAAGGTGAAAGGCCCAGTTTGTGACACTTCGACGCAGCTCTCTCACTTTAAGCGTGTAAAATCATAGGGATAAACAAGGAGGACCAAGAGTCGCAGTTTGTGACCGCCTGAACGCGCGCTACGCATTGGCTGCATATCAAATGGTGGGGGAAGCCGACTATGCTAGAGGTACCCCTCTCACAAACTGGAAGAGTGTCAGAAGGTCGGTCGGGAGACGTCGAATAGGAAGACACGGTTTCAAACAGCTCCCAGAGAGCGTAACAGTCTTCGACTATTGGAAAGCAGTTGAAGGCATTATATTAGTTTTCATAGAGTCAGTGCACTGAAGAATTATAAAGAGCTGAAAAACAAGTTTGAGGAGTCTTTTTCATTCGGGAAAGGAAAAGAAAAGATCGGCAAAGACCGCCTGGCGGCACGTTCCGACGCCAACTACTCGTAGACGGATCGGGAAGTTGACGATCTGCTGGTGGATGCAGAAAAGTTGGAAAGGTAAGTCTTAAGATAAGTCGCCAATGATCCATAAATTATCACTTATTGGAAAAAAATATATAGATATATATAAAAATAAAAAATAAAAGATAATCATAGTCACAATAAAATAATAAGAAAATAATAAGTAAGGCATAGAAATACGAACAACGCGGGAAGTCAGTATGTCGTCTCTCAAGAAAAATTTAACTAGTCACGAAAGTGATAACCGACGTGTGAAGAAAGTAAATATAGAAAAACTGGACCAAAGCGGACCTCAAAGTCAGCTGGTAATAACAACACAGCCATTGGGGGCTAATATAGTAAGAGAATGTGCGTAGAATCGGTAACAGGGAGCCGTGGGATCCAAGAAGACAACTCGAGTAATAATAATAACCAAAATAAGGAACTCGAGCGCGACTTCTCCCAAAGGAATAATGGGTATTCCAATAAGAGCAAAACACCATTCGCTATTATCATCACATCAAACACAAATGAGAACGTAGCCGAAGGCAATCCTCAACAGAATGTTGAAGCTCTACATCCTATGAGAATCGGCATGATGCTTAAAGATAATATCAGAGATTTGCAAAGGATTAAAAAGGAAAAACAGAAGACAGGTAGAGTCATTGTTACTTTTTATCCGGAAGCTAATAGGATTGTCAATAATTGTAAGATACGATAACGAAATTCGCGCCGAAAATATTGCTAGTCAACTGAGGGCGTCAGTTATCGATCTCAGAGATCTATACGCGTGCGTAAGATCCCACACGACAATTGCACACGCTCCAAAAATGTTGCAAAGCCTCAAGGCAATGGGCATCCCTATCCCGTCGAGACGGACGGACGCGATCAACAAAATCCGCTTCTCATTTTGGACAACGCGACTTAGCGAGGTGAACTCGTGTTTGAAGTCTCCATCGGAATTGGCCATCCGATTTTTGGTACAAGCATCACTGCGAGCCCCGGAACACTAAGAAAGAGTCAACGAGAAAGCTATTTACCGAATTAAGTTGAGTACTCTCGATATATATATTTTTTTAATGTGTATTTAACCGGGATCTCTGCCAGAACGGCGACACATTAAATATATGTACATGCGTGACACAATGGGTTATGCGGTGTGAGGTATGGGAAGATTTTCTCCACGAACATTTTCTGTTGTCTCTTTTTATTTTCTGTTATTTTGGTATGATTGTATTATTCGTGTATATAATGATCTAGTCTCTGAAAAATACCGGTTAATTTGAATTATGATACAACGTTTCTATGAACGAATTTAAAGAAAAAAAATAAAACAAAAGGAAAAACGATAAAAACATAGAGAGAGCGATAATAAATTGACATGGACTCCCCCATGGAAATAAAGTATATGCATAAATATATTTCGGGATATATGTTATATATTGAAACGTTTCGATATTCCGGGCTAGCCGAAATATCGAACTCACGATTTTTTAGATCGTCTTCTTCCGAGTGGAAGGTAAGAGTTCGGTACTGGACCGGCTGGATAAGGTGTGGAGGAGGTTTAATTTTGGTGGATTTCTTCAGTCTTGCAATCCGGGGACCATGGATCGACCCGGCGTTCAAGGCTAAATACTCTCCTAGAACACAAAAATGCTTCTTAATCCTTTATCCCTGAGCTACGGGGAGGCCGGGAGACTTGTCTAGTGTAAACGGTCGAGGTACACCGTTCCCACAGTCTGCGAACAGACTGTGTCAAACCAGACAAGACATCCCGTAGAAGCCACTGTTTCTCAGGTTGCAATAACCAAAGACAGCGCTCAATGCTTCCGAATTACTTCAGAAGCATGAAAATAATAAAATTGCGCCGTGCTCTTCAACCGCGCGGCGACTTGTAGGAAATGGTTCGGTATCGGGAGTGGGATAGGAACCTCGAGGAGAGGATAGGCAGAGCCTTTATGGCCATCCCGGGGCCGTCTCGCTTGCGAGAAGCGGACGCCAGCCGGCCATCTAGCGGCAAAGTGCCAGACTCTGCAAGGGGGGGGGGGGTCTGTCCCGTTACAATATACATGAGATATATACTGGATATATAATATATATATCCAATATATATCTGAGATATAGAACTTTTTGCCACATTATATATCTGAAAAGTATAACGAAGATATATGAAAGATATATACATGACATATATTCATTCAAATTTCTTTTTACGTCGGTTAGTACGGACCGAAAAATGGTTTGGGAATATTTAAAAAATTGATTGGTTTGTCATCATGAATTATATCAATTTAGAATACAATACTATATTTGGAGAAAGAAATAAACCTAACGACCTGAAGTTGGGCTCGAACCCGGGACCTTTCGCACGCTAACCTGGAACCTTACCGCTACGCTGCCACCTATCATTTTAATTGTTCTCATTCCCAGCGAGATTTGAACGTAACAAAAGTTTTCTTATTTCAAGTGATGATCATCAATTTTCTGATGATGAAAGTAAATCGGTTTATTGAGCCTTTTGCTTATTACAAAATGAAAAAGAACAAAAATAACCATACTTATGTTTAAGCTACCGAATAACGGATCGCCTATGCGTCTGTATGTGATAGTTTTTTACGCATAAAATGATTTTGAATGTCAAATTTAAATAATTTAGAAAAATGTTCACAACTTTTCAAAATTCACTTCTATAATATTAACCATAAACATAGGTACTATCAGATGCTTTAAAAATTATTGGTTGCGGAGTAGCGCGATATCTAAGTCTCTAGATGCAATCGCCAATATCTATTTACATATTTCTCGGAGCAGTTTGAGTTTAGGCTATGTACAGTCACAGATGATACGCTGTTCTGTCAAATCAAAGATATATATAAAAAATACATCGAATTATATATAATTAATATATAGGAATATGTAAAATATTTATATACATGAATATATATGACGTATATAATATATATATCTGAACATATATTAGTTAAGATATTTAACATATAATCAGTATATATTAAAAATATAAAATTGTAATATATCCCGTTATATATCTGGCGGATATATAAAAGATATATACGGGATATAGAACTTTTTGCCGTTATATATGACGTATATAAATTATATATCTTTCTATATATCTGACATATACTTCATTTCCATGGGGGCTAACCGGTACTGAACGTATTTTATTTTATTTTGTTCGAGAATCAGCGTGGCGACGTGCGCTAGCTCGAGAGGCCGCTGTTCGGCAGCACCTCCCGGCCGAGTCCGGCGAGGACGACGCGCGCCGTCGGCGCACGCGCACCGGCGCTCATCCGAGGCGGCACGGGTTACGTGCCGCGTGCAACAGGTTTCGCGCTCATCTACGCGTAATGGCTGACACGGGTCACCACGCGCTCGGGTAGATCGCCGATTTTATATTCGGTTTTTCTCACGGTTAAGCTCACGGTTCTGCTCATCATTGGTACATCAACACGGGAAACTATATCTCCGGTCTCCGGGATATTATCCAGCTCATTCGGAGCATAGCGCGAGTGAAATCTTCCGGACAAGTGCCGTGTGCCTTTTTCCCGGAGAGACTCGCGCTCTCAACAGGTGCACGACGCGTCGAGTCATGCACAGTCAGCTCACCCGGGTGCTTCGCGGATTAATATAATAGGGACGACTCATCTCGGGAACTATTCGGCAATAACATTCTTCGGTTCAGCTCGTTGTCACGCGCATGACGCATCATCGGTCACGACTTCTGTCGTGAAAATGCCTCACGTTCCCAACGGTTATCTCGCGGCGTTACAGTAAGCCGCGGGTTCGCTCTCGGTCGACTCGCGTGAATTCCGTCTAACTGAACGGGCTCATCGGACTGTGCTCAACTCGGACTGCTCCTTGTTTTCCGAACTGCTCATTACACAGTGTTTTTCGCGTACTTGTTCATCGTTATTTGTTATCCAATAAAAGAGTTTATTTTCACTGTTACCATCTTGCGTGAAATCATTCAACCCCCGTTCCGCTATATCTCATCCTGGCAATTCTCAAACATATTTATATGTGGAATTTGTGGGCAATTGAATTAAATTAATTGATATTTATTTTCGAGGTTTTCTGTGGTGAACGCTATTTTATTAGCTAACTCACATAATCAAGAAACTATTCTCCCACAGACTTGGAGAACGTATTTTCCAGACTACAGGGTATCAAGAACAGCCATAGTGAGAGACGTGGAAGAAAATCTGTCGGAGGAGGAGATTCGAAACGGATTGAAGTTCGACACTGGATTTAAAATACTGGAAATAATCAGAATCGAAAGATTTATGTGAAAAAATCATCGAGATAAGACCGATGGATCACTCAAGCCAGCAAAGACTGCCAAGATAGTCTTTGCTGGAAATGTTATCCCGAAAAGACTGATAATATACAAAGCATACGTTGTACCCTTCGAACAACGCGTCGTAAAATGCAACAACTGCCAAAGATTCAGACACGTTAGCAAATTCTGCAAAGGTGAAGTAACATGTGGTAGTTGGACAGCCGCAGGGTACTCGAAAAGTGATTGTCATAGCGAGCAGCTGTGTTGTGCGAACTACAACAAGGAAGCTCCAGCCTCATACCCCGGATGGGAGGAATTCATAAAAAGAAGGATTCAAAACAAAATAATGGCGAACATGAACGTCGACTGGAAGGAAGCTTTGAACCTGATGACCAAGCATAGGCTTGGCAAACTGGGAGCAGGCACGGCATTGGATCCAAGAAGAAGCGCGGGTAGAGAAACTATCCATCACTACGCAAACGCCTTCAAGGAATGATTGGCAAGCGCAAAACATCCAGGCCAGCCAGCATCGCATGGATTTACCAGAACTTCCAAGATCGAGGTGGGATTTCCCCCCGCCTTCGATCTTGACCTCGAACAGGTCTTTTACAACATCTACAAGAAGGAGAAGCTATCGATCAGAAAATGAAAAAACAAACGCCGTTAAACAATCAGTAAAAGTGCTGGAACACTCTAAAAACAAGCGTATAAATTGTGTAGTCACTTTTTATACGCTTCAAGGTGGGCTGATTCTCAATACATGTCAAAGTGTGTAAATTTTACACGCTTTAAGTGCATTGTTTCATCACGTTTTAAACGCATATTGTTACTTTTTACACGGTTGTAGGTTGTGTGTTCACCCTCCCCCCTTCCTCCAACATATGTTGACAATTGATACCATAGTGCGTCGGTGTTGAAAAAAACCCGTTGGTGAGACTGTACCAACTATGAATCATCTTACAAATCAATTACAATGAATTACCTTCTACCCATGTACGAATATCAGAATGGCACCATTCTGGCCCAGTACTGGTGCCAGAGCTACCAGTACTGGCAGACAATCAAGGCCCAGTACAAATCCAATGCAGAATCAGTACCGGGCCGATATTGAAATGATCACACCTGCCCAGTGCTGGCTGTCGGCGTCGAGCCAGTACCGCGTGCCAATGTTCAGCCACTGTTCAAAAACGACAATAATAAACAGCAAAAATGAATATTTTTAACGGCTGCCTGTTTGTTTAATGCATTTCTCTGATCGTGGTTTACTGTATTGTTGTTATTTTACGCTTATACGCTCGAAATCACGGAATAAATTTTTCGACCGGTGATGGGATTCGAACCTGCGACCCTACGATTACTAGTCCTAGATCTTACCTACTTGGCTATGCTAATGTTGAAGAACAACGTTTCAAAACTTGTACGTCAGTTGAGCAAACGCTTGCATATTGTCACACTAGCTTCATACGATCAAAAAGTCATAAAATACATCAACATTTATTCTTCAGTCACTGAGTTCTATATAAAATTTATTTGTAATTTATCTTTTTCATACTTTGATATTATTGAGAAAGCGTTGGTTGAACTCTGGCAACCAGTACATGCCCAGTACTACGACGGATATAAAATTTGATCTAAAAAAGGATTTTATCTAATACGGTCTATTAGCGATGGCAAACTCTTGGTGAAGTTGTTCATCAGCGTCATTAAGACTCAGCAACTGTAACTGTCCCAGTTCTGGGCCACATTAGCAGCTCCGGACCTGGCCCCGTACTGGCAAGCTGCATAGGCCCATTACTGATAATGTCGTTTGCCAAAGCTGTGCGAGAATTGGCAAACGAGACTTGGCAATCGGTCCTGTCCCAGTTCTGGGCCGTTTTTATGACTCCGGCACCGTACAGATATTCGCACATGGGTATCTTAACCTCGTCAGTAGACTACAGCACTTATACGGATTTTTTCAAGATGGCGGCTTTGAGGAGTGGGCTTGCTGTGTAGCGTGCTCGGCCGGGCCGCCAGGCCCGCCGGCGCGCTGCTGGGGTGGTTTTCCCCCTCCCCCTTCCCCCCGCGGGCTACGTCGGGAGGTGGTGGGTGTCCAGGATGAGGAGCTGGAGGAGATGTTGCTTCTTCGGCTGCCAAGTCCCCACCACCCACCCCTGGTCGATCACTTGAGTAGCTCGACTTGAGCTGCGGGCGGAGGGGATGATGAATGAATGAATGAATGAAGTGATTTATTGCAGTAGGACCAGGGGTCCTCTAGGCACATACACACAGCTCGGTAGGCAACCATAATTAACATTATAAACGTAATAAACATAACAGACGTAAATCATAATAAATGTAAAAACCTTATGAAAATAATAAACATAATAAACATAATGAAGATAACGAAGATAACAAACATGATAACAAACATGATGAACACCCTCTATGTCGCCTCCCAGTAAAAGATCCATAACGAGGCCGCGAAATAATCCCCTGCTCAGCGCCAGAGCATTCGGCGGCAGCATATTAACCAACTCGGCTCCAGTAACGCTGAAGCTATGCCGCTTAGCCTCAGTCCGGAAAACACCCGGTCGCAGGACGCGCCGCCGGTCCCTAAGCGCACGGGTCCCCCCGGGAGCCTCAAAACAGAAACCTTCCCGCAAGTACGAGGGCTGGCCCGTGCACAACACCTCGTAGACCGTATTCAGAACGAAAAACTTTCTCCTCGCGCCCACCTTGAGCCACCGACGCCACTCATATAGCGGTGTGACATGATTAAATCGGCTAGCCTTAAAAACGAACCGCACGCAGGAATTCAACGTAACCTAAATGGTACCCTCATGCACCGCCGAGATACCGACGAGAACCGCGCAGCAATAATCAACGACCGGAAAAATGATCGTAGACACCAACTTGACCCGTAGCGAAAACGGAAATATATTTCCACACGCTTTCAGCTGATACAGACGCGAATTGACCGCCTTAGCCGTACTCAACGCCTGCGAACTCCAGCGTAGGTCATCCTGAATAATCACACCTAGCAACTTAATCTCATTAACATACCGAACGGCCGCCCGCCCGTTATAGACCGCCGGCAGCTCACCTAAGCTCCGAACATAAGCTACGCTACCAAACACAATCGCTCGCGTCTTTTCCGCATTTAGAAGGAGGCCGTTAAGGGAGGCCCAAATCCGATGGAGAGAGGGTAGTGAAGGGAGGGAGTGAGTTGTATGTCGTCTTTTGCATGATAATCTCTGACAAAAAACCTTTTTTCGCTCGCCTCTGCTCGTCGTGTTCTGACTCATTAAGTGCGAGGACAATAGCTTGTTCGTTGTAAACTGTTGTACAGCGCAGTATCCTCCGTCCGAGCGATTGTATAGGCGGCTGCGATTTGGGTTTTAGCTTGCCAACCTGCCTGCAGCTAAAAATCCAGCGGTCAGTTACGGATCCCAGTACGGACATTTCTCGCCATTCATCCACAGACAGTGAAATTCCTTTTGAGTAACGGTTGGAGAATTTTATTGCCACCTCGAAGTCTTCATCGTTTACTAGTTCGAGTCCGATTGTAACCATTTTACTGCCAGATGCATTTAAGTTGTACGTCGTGGCTAATATCATGGTCTGGCTTAATGGCCGCCACGGAATTTCTTCAAGTGGCTTGTCCTCTTTTTCTAGAGCCCGTTTCAGTAACCGATGCACCGAGTCACCCGTTTCTTTGTTATTCACAACGGCGGTAACATTTTCTATTTTATTTTATTTTTTTTAGTATGTTTTGGATGATATCTGAGAGGAAGTCTGAGCTATTCAAGCACCGAAGACGTAATGACTCGAGATCAAGACATCAGCTAGAGCTGTGTTGATGCAATTTTTCAGAGGAGAAGGGGGGTGAAGACACGCCTCAAAGATGCTAACTTGAGTGGGGGTGAGTGTCGCGGGGGTTGGGACTCGAGAGCTGCGCAGACCACCCCGCGACGTGGTAATTTTGTGAAGCATCTTCCGACGTGACGTAACGTATCTAGTGATTGGTGTATCCCAGTTTGTGCACTCTACATATTCTTAAAATAAGACGGAAATTTCCAGGTTCAATAGCTATTCACTGGTTAAACACTAAGAGACAAGGACAAACATGTACAACGACGAAATAAAAGTAAAAATGCGCGAAAAACTCAATCACAATGCAGCTTGTAACAGTAGCTAATGCTTTGTACAATAATTTCCGTATTTGCGCACCTCCTTAAGAGAAACGGGCACTCAAACGGAAGGATTCGTGGACTCGAGCGTCTAGGAATTCTGGGACGGCGTGTCAGAGACGTTTTTTTTAAATGGAACGAGAATAATCTTTATTCATAAAATGACAAGCTCTCATGTAATTACAAGTCTTTCGATTCCTTGAAACCACTTGTTTGATTTATTACCGTTCAAAATATTACGTTAATTCATAACAACATTCATGAAAAACGATTATTCTGAGGCTTCAATCTTATCTCTCTTTATCTAGAATAATTTAATTTCTTGAAGTCGGAATATTCGGTCGAAAGGATTTATTCGCGTGTGGACCGCACTACGCATGCGCGAGCAGCTTCTCGGTCGTCGTGAAGTCCAGCTGGCCGCTGTACTCGGCTGTCTCGTTGTGACGTCACTGCGCGGCGATCGACGGTGACAGCTCGCTCACCTCGCGATTTGCAATTGGTGTTAATTCGATAATTGGACGTTTTTACCTTATTTCGATGGTATAGGAGCCTTCAGGGGAAGTGAACTGAACCCTGGATGTGCCTTTTTCGGATCCTTGGAGTCGGAAAATGTGTCTGATCCGACCTTGCGGCGTTTTGACCGGTCACTTTGGTCACTTTACCGCTCACTCCAATCGTTGCACCAGTTGCACCGAGGTGAATCCTTTTATTCACCCACAGTCTTATGTCACTTCGGATAGGCACTCTGAGTTTCTAAGTCCAGTTCGACACACACTTCAGCCAGTTATTCCGCCTTTCTAAGTTCCATTCGGCAGGATTTATCCGCTCTTTCTCGGCACAGTTTATATATGTCACAACTCCACAAAATTTATAAGTTCAGAGCAGCCCGATTTTTATAAGTCCAAATCGGCACGAAAATTTATAAGTCCTCAGTGACCAAATTTTTATAAGTCCGTTGTTGGCACGAATTTTATAAGTTCACAGTGACACACGATTTTATAAGTCCAATTTTTGGCACGGAATTTTATAAGTCCGATTCGGCACAGAATTTTATAAGTCCACAGTAGCACAAGCGTGACACAAAATTTTATAAGTCAAGCGTGACACAAAATTTTATAAGTCAAGCGTGACACAAAATTTTATAAGTCAAGCGTGACACAAAATTTTATAAGTCCGATTTTTGCACGAATTTTATAAGTCCACTTCGGCACAGAATTTTATAAGTCCACAGTAGCACAAAATTGATAAGTCCTTTTTAGCACTGTTTCACTGTATTCACGTTTAACTCACTTTTACTTTTCACTTTTCACTTTTAATTCACTTTTCACTTTTAGTTCACTTTTCACTTTAGTCCTGGAGAGTTGTCCGCTGGTAAGGTAGATTGTTCACTGATGATCCTCCGTCGATTACAGGCTCTTTTATACCCCGATTTTGGTCTCCCACTCCGTCGGTTTGGCAGATTTCTGGCGGACTCGCGTCTGCGTGCGGTCGCGCGGTTATTAATTTGCTGATTGGCTAAAAGCCTTGTTCCTTCTCTGCCCTCCAATCGCGGGTCGGTATGGTCGTGATGATCTTCCGGTGTTACCCGCTGAGCTAATGGCGTGCTCGGTCGGTGTCGTGTGCACCGGGAGTGTCGTCATTTCTGTCCAATCAGCGAGGCCGATTTTCCCTCGCTTTCGCCTTTCTCCGACCTTGAGCGTGCTTTCGACGCAAACCCGCTCGGCAGCGCCGCTGTGGTTCCGAATCCTTGCTGGTGTTGGCTATTGCGCGTGCGCTTCGCTCGGCATCGATCGAGCCGCCGCTCGATCCCGTCGGATGGCGCCACTTGGCTCTCCGCGGGCTTGTCTCACGGCTGCTCTGCATCTCTCCTGGCTGACCGCGTCTCCCGGGCTCTCGCGGTGTGACGTCACCGGGGCCACACGGGAGATTTTATTATGTAGGGGAGTTACAAGCTATAGACTTTACAGCAGTTAGGATAGGGCAGCTGACTATAATATGATGACGCGTAGCTGTAATAAAACCCATAAAGCGTACTAGCCGCACTGGGGATTGTTGGGACGTAAGCTACCTGGAACAATAGCAATTTTATAGCCTTTACTCGAAGGATTTTTGCCTCGAGTCACGGGGGTTTTTAGGGTAGAAGACCGTGGTGGGCGTCATTTTTTTTAAATCTGCAAAATAAAGAAATTCTTTGACCAACCAATGATCACCCCGAATTTGTACAGTGGAAGGGGTTGCTGGTCAAGAGAAAAACTATAAGTCTAAGTGTTTCCGCGGAAAACTATTTTGTTTGGTTCACCGGTGCAAACGTCACGCATCTTCAGTGTTTATTCTGTCGTCGTAGTGTTTTGTGCAATTTTTGTTCGTCTGTGTCCAGTGAACGAAATATCTATTAAAATGTCAGACGCAATTGTACGTGCAATTATTAGTGCGATCGTGACAGTTTTGGCAGTCAACCCTACGAGAGTAGTGGAGAGGTTGCTGCTGAAATCGACAGATCGACTGTTAAAGTGTATTCGCGGTCCGGCTTTGATAAGGCGGGTCAAATGCTTCCTGGGCCACTTAACTACGGCCCAGATTATTAAAATGTATAACGAGGGTAAATTTAGCGAAAGCTATGAGGTGCTGAAGATAGTGTGCCAGGCTATCAACGGATCCTCGTACAAAAATTCGCGGGATGCTGCAACACTCCGCGACGAGGTTGCACGGCTTGGTAAGTGTAGTTCAAGTGTTTGTTGTTTTAATCCGTGTTAGGTTGTGTAATTCCGTTTACTAATTATTAAATATATGTATTACTAATTACAGAAGCCCTTCGAAATGAGGGAGCAGCACGAAACGATGCAGTCGCAGCTGTAAGGGAGGCCGATCGAGCGTTGCAGGAAGCTACTGCGAGATTGAATGATGCGCGGGCTATCGCAGAGGTCCACGATATCCCATGGGAAACCGAAGGTACGTGTTAAAAGTTGAAAGTTGCGAGTTGCCAGTTGCGAGTTGCCAGTTGCGAGTTGCCAGTTGCGAGTTGCCAGTTGCGAGTTGCCAGTTGCGAGTTGCCAGTTGCGAGTTGCCAGTTGCGAGTTGCCAGTTGCGAGTTGCCAGTTGCGAGTTGCCAGTTGCGAGTTGCCAGTTGCGAGTTGCCAGTTGCGAGTTGCCAGTTGCGAGTTGCCAGTTGCGAGTTGCCAGTTGCGAGTTGCCAGTTGCGAGTTGCCAGTTGCGAGTTGCCAGTTGCGAGTTGCCAGTTGCGAGTTGCCAGTTGCGAGTTGCCAGTTGCGAGTTGCCAGTTGCGAGTTGCCAGTTGCGAGTTGCCAGTTGCGAGTTGCCAGTTGCGAGTTGCCAGTTGCGAGTTGCCAGTTGCGAGTTGCCAGTTGCGAGTTGCCAGTTGCGAGTTGCCAGTTGCGAGTTGCCAGTTGCGAGTTGCCAGTTGCGAGTTGCCAGTTGCGAGTTGCCAGTTGCGAGTTGCCAGTTGCGAGTTGCCAGTTGCGAGTTGCCAGTTGCGAGTTGCCAGTTGCGAGTTGCCAGTTGCGAGTTGCCAGTTGCGAGTTGCCAGTTGCGAGTTGCCAGTTGCGAGTTGCCAGTTGCGAGTTGCCAGTTGCGAGTTGCCAGTTGCGAGTTGCCAGTTGCGAGTTGCCAGTTGCGAGTTGCCAGTTGCGAGTTGCCAGTTGCGAGTTGCCAGTTGCGAGTTGCCAGTTGCGAGTTGCCAGTTGCGAGTTGCCAGTTGCGAGTTGCCAGTTGCGAGTTGCCAGTTGCGAGTTGCCAGTTGCGAGTTGCCAGTTGCGAGTTGCCAGTTGCGAGTTGCCAGTTGCGAGTTGCCAGTTGCGAGTTGCCAGTTGCGAGTTGCCAGTTGCGAGTTGCCAGTTGCGAGTTGCCAGTTGCGAGTTGCCAGTTGCGAGTTGCCAGTTGCGAGTTGCCAGTTGCGAGTTGCCAGTTGCGAGTTGCCAGTTGCGAGTTGCCAGTTGCGAGTTGCCAGTTGCGAGTTGCCAGTTGCGAGTTGCCAGTTGCGAGTTGCCAGTTGCGAGTTGCCAGTTGCGAGTTGCCAGTTGCGAGTTGCCAGTTGCGAGTTGCCAGTTGCGAGTTGCCAGTTGCGAGTTGCCAGTTGCGAGTTGCCAGTTGCGAGTTGCCAGTTGCGAGTTGCCAGTTGCGAGTTGCCAGTTGCGAGTTGCCAGTTGCGAGTTGCCAGTTGCGAGTTGCCAGTTGCGAGTTGCCAGTTGCGAGTTGCCAGTTGCGAGTTGCCAGTTGCGAGTTGCCAGTTGCGAGTTGCCAGTTGCGAGTTGCCAGTTGCGAGTTGCCAGTTGCGAGTTGCCAGTTGCGAGTTGCCAGTTGCGAGTTGCCAGTTGCGAGTTGCCAGTTGCGAGTTGCCAGTTGCGAGTTGCCAGTTGCGAGTTGCCAGTTGCGAGTTGCCAGTTGCGAGTTGCCAGTTGCGAGTTGCCAGTTGCGAGTTGCCAGTTGCGAGTTGCCAGTTGCGAGTTGCCAGTTGCGAGTTGCCAGTTGCGAGTTGCCAGTTGCGAGTTGCCAGTTGCGAGTTGCCAGTTGCGAGTTGCCAGTTGCGAGTTGCCAGTTGCGAGTTGCCAGTTGCGAGTTGCCAGTTGCGAGTTGCCAGTTGCGAGTTGCCAGTTGCGAGTTGCCAGTTGCGAGTTGCCAGTTGCGAGTTGCCAGTTGCGAGTTGCCAGTTGCGAGTTGCCAGTTGCGAGTTGCCAGTTGCGAGTTGCCAGTTGCGAGTTGCCAGTTGCGAGTTGCCAGTTGCGAGTTGCCAGTTGCGAGTTGCCAGTTGCGAGTTGCCAGTTGCGAGTTGCCAGTTGCGAGTTGCCAGTTGCGAGTTGCCAGTTGCGAGTTGCCAGTTGCGAGTTGCCAGTTGCGAGTTGCCAGTTGCGAGTTGCCAGTTGCGAGTTGCCAGTTGCGAGTTGCCAGTTGCGAGTTGCCAGTTGCGAGTTGCCAGTTGCGAGTTGCCAGTTGCGAGTTGCCAGT
Organism: Ichneumon xanthorius; assembly: GCA_917499995.1. Classification (NCBI taxonomy): domain Eukaryota; kingdom Metazoa; phylum Arthropoda; class Insecta; order Hymenoptera; family Ichneumonidae; genus Ichneumon; species Ichneumon xanthorius. The sequence continues at coordinate 1,728,287 of CAKJTD010000001.1, read as the reverse complement.
TGCGAGTTGCCAGTTGCGAGTTGCCAGTTGCGAGTTGCCAGTTGCGAGTTGCCAGTTGCGAGTTGCCAGTTGCGAGTTGCCAGTTGCGAGTTGCCAGTTGCGAGTTGCCAGTTGCGAGTTGCCAGTTGCGAGTTGCCAGTTGCGAGTTGCCAGTTGCGAGTTGCCAGTTGCGAGTTGCCAGTTGCGAGTTGCCAGTTGCGAGTTGCCAGTTGCGAGTTGCCAGTTGCGAGTTGCCAGTTGCGAGTTGCCAGTTGCGAGTTGCCAGTTGCGAGTTGCCAGTTGCGAGTTGCCAGTTGCGAGTTGCCAGTTGCGAGTTGCCAGTTGCGAGTTGCCAGTTGCGAGTTGCCAGTTGCGAGTTGCCAGTTGCGAGTTGCCAGTTGCGAGTTGCCAGTTGCGAGTTGCCAGTTGCGAGTTGCCAGTTGCGAGTTGCCAGTTGCGAGTTGCCAGTTGCGAGTTGCCAGTTGCGAGTTGCCAGTTGCGAGTTGCCAGTTGCGAGTTGCCAGTTGCGAGTTGCCAGTTGCGAGTTGCCAGTTGCGAGTTGCCAGTTGCGAGTTGCCAGTTGCGAGTTGCCAGTTGCGAGTTGCCAGTTGCGAGTTGCCAGTTGCGAGTTGCCAGTTGCGAGTTGCCAGTTGCGAGTTGCCAGTTGCGAGTTGCCAGTTGCGAGTTGCCAGTTGCGAGTTGCCAGTTGCGAGTTGCCAGTTGCGAGTTGCCAGTTGCGAGTTGCCAGTTGCGAGTTGCCAGTTGCGAGTTGCCAGTTGCGAGTTGCCAGTTGCGAGTTGCCAGTTGCGAGTTGCCAGTTGCGAGTTGCCAGTTGCGAGTTGCCAGTTGCGAGTTGCCAGTTGCGAGTTGCCAGTTGCGAGTTGCCAGTTGCGAGTTGCCAGTTGCGAGTTGCCAGTTGCGAGTTGCCAGTTGCGAGTTGCCAGTTGCGAGTTGCCAGTTGCGAGTTGCCAGTTGCGAGTTGCCAGTTGCGAGTTGCCAGTTGCGAGTTGCCAGTTGCGAGTTGCCAGTTGCGAGTTGCCAGTTGCGAGTTGCCAGTTGCGAGTTGCCAGTTGCGAGTTGCCAGTTGCGAGTTGCCAGTTGCGAGTTGCCAGTTGCGAGTTGCCAGTTGCGAGTTGCCAGTTGCGAGTTGCCAGTTGCGAGTTGCCAGTTGCGAGTTGCCAGTTGCGAGTTGCCAGTTGCGAGTTGCCAGTTGCGAGTTGCCAGTTGCGAGTTGCCAGTTGCGAGTTGCCAGTTGCGAGTTGCCAGTTGCGAGTTGCCAGTTGCGAGTTGCCAGTTGCGAGTTGCCAGTTGCGAGTTGCCAGTTGCGAGTTGCCAGTTGCGAGTTGCCAGTTGCGAGTTGCCAGTTGCGAGTTGCCAGTTGCGAGTTGCCAGTTGCGAGTTGCCAGTTGCGAGTTGCCAGTTGCGAGTTGCCAGTTGCGAGTTGCCAGTTGCGAGTTGCCAGTTGCGAGTTGCCAGTTGCGAGTTGCCAGTTGCGAGTTGCCAGTTGCGAGTTGCCAGTTGCGAGTTGCCAGTTGCGAGTTGCCAGTTGCGAGTTGCCAGTTGCGAGTTGCCAGTTGCGAGTTGCCAGTTGCGAGTTGCCAGTTGCGAGTTGCCAGTTGCGAGTTGCCAGTTGCGAGTTGCCAGTTGCGAGTTGCCAGTTGCGAGTTGCCAGTTGCGAGTTGCCAGTTGCGAGTTGCCAGTTGCGAGTTGCCAGTTGCGAGTTGCCAGTTGCGAGTTGCCAGTTGCGAGTTGCCAGTTGCGAGTTGCCAGTTGCGAGTTGCCAGTTGCGAGTTGCCAGTTGCGAGTTGCCAGTTGCGAGTTGCCAGTTGCGAGTTGCCAGTTGCGAGTTGCCAGTTGCGAGTTGCCAGTTGCGAGTTGCCAGTTGCGAGTTGCCAGTTGCGAGTTGCCAGTTGCGAGTTGCCAGTTGCGAGTTGCCAGTTGCGAGTTGCCAGTTGCGAGTTGCCAGTTGCGAGTTGCCAGTTGCGAGTTGCCAGTTGCGAGTTGCCAGTTGCGAGTTGCCAGTTGCGAGTTGCCAGTTGCGAGTTGCCAGTTGCGAGTTGCCAGTTGCGAGTTGCCAGTTGCGAGTTGCCAGTTGCGAGTTGCCAGTTGCGAGTTGCCAGTTGCGAGTTGCCAGTTGCGAGTTGCCAGTTGCGAGTTGCCAGTTGCGAGTTGCCAGTTGCGAGTTGCCAGTTGCGAGTTGCCAGTTGCGAGTTGCCAGTTGCGAGTTGCCAGTTGCGAGTTGCCAGTTGCGAGTTGCCAGTTGCGAGTTGCCAGTTGCGAGTTGCCAGTTGCGAGTTGCCAGTTGCGAGTTGCCAGTTGCGAGTTGCCAGTTGCGAGTTGCCAGTTGCGAGTTGCCAGTTGCGAGTTGCCAGTTGCGAGTTGCCAGTTGCGAGTTGCCAGTTGCGAGTTGCCAGTTGCGAGTTGCCAGTTGCGAGTTGCCAGTTGCGAGTTGCCAGTTGCGAGTTGCCAGTTGCGAGTTGCCAGTTGCGAGTTGCCAGTTGCGAGTTGCCAGTTGCGAGTTGCCAGTTGCGAGTTGCCAGTTGCGAGTTGCCAGTTGCGAGTTGCCAGTTGCGAGTTGCCAGTTGCGAGTTGCCAGTTGCGAGTTGCCAGTTGCGAGTTGCCAGTTGCGAGTTGCCAGTTGCGAGTTGCCAGTTGCGAGTTGCCAGTTGCGAGTTGCCAGTTGCGAGTTGCCAGTTGCGAGTTGCCAGTTGCGAGTTGCCAGTTGCGAGTTGCCAGTTGCGAGTTGCCAGTTGCGAGTTGCCAGTTGCGAGTTGCCAGTTGCGAGTTGCCAGTTGCGAGTTGCCAGTTGCGAGTTGCCAGTTGCGAGTTGCCAGTTGCGAGTTGCCAGTTGCGAGTTGCCAGTTGCGAGTTGCCAGTTGCGAGTTGCCAGTTGCGAGTTGCCAGTTGCGAGTTGCCAGTTGCGAGTTGCCAGTTGCGAGTTGCCAGTTGCGAGTTGCCAGTTGCGAGTTGCCAGTTGCGAGTTGCCAGTTGCGAGTTGCCAGTTGCGAGTTGCCAGTTGCGAGTTGCCAGTTGCGAGTTGCCAGTTGCGAGTTGCCAGTTGCGAGTTGCCAGTTGCGAGTTGCCAGTTGCGAGTTGCCAGTTGCGAGTTGCCAGTTGCGAGTTGCCAGTTGCGAGTTGCCAGTTGCGAGTTGCCAGTTGCGAGTTGCCAGTTGCGAGTTGCCAGTTGCGAGTTGCCAGTTGCGAGTTGCCAGTTGCGAGTTGCCAGTTGCGAGTTGCCAGTTGCGAGTTGCCAGTTGCGAGTTGCCAGTTGCGAGTTGCCAGTTGCGAGTTGCCAGTTGCGAGTTGCCAGTTGCGAGTTGCCAGTTGCGAGTTGCCAGTTGCGAGTTGCCAGTTGCGAGTTGCCAGTTGCCAGTTGCCAGTTGCGAGTTGCCAGTTGCGAGTTGCCAGTTGCGAGTTGCCAGTTGCGAGTTGCCAGTTGCGAGTTGCCAGTTGCGAGTTGCCAGTTGCGAGTTGCCAGTTGCGAGTTGCCAGTTGCGAGTTGCCAGTTGCGAGTTGCCAGTTGCGAGTTGCCAGTTGCGAGTTGCCAGTTGCGAGTTGCCAGTTGCGAGTTGCCAGTTGCGAGTTGCCAGTTGCGAGTTGCCAGTTGCGAGTTGCCAGTTGCGAGTTGCCAGTTGCGAGTTGCCAGTTGCGAGTTGCCAGTTGCGAGTTGCCAGTTGCGAGTTGCCAGTTGCGAGTTGCCAGTTGCGAGTTGCCAGTTGCGAGTTGCCAGTTGCGAGTTGCCAGTTGCGAGTTGCCAGTTGCGAGTTGCCAGTTGCGAGTTGCCAGTTGCGAGTTGCCAGTTGCGAGTTGCCAGTTGCGAGTTGCCAGTTGCGAGTTGCCAGTTGCGAGTTGCCAGTTGCGAGTTGCCAGTTGCGAGTTGCCAGTTGCGAGTTGCCAGTTGCGAGTTGCCAGTTGCGAGTTGCCAGTTGCGAGTTGCCAGTTGCGAGTTGCCAGTTGCGAGTTGCCAGTTGCGAGTTGCCAGTTGCGAGTTGCCAGTTGCGAGTTGCCAGTTGCGAGTTGCCAGTTGCGAGTTGCCAGTTGCGAGTTGCCAGTTGCGAGTTGCCAGTTGCGAGTTGCCAGTTGCGAGTTGCCAGTTGCGAGTTGCCAGTTGCGAGTTGCCAGTTGCGAGTTGCCAGTTGCGAGTTGCCAGTTGCGAGTTGCCAGTTGCGAGTTGCCAGTTGCGAGTTGCCAGTTGCGAGTTGCCAGTTGCGAGTTGCCAGTTGCGAGTTGCCAGTTGCGAGTTGCCAGTTGCGAGTTGCCAGTTGCGAGTTGCCAGTTGCGAGTTGCCAGTTGCGAGTTGCCAGTTGCGAGTTGCCAGTTGCGAGTTGCCAGTTGCGAGTTGCCAGTTGCGAGTTGCCAGTTGCGAGTTGCCAGTTGCGAGTTGCCAGTTGCGAGTTGCCAGTTGCGAGTTGCCAGTTGCGAGTTGCCAGTTGCGAGTTGCCAGTTGCGAGTTGCCAGTTGCGAGTTGCCAGTTGCGAGTTGCCAGTTGCGAGTTGCCAGTTGCGAGTTGCCAGTTGCGAGTTGCCAGTTGCGAGTTGCCAGTTGCGAGTTGCCAGTTGCGAGTTGCCAGTTGCGAGTTGCCAGTTGCGAGTTGCCAGTTGCGAGTTGCCAGTTGCGAGTTGCCAGTTGCGAGTTGCCAGTTGCGAGTTGCCAGTTGCGAGTTGCCAGTTGCGAGTTGCCAGTTGCGAGTTGCCAGTTGCGAGTTGCCAGTTGCGAGTTGCCAGTTGCGAGTTGCCAGTTGCGAGTTGCCAGTTGCGAGTTGCCAGTTGCGAGTTGCCAGTTGCGAGTTGCCAGTTGCGAGTTGCCAGTTGCGAGTTGCCAGTTGCGAGTTGCCAGTTGCGAGTTGCCAGTTGCGAGTTGCCAGTTGCGAGTTGCCAGTTGCGAGTTGCCAGTTGCGAGTTGCCAGTTGCGAGTTGCCAGTTGCGAGTTGCCAGTTGCGAGTTGCCAGTTGCGAGTTGCCAGTTGCGAGTTGCCAGTTGCGAGTTGCCAGTTGCGAGTTGCCAGTTGCGAGTTGCCAGTTGCGAGTTGCCAGTTGCGAGTTGCCAGTTGCGAGTTGCCAGTTGCGAGTTGCCAGTTGCGAGTTGCCAGTTGCGAGTTGCCAGTTGCGAGTTGCCAGTTGCGAGTTGCCAGTTGCGAGTTGCCAGTTGCGAGTTGCCAGTTGCGAGTTGCCAGTTGCGAGTTGCCAGTTGCGAGTTGCCAGTTGCGAGTTGCCAGTTGCGAGTTGCCAGTTGCGAGTTGCCAGTTGCGAGTTGCCAGTTGCGAGTTGCCAGTTGCGAGTTGCCAGTTGCGAGTTGCCAGTTGCGAGTTGCCAGTTGCGAGTTGCCAGTTGCGAGTTGCGAGTTGCCAGTTGCGAGTTGCCAGTTGCGAGTTGCCAGTTGCGAGTTGCCAGTTGCGAGTTGCCAGTTGCGAGTTGCCAGTTGCGAGTTGCCAGTTGCCAGTTGCCAGTTGCCAGTTGCCAGTTGCCAGTTGCCAGTTGCCAGTTGCCAGTTGCCAGTTGCCAGTTGCCAGTTGCCAGTTGCCAGTTGCCAGTTGCCAGTTGCCAGTTGCCAGTTGCCAGTTGCCAGTTGCCAGTTGCCAGTTGCCAGTTGCCAGTTGCCAGTTGCCAGTTGCCAGTTGCCAGTTGCCAGTTGCCAGTTGCCAGTTGCCAGTTGCCAGTTGCCAGTTGCCAGTTGCCAGTTGCCAGTTGCCAGTTGCCAGTTGCCAGTTGCCAGTTGCCAGTTGCCAGTTGCCAGTTGCCAGTTGCCAGTTGCCAGTTGCCAGTTGCCAGTTGCCAGTTGCCAGTTGCCAGTTGCCAGTTGCCAGTTGCCAGTTGCCAGTTGCCAGTTGCCAGTTGCCAGTTGCCAGTTGCCAGTTGCCAGTTGCCAGTTGCCAGTTGCCAGTTGCCAGTTGCCAGTTGCCAGTTGCCAGTTGCCAGTTGCCAGTTGCCAGTTGCCAGTTGCCAGTTGCCAGTTGCCAGTTGCCAGTTGCCAGTTGCCAGTTGCCAGTTGCCAGTTGCCAGTTGCCAGTTGCCAGTTGCCAGTTGCCAGTTGCCAGTTGCCAGTTGCCAGTTGCCAGTTGCCAGTTGCCAGTTGCCAGTTGCCAGTTGCCAGTTGCCAGTTGCCAGTTGCCAGTTGCCAGTTGCCAGTTGCCAGTTGCCAGTTGCCAGTTGCCAGTTGCCAGTTGCCAGTTGCCAGTTGCCAGTTGCCAGTTGCCAGTTGCCAGTTGCCAGTTGCCAGTTGCCAGTTGCCAGTTGCCAGTTGCCAGTTGCCAGTTGCCAGTTGCCAGTTGCCAGTTGCCAGTTGCCAGTTGCCAGTTGCCAGTTGCCAGTTGCCAGTTGCCAGTTGCCAGTTGCCAGTTGCCAGTTGCCAGTTGCCAGTTGCCAGTTGCCAGTTGCCAGTTGCCAGTTGCCAGTTGCCAGTTGCCAGTTGCCAGTTGCCAGTTGCCAGTTGCCAGTTGCCAGTTGCCAGTTGCCAGTTGCCAGTTGCCAGTTGCCAGTTGCCAGTTGCCAGTTGCCAGTTGCCAGTTGCCAGTTGCCAGTTGCCAGTTGCCAGTTGCCAGTTGCCAGTTGCCAGTTGCCAGTTGCCAGTTGCCAGTTGCCAGTTGCCAGTTGCCAGTTGCCAGTTGCCAGTTGCCAGTTGCCAGTTGCCAGTTGCCAGTTGCCAGTTGCCAGTTGCCAGTTGCCAGTTGCCAGTTGCCAGTTGCCAGTTGCCAGTTGCCAGTTGCCAGTTGCCAGTTGCCAGTTGCCAGTTGCCAGTTGCCAGTTGCCAGTTGCCAGTTGCCAGTTGCCAGTTGCCAGTTGCCAGTTGAGAGTCGCGAGTCGCGTGTCGCGAGTTGCAAGTTTTTATTTTTCAGTTTCTATGACTCTGGAAGATGACAAACTCGCCAACATCACAGCGAACTTATCGGTACTGGAGTCTGACGACGTCGAGGAGGATGAAGCGGCCACGGACCTGACGCGGAATCTTGACGACTCCTCCATACTTGGACATGGCGGCGAGTTGGACAACTCGTTGGCTGAGCTGTCCTCCAGGGATGGGTCGTTCGTCCACCCGGCAGCGAACTCCACGCAGATCGGTGGAGGAGGAGGAGGACGGGGATTGCTCGACGTGTCAATCGTCGACATTTCCTCGTCTTCGGAGTCTCAGCAAGCAGCGCAGGCACCTCTAGAAAGCTCGACCTTCGAGCCTATTGCAGGACCTTCGCGACGGAGGACACCTTCGCCGCTTCAAAAATGGAACTCCACACATTTCGGGGGCGACTTGATGGAGGATTCCAGTCCCGAGAACCTCGCGCCTAAATCGCCATCACCACCACCACCATCCCAGGTAGTAAATCGAGACCTCGGAGATGAACCCGTCGCAGGACCGTCAGCAAGCCCGCAGTCGGCGCCATCGCTATCCGGTGAGTCAAAGATCACGCACCGCGTTGAATCCCGACAGTGGTTCGATAGATTTAAGGCTGCAGGGACCGTATTAACTGTAAGAATCCGCGAGCCTTCCGAGAATATTAATCCTGTATCATGGTTAGAGGACGCGATACGTGAGCTACACACGCTTCTCGTGCGTGGTAGCGAGCCGACAGATATGGTTGGCATTGAATTTAAATCAAACGCGTTCACACGGGGGCCCGTAGGCATGTCGTATAGACCAGTTGCAGATTTTAATTTCGAGGAATTATTCACAATTATTAGTAGTGTTTCGCAAAGTGCTGCCGGGTTCAGCATCGATGACTCGTTCATGATAACGAGTAATATAATTTCGATGCCTACAGGTTCCGGGAGGCCAAAAAAAAGACAGACGCGTCGATTTTTGGGAGAAACGCTCAGTTATTAAATTCCAAAATGATGACAACCTCTGTCTCCCGCGGAGTATAGTGGCAGGTAAGGTGTATGCGGAGCGCGGGCAGATCAGACAGGGTGTACTCCAGAAACGCTGGGATAATGTACATCGGAGTAGATCGGTACTCCAAAAAATCCTAGCTGAAGAATTAGTTAGGGCAGCGAACATAGAAGTTCCTGCAGGGGGTTGCGGTATACCGGAGCTTCAGGCTTTTCAGGAGGTGCTTGCATGGGAGGGGGTGGCGCTAATATTATTTGATATCGAGACATTCGGCAGTAGTGAACCGGCTCTGTTCAACGGTACCGATACAGTACTACGCTGTGTTCCAAAAGTCGAGCACAGCATTTATCTACTACACGATAATCAGGAACAGCACTACGGTCTGGTGTTAAATCTCCCCGCGGCAGCCGGTGCTTCGTTTTTTTGTCCTCCGTGCGGTGTTGCATACGACCGCATCACGGGTCATCAGTGCGGCCAGAAATGTCCCTACTGTATGACTAGCCCACCTTGCGACGCAAACGTCGTAAAGATACGTTGTGAAGATTGCGGACGCTTCTTCCGCGGCAATGATTGTTTCGTGCGGCACAAGATGCTCGGCTCGCATGGAGCCCAATCGCGATTATGCGATATGCTGCAGACGTGCCGAACATGCTTAAGACAAGTGTACAAGAAAGACGCCGCGAAACATGAATGCGGTCAGTTTTACTGTAGAACTTGCAAACAGAAGCGCCATGAAAATCACAACTGTTTCATGGCACCGTTGCGTCCGACAAAAAATCGAATCATCCGGATATATTCATTTTTTACGATTTTGAGACCAGACAGGAGCGCGGAGTCGAAGGAGCCCCGAATCAATATCTGCACGAAGTAAACCTGTGTGTCAGCCAACAGCGCTGCACAGAGTGCATCGATGAAGATGATGATTCGTGGGATTGTAATCTGTGCGGCAGTGCTGGTGAACAAATTTTCGGAGAAGTCCCTGTCACAGAATTTGTAGAGTATGTTTTGCAAGACAGGGAGAATGTCGGCAGTGTTATATGTATAGCGCATAACGCAAAAGGGTTCGACGACCAGTTTATTCTGAAATATATCGTCGAAGAGAAGCGTGAAGTTCCAAAATTAATCACCAACGGAACTAGTATCATGGAAATGCGAATCGATAAGGTCAGGTTTATTGACAGCTTGAATTATTTCCACATGTCTCTTAAAAAGCTCCCAAAAGCCTTGGGCTTAGGAGAAAACGTGTTCAAGGGAATATTTCCCCATCTTTTTAATAAATTGGAAAATCGTGGGTACAAAGGGCCGCTTCCACCTCTCGCGGACTACTCTCCCGATACACTATCGGCACCAGACCGATCTGAACTCGTAGCCTGGCATGACAGAATGCGTCTTTCAGGATACGAATTCGACTTTGATAAGGAGATCGTCGATTATTGTCGAACCGATGTAACGATTTTGCGAAAGGCGTGCGCTGCTTTTCGCCGAATTTTTATAGAGAATGGTGATGTATGTCCGTTTGCGGAAGCTGTGACGATAGCTTCAGCGTGTAACAAAGTTTTTCTCGGTTTTGCCTCGGAACGGGTATCGTCGGTCTGATCGTCAATCCACAGTGGCCATCGAGTGGCTACTATGGTGCGAGCATATTTTTAATGTCCAAATCGATCACGCGGGTCGGGGTCGCGAGCATAAGCTTCTTGACGGTACTCGCGTAGACGGCTACTTTAAATCGATCGACGGTGTAGAACACGTTCTACAGTTTCATGGTTGCTTCTTCCATGGCTGTGACAAATGTTACACCGATAAGAGTAGGCGGGATGAGGAAATGTACGGAACGACCTTCAACGACAGGCTCATGCGAACATTAGTTACCTCCGAGCGTATAAAATCGTTGGGGTACACGTTGCATGAAATCTGGGAGTACGAATATGCTCAGCTAAAAAGGAGAAGCCCCGCAGTAAATTCTTTCGTTACCGGTCACGCGATTCTTACAGACGATCTTTTAAATCCGCGGGACGCATTCTTTGGAGGACGTACGGGAAACACGCGTAGTTATTGCGAGACTAGCGGCAGTGAAAAAATCCACTATGTTGACGTGTGCTCACTGTAGCCCTATATCTGCAAGTACGGTCGTTTTCCCGTAGGTCACCCTAGAATATACACCGCCGATACCTGTAGCGAAATTGTCGGACCCGGTCAAGATTGTACGATGCACCGTATTGCCGCCTCGAAATCTCTATCATCCGGTACTTCCCATACGTATGCATAATCGACTAATGTTTGCATTATGTCGAAAATGCTGCGAGGAAATATACCAGGGTGCGTGTCCTCATGACGTCGAACAAGATCGAGCTTTCGAGGGTACATGGGTATCTTGCGAGCTCCTCAAGGCTGTCGAGAAAGGGTACAGGGTCTTAGCTGTACACGAGATTTGGCAGTACGAGATCGAGCAGTACGACCGTGCCAGCCAGTCAGGCGGTCTCTTTGGCGGCTACATAAACCTCTGGCTGAAGATAAAGCAGGAGGCTAGTGGCTGGCCCTCAGCGTGTACGACACCTGCGAGTCAAGACGCGTACCTCGACAGCTTTCGCGAAACGGAGGGTATCCAGCTCGATCGTGAGCGGATAGAAAAAAATCCCGGCTTACGATCTGTAGCGAAACTTTGTCTAAATTCATTTTGGGGAAAGTTTGGTCAACGTGAAAATCTCCCGAAGACTGAGGTTGTCACCACCCGTCAGAGACTGCTAGAACTCTTAACCGATCGAGCATGCGAGATTAATAATATCATCTTCGTGAACAACGAAACGATGTACGTCTGCTGGACAAAGACAGTGGAGAGCATGGAGCTAAACCCCCATGTGAACGTGGTAGTCGCTGCGTATACTACAGCACAGGCTTGATTAAAGCTGTATTCTCATCTCGAAAAACTCGAAAAGCGCGTCCTCTACTACGATCCAGATTCATGTATATACATAAGTAGCGGTATCGCCGGGGAATACAATCCGCCTCTAGGAAACCTCCTCGGTGATATGACAAATGAATTGACTGATTACGGCGAAGGGAGTTTTATTAAACGTTTTGTCTCGGGAGGGCCTAAATTTTACGGATATTTAGTGCAAGGCTCTGATGGTCGCGAAATAGCCACCTGTAAAGTCAAAGGAATTAGGCTTAATTACAAAAACGCTGAGAAAATTAATTTTGACTCCATTTGTCGATTAATAAAAGAGCCTGGTACGAATATATCCGTAGAGTTCAGTGCCATAAGACGGGATGCAATGCATCGTGTAGTCACACGGAGGGAGTCAAAAACCTGTAAACACGTGCTCATCAAGAGACGACGATGGGGTGAGTACGACTCACTACCGTATGGCTACATAGAATAAGTACGTTAAAGTAGTTGTAAATAACATAGCTTGTTTTAATTTTAGGGGCAGCGAATATGTACGATTTGTACCCAGACTTGTGGTTGTGAATTGTACACCCCATATATATATATGATACACCCCATATATATATATATATATATATATATATATATATGATACACCCCATATATATGAATTAATGATATATTAAGTGTATATTATTATATACTATCATTATATACTAGTATTATACATATGGCATTGTATATTTTTACACGAATAAAAAAATGGTTTTTTATTTTTATAAAACATGATGGATCTTAATTGTACTATTTTTTACCCCTTTTTCCTATCATACGTCTAGTGTTATGTCCCGTCGAGCTCTCGGTGAGTTCGCGCTGAGGGAAACGCAACGGCGGTCTCTCTTTCGAGTCAAGGCGTTGGCCCTTTACATCAGGGACGGAGACCTCGCCTTACACTGCCTTGTATATGAGCGATGCGTTGAGAGGATACTTGAGACTTCTTAGCCCCTCGCACGTGGTAGAGCATGCAGAACAAATGTAGACTCGATGATTCTGTTTAGTACTCACGGAAATTATATTTTATTTTCTCGAAGCCAGATGAAGTACAGGTTCTCGTAGATTAATCGACCAGACTATGTCGATGTCCGAAGACTTAGCCTCGCAGGGCTATCGTACAGAGTTTCGTCGTACAGAGCTTTGCTCGCTCTTCGGAGTCTCGTAGATTATGTAGCAGCACGGCGGTGTCGGTAGGAATAACTGATTTGAGCGTAGCGCGTACGCTTTTTATACTAGATCGCTCCTATGCTACATATGGAGATATTTTTAAGACAATCTTTCTTGGAAAACTAGCTTCGTGGGAGTCGAAGAGCGCATACTGCGATTTTCGGGTGTCATTGCGGTACCAAAAGGCACCTATATACAATTGGCACGAGGTTTAGCCCATAAGAAATAGAAAATAGAACTCCCGCATCGATGCGACAGTTCCCCTATGTTTACTTGAGTCGGCGAAGTGCTTATATACTTGATCATATACTTGTTTATATACTTGGTTATATACTCGATTATTTCCTTATCCAAATACAAATTTTCTCTTTGAAAAATATTGATAATAAGGCAGAGGTTTGTACTATGTGAATCTGTGGTCGTTACTCACGTTTAATTTGACTAGCGACAACGCGCTCGCTTCGCTCGCGCTTATTTCATTTCTTTTAGGTTAGGTGTGCCGATCTTACTAACGAAACGGACGATCCCGATTGGCTACGAAAACTGGCTTCACATTTTCGATTATTTCGATATATTTATCTCGATCATTCGAGGTCATGTCTTTTTTAAGAGAGGATTTTTGCTCGTTCCTGCACTATTCTTATACTATTGCACTTATGGTCTTTAGTTAGTCTTTGGCACATTTTTATAACTATTGCACTTAAATACCAAGAATTTCTTCGTCTGGAGAGTCGAGTACCACTATTACTGGCGAGACGATTTCCTCCAGGAATCGTTCATTAGCTGAGACTATTTTGTCCAGCCATGCGTCCGTGGTCATGTTGGGTACCTGATGCGTCGGTTCGTTCTGTGAGGGTTGCTGGCTGGTGCTAGCGATGGGCTGCAGTGTCTGCTGGGCAGAGCTGGTGCTAGCGATGGGCTGCGGTGTCGGCTGAGCAGAGCTGGTGCTAGCGGCCTGGTCTGCTATGTCCATCGGGACGCCGGGTTTCTCGGGTGTCTTAGGCAGGTGGATGATGCGGCCCTTTTCTCGCGCCTTTTGTAGTATCATGGCTGACTGCGCGTCAAATACTTCCATGCCCCGATAGACCGGGGTTTTCGGTCGCTGCGTGTTTTCTTCGCGGGTTATCGGCACGAGTTTCCATTGCATGTTGTTCGGGTTACATCCCTCACTCGGCCCGGACACGACTTCTAGCGTGATATCGTCGTGTTTGCGCTTTCGGGAACCCGCTGATGTGTTCAAGCTCTGAACCAGCCCGGTGTAGGTGGCTTCTATATCTTGCATATAAACCGTGCGGCGGGCGTTGGCCTGTCGTCTGCTGAGCCACCGCTGGTCCTCGCGTACTCGTTGCTGGGCATCGAGGATAATATTGAGGTAACGTGTTACCTCGTGGGAATTTCTTCTTACGCAATCTTCAGTGAACTTTGTTGTTGCCATTATTGTTTGTTTATTAGTCCCTTTTTTTCCTTTAAGGTTTGTCTAGTCCTCTTTTTTAAAATTATTTTAATGCCACTCACTCACTATATTTATTTGCTCACCGCTGAGAATTCGTGTTTTCTCGTCGAGGTATGTGTCCAAGCAGATCTTGCATAACGAGGCTTCGCGGATTTTTAAATAGTGCTTGTTGCAATTTAAGCACGGTATCTGCAGCGGTCCTTGTTGATGTAAGATGGAGTGGTGTCGGAGTCGGTGTACCGTTGATGGTCTTCCTAAAGGTCCGTTGAAGCACTCCTCGGAGTAGTCCTTGTCGGTGCGTTCGCAGACGTATGACACTCCGGAAATACAAATTGATTCCCACAGGCCCTGGTAAAATTCGGTTATTGGCACTACTCCGTCGATTTCTCTTTTGGACTCTGAGGGTGACTTCATCTATCACCGAACCTATGAGGCAGCGCGACAAAACGTTTCAGATGAGCTCGCGATGAATACTTTTCGCAAAATGAGACGTTGGACTAATTGGTCTCACAAATCTGACTCCCTTAAAATTTTTACTTGGAGTGGGAGTAGTGGACCGTTGGTCCTTCGAATGTAATTTTTGGAGCATTTTCTAGAGTGGGGTACGAGGCAGGATCGCTGGTTGGTAGAAGAGGTTTGCCTTTGGCGGCTTCTACGTCCGTCTCCTTGGTCTCCAAGGTCTCTTTGTTTATTCCTCGATTTTGTTTGGGCGAGATGTAGCAACAGATTAGTTACTGAGCTCCAGATTGCTCCGAGGAGGTGTAGAGACCAACCGTAGATGGAATGTAGTGCAAAGCATAGCCATGTATAACAGTGTCTGCAATAAGCTTGAATACTCTGACTATGAGTACCACCCTTAGTATACCCGCACTTGCGGTGCCAAAAGTCAGGAATGAGTTCCACATGCGTTCCCAAGCATTTCTTGAGATTTTCTCGAGGGCCTCCTCGTCGAGTAAATTCATAAAAGATGTCCCCTGCTGCTGTGTCGGGTGACCTGTGATGCTGCGAGCAATGGTGTTTAGAATTGCCGTTCTTTCGGCGGGGAACATAATATGGTCTCTCATGTTGTCTAGATCTGACTGTGTATATATTCCGCTAGTCGCCAAGTCCGCGGGGTTCGAATACTTCCACGTGGGCTTGGCAAGCGGTTTTATTTGTGGTGGAGCGACCGACTCCACCGGTGTCGGTGTAAGCTTGTACCAGGAGGTCTGTAGTTGATACATTGCTGGTACCATTGGATTACAAGAAATTTGTGTTCCGGCTTGGAACAGTATGTGCGTATGAGATGACAAAAATAGACTCGTATTTCCACGTGATACTGGTAGATGATGGTAACAGTATTTAGTATGTCGTCCCCTTACCTCGACGGGGATACATTTTATTATATGCACTACCTCTCCCGCAACGACGGCCATGTGTCCTGGCCCCTTCATGAGTTGATAGGCGAACTCGTCGGGCCAACTCGAGTGGCCAACGTAAGGGTGCTCTTCATTACTTGCCTCTCTAGGTTGCAGTTTTGCTTCAAGATATCGTAGTATAGATGGTTGAGTTCGGACCGTATGTGTTTTTCGAGGTACACGAACTTTGAGTTTACGTATGTAAACATATCTTGTTATACGCCACTTCCATTCCAAAACACCCCGTTCGAGGATCCCGAGATACCTCTTTAAAATAATAAAAATAGGAAATATATTGTACGGGACTCGCATCGGGCGGCTGGCCTCGCGCGCTGCGATTGGTTATTCCGCCGGAGCCGGGGTACCGCGGCCGCGCGCCTCCCATTGGTGCGTCGGTCGCAGCCTTAGACTGCGGTGGAAAGCCGCCTTGAAGGCCTCTCCCCACTACCGCTCACGCTGACCAGCCGGTGCGGGTCTCCCTATAAAAGGCAGCGCGAACTGCCAGAGAGCAGCATTCGCTCGGCACACCCTGTCCAGAACGGAACTCTGTCCAAATAAAGCCTTGACTTTTGCTTCATATCTAAACACGTATAATTTACTCGCGTTACCCCGAGAACATTCCCATCCGGAAACTTCTCGACCCGGAGCCTCTCTCCAGGGTCCGCGCTAGGCTATATAGGTAGCAGCCTTTCCGCCTAGACTCTCAAATGCTCCTGGCACGGACGACGTGCCGGAGCTCCCTCGCGATAAGTCCCCGGGCGGCTTCCCTGCCGGGGATTCAAGCGTAAGGCACGAACGTCGTACCGACGCTTTCCTCTAGGCCGCCCGCGTGCAGAATTTCTTCCCCGGAGCCTCTCTCCAGGGTCCGCGCTAGGCCATATAGGCAACAGCCTTTCGGCCTAGGCCCTCGGACGCTCCCGGCACGGCCGACGTGCCAGAGCTCCCTCGCGGAATCCCCGGGCGGCTTCCCTGCCGGGGATTCAAGCGTAAGGCACGAACGCCGTGCCGACGCTTTCTTCTAGGACGCCCGCGTACGGAACCTCATCTCTGGAGCCTCTCTTCAGGGTCCGTATATCATCCGTATATCATCCTAACGCCTAGGATGCTCCCGGCACGAACAACGTGCCGGAGCTTCCTCGCAGTAGTCTCCAGGCGGCTTCCCTGCCGAAGATTCGAGCGTAAGGCACGAACACCGTGCCGACGTTCTTTTCTACGCCGCGCCTAGAATTCCTCCTCGCCTAGGACATATACCCTACTTTACCGACCGTGACGCAACTTAAACCAACGCCGGTACTAGCGGTCTCTTCCCCACCGTCGAGTAGAGAGCGAGGCACGAAGCACGCGCCCCTCCAAACGAAGCGTGGAGCCGCACCTCCCTCCACCTCACTTCGACGTCGCCTAGCGACCATCCCCACTACCCGGGTAGCTTCTCTCCGCGAAAGTATAAAAGGCCGGCATCACCTTGGTTTGGGCATCATTCAGCTGCCCGACTCCGCATCAACATGCCAAGGCACCGAGCTGGCCAAAAGCGACGGCTTAAGCACCTCACTTTCTTAGAACAAAAGAAAGCGCTTGCTGCCCGCGAAGCCAAACCTCCGGACGAAAACTCGGACCCACGTCCTCCGTCTCCTTCTCAGGAGAACCGACCGGAAAATTTTCAGCCGCTTCCTAAGCGACAATTCGGTCCCCAAAACCAACGCCCTAGGGAACCTTTGGCCCCATGAGTACCCCCGCCGCCGGAATTCCAACTCCCAACAGCATATGGCAACGACCGGTACTCGTTATTAAAATTTGCTACCGCCCGGGCCATAGACAAAAATCCTCTAACCCAGGTAGTACTAGAGGCGCACAGGGCAAAGGAGTCGGAGGACCCACCACCTTCAACCTCCCTCTCCCGAGACCCTAGGCTTCGGGCCCGAGCGACCGAACCGCCTGCTCACCAGACTTCTCGTTCACTTCCTTCCCCCGTCCTCTCCGAATCGGACCTCGAGAGAATTCTCGAAGAGCCGACTCCTCCTCCATTTCCTTCACTCCCGGAACCTAGTCCTCCACCCCCACCTCCGGTGCCGTCTCTTCGCGACCCGGAGATCGAGGCCATCCTCAGCGACTTCCCTCTTCCTCCTCCGCTCATCGATCTCCTCCCAGATCCTCCATCCTCAGCATCCTCCCCGAAACTTCCCCGGATCGACAATCGAGAACCTATTCCCCCACAGCATCGCCACGATCCAGAGACCGCGGCGATCATTCACGAGTTCCCTCTTCCTCCATCGCCTGTAACCCCCATACCCAAAACTCCTCCAAAGCTCCGCCACCTCACTCGATTCTCCCGTGATCCCACCCATAGTTTCCGAACTCAACAACTAGCAAAACGAATCCACCTCCTTTTTAGCCCTGAACCCTCCACCCCTCGCTCCCTCCCGCCTACCGCCTTAAAACCTAGTCCTCCCACTTCCTCCTCTCCTCCGATTCCCCGGATAAAATTCCTCCTCGGCACTCCTCCAGCACCTTACTCACCGTACATCCCCCAGAACCCATCCTCAAATCCACACTCTTCTGAATCCTCCACCTCCGGATCTGCTCCATCCGGCTCTCTCGACCCTACGCTCTCTCTTCAGGAACTCCCGCACTCGGCTCACGGATAAATCCCCACTTGGCAGAAAACGGCCTTTTTCAAGGCCAACGCTCTGTCTAAACAGGGGCGAGGTGCCTCCATGCCCTCCCCCCTGCCCCTCTCTCCGGGGAAACCATAGCCAGCCTCTCCTAAAGGCCAGCTCTCTGTCTAACTTGGGAGCTCAATCCTCTCCCTCGTTAACAAATTTTGGCGCCCAACTAGAGGGCCGAGACCACTCGATCCTAGGAATCTCATCTTCCCACTGAGTTGGTTTTCATCAATGCCAGGCGGTCAAAAAACTCGACGATCCGCGAGATTGAGAGGAATTCCGCCCGACCCACTTCTGGGAGTGTTAAGCCCAGTGGCGCCCAACCCAATAGTCGTCATAATGAGCGATAGCGACGAACATAATGGACGGGGCGGATCCGGTACCGAGGAGCATGACGATCGCCAAGATCACCATGCTGTTCCTCCAAATAATAGTAATATCGTTAATCCTCCTGTCCAAGCTAATAATACTAACCCTTTTATTGTCCATAACCAAACTCCTCCGCCTTATGCAAGCACACCTGCCCGGCATAATCAGGACATGCCGGAGAATCGCCGCATTCCTTTAATTCAGCCACAGGTCCCTCAAAACGCTGCAGAGAGGCAAATACAAAACCCCCATGGAGTATACGGGAACTTGGAAAGACTCCTTCTCGCTCTCGATACGGCTCCTCGTCCACCACTACCAATCTATAGTGGATTGGACCACGAGGATCCCAAAAAATTCATCGAAAAATGCAGGGAATGTTTCCATGCGACCCGAACTCCCGACGCTCTGCGAACGGATACAGCATCCTCCGGCCTCCAAGGAGAAGCCAAAAATGGTGGAGTTGTTACCGACCGTTGGAATTCTCTTGGGAGAAGTTCCTATTGCTCAGTCGGTACGATAGTCCCGCAGTCATCTCACGGCTAAACGCACAACTCTTCTCCCGCAAGCAGGGAGAAAGAGAGAATACAGGCGTATTCCTACAGCAGAAATACTTGCTGTACCAACGGATCAGAAACGAGGATTTGGAAATAACGAAGGTGGCCACACTCCTCGAGCTCCTTCGTCCGAATCTAAGGATGGCTATCAGGCCGTCCAACCCCCAACCCCTGTCCGCCCTAATGTCGAAAGCTCTAGAAGCAGAAAACGATCTGGCGGAGCAACAGCCGGTAACTAAACCAAAGAAGGAAGAGGGTAAAACAGAAAAACCCGTAAAAACTTCCGACGAAGTCAAACCGCCCAAATGCTGGCACTGTCCCGAGAATCATTACCACCGGGATTGTACAGTCCTCGCCAAGAAAAACGCGGAAAAAAATGAACCGGAGGACAAACTGGAGGACAGAGGTTGCCACACATTTGCGTAACTCTCAACAATCGAGAAATTTACGCGGCGATCGACTGTTTCTCTAGCGATTGCTTCATACAACCGAAGTATCTCCCAACTAACCACCCGATCATTCCCATTAAGTCCGCCGCAAATCTCGCGGGAACTAACACCGAGATGCCACTTGAAGGCAGGGCTAAACTAACTATCCAAATCCAGGGTCACGCTCTCGAGATCGAAGCTTGGCTTGCGTCTGCCTCAAGGGAGCCACTCATTCTGGGGTACCCGTTCTTGACCCATCAACGAACCATATACGATCTCCACCACGGAATCCTGTACATGGGGATACAAGAGCGTTTTACGGTGCAACTAATCAACGCACCTGTACCACCAGCGGACTCCCACACAATAGAATTAACCGACCTACGACAAAAATTCCCTCCCGAGTATCAGCCCAAATTCCGTCAGCTCCTTAAGGAATTCGCGAAACTCTTCGACACCACCAGTCGATTATCCCAGACACAGTCAACGAAACATAGTATTCGATTAACATCAACCCAACCCTTTCGTATCGGGCTTCGCCAGTATTCCCAGGAGAAACGAGTTATTATTCGCGAACAAATACAAAGCATGTTAGCGCAGGGTATAATAGAACCCTGCACATCCCCTTGCAGCTCACCCATAGTAATCGCGTGGAAGAGCGATGGCCGTCCGCGATTCTGTGTAGACTACCGCCGGTCAAACTCAATCACAGAGGATACCGCGCAACCAATGCCCCGCATATCCGACTCTCTTAAGGAAGTCGGATCAGCTAGTATCTTTTCTTCTATAGATCTCCAAAGCGGGTACTGGCAAATTCCTATGGCTGAAGAGTGTAAAAAGCTTACAGCCTTCTCTTCTCCCGATGGAGGCACCTACCAGTTCCGGGTGATGCCTTTCGGGTTAAAGAATGCCCCAAACACCTTCCAACGCTTCATGAGCCAGGATGTTCTCACCGGCTTACTAGGCGATATCTGTATCGTTTATTTAGACGATATTATCATCGTCTCAAAGACCTGGGAGGAACACCTACTCCATCTACACTTGGTCTTCGAACGACTAAGTCTTCACGGTCTAACCTGTGCTACCGACAAATGTCGATTCGGTACGACTCAGCTCGATTTTTTAGGCCACCACATTACCGACGAAGGTAACGAGGCAAAAAAGATCCACATACAAGGGATTCTCAATCTACCGTCCCCAAAAACAAAACGAGAATTGCAGAAAGTCCTCGGGACATGCAACTGGCTCCGCGAGTACATTCCCGACTTCGCCCTACTCATCTCCCCGCTTACAGATCTACTAGCGGGAAAAAAGAAGTTCCAATGGACAGAAGCCGCGGAAACAGCCTTTAAGGCTCTAAAAGAAAGAGTACAATCCCCACTCAAACTAAGTCGCCCCGATTCTTCATTGCCATACGTGTTGCAAACTAACACGAGCAATATCGGGATGAGCGCTGTTCTATACCAGCCCGACCTGGAGGGGAACAAGCGAATCATCAGCTACGCCAGTGCAAAGCTAGACAAAACCCAGTCGCGATACTGCGAAAACGAAAAGGAATGCCTCGCAATAGTATGGGCTATCCAACATTACCGACAGTACTTATACGAAACTAAGTTTACCCTCCGTACCAACTGTCAGGCCCTGGCTTGGTTACGTCGGCTCAAAGAAGAGAAGGCAAAACTAACCAAGTGGGCGATAATGCTCGAGGAATTTAATTTCACCGAAGAGCATATACCGGCTAAAGATAATCACCTTTCAAAAACTCTCGCCCACCACCCCGCCAAGGGGGGGGGGGGGGGGCACGAGATCCGGAAGCTCCGGATAATCTCATGCTCCCGGAGGAGGCGAGCGCGAACCCCGAAGCAGCCCCAGAGCTATTCGCAATAACAACCAATAATTTAATCGATCAAATAATTGATGCACAGCAAACTGACCCCTCACTCCAACCTCTCGCGTTAGCCATAGACCAGGATCCTAGCTATACCCTAATTAACGGAGGGGTATGGAAGAAAATTAACGATACATGGAAATTAATAGTTCCAAAGTCTATGATCGAGAAAGTACTTTTTGAATACCACGACTCAGCACTAGCAGGTCATCCAGGAACGGATGAAACACTCCGCGCCATCCGACAGCGATTCACCCGGAAACTCCAACGCCAAGATGTACGACAATATGTACGCCTCTGCCGGCTGTGCGCTTGCACTAAAGCTCATAGACCCCGGCATGTAGACAAAATGAGGCCGCACCGACCTTACCGACCGTGGGAAACAGTCGCCGTCGATCTAATGGGTCCGTATCCCCGCACGGGACGAGGAAAAAAATTCATCCTCGTAGTTACCGATCTTTTTTCTCGATGGGTCGAAGCATTCCCTCTGGGATCGTCAGAGGCCGGTATAGTAATCAACATCCTCGATAAAGAAGTTTTCTCCCGTTGGGGTTACCCGAGGTCTCTTCTCTCGGATAATGGACCCCAATTCACTAGTCAAAAATGGATAGATGCCTGCGACAGATGGCAAACTCAGCTATGGACCACAGCAGTTTATCATCCCCGCGCCAATCCAACCGAAAGGCGAAATCAAGAAATTAAAAAAGGTCTTCGGCTACACCTCCAAGGCCAGAAGCATAAAGATTGGGATAAGCACTTACCGACAGTGCTAGTCAATCTTCGAACCCGCCAAAATGCCGCCACCGGTTGCACCCCGAGCGAAGTTCTGCTAGGGAATAATCTGCAAAAACCGGGCGAATGGCGGTTCCCTCCCTCAGACGAGGAAAGAATCAATCGCGATCAGAGGATACGGCAGGTTCAACATCACCAACAGAAGTATCAGCAACGGTACACACAAGAAAAAGACCGCCCGGCACAATTCCAACCCGGGGATAATGTCTTCACAAGGAACCATGTTCTTTCAAACGCTGTCCAGCGTGTCCACGGCGGCTTTAACGCCGTATGGGACGGACCCTTTCCGATCCTTCAAAATCTTGGCGGGGAAATATACCTCGTCGGTAAGAATAATAGGATATCGAAGTTTCACGGCAGCCAACTCAAGAAAGACCACCAACCGGCAATAAATTACCGGTCACTTTCTCCAAAACCTACGGAGAAAACTATCCACACCCAACCTACCCCTCTCACTCCCACTCAAACTCCTAGACCGGCAATAAATTACCGGTCATCTTCTCCAAACGTTACGGAGAACAAACTTTCGAACCACCAGCGTTCAAACTTTCCCGCCACACGGGAATCAATCCACGCTCAAACACCTCGTCCGGCAATAAATTACCGGTCAACTTCTCCAAACCCTACGGGGAAGAAACGTTCAAAATCGCCCGCCACGCGGGAACCAATCCATGTCCCGGAACCTGCGGAGCCAATGATGGCCCGCCAATCCCCACCGCACCTCAAGAAACCGGGTCTGACCCCGGAACCCCCACTACCCATAAAAGCCGGAGCAACAAGCCAAGGAGCATCAGTCGCTGCTCAGACTCTTAAGCCAACGCACGTCCAGAGACGAGTCAAGATGGCAAGCCAAGAGAAAAATCCTGAGCACAAAACAGCGAGAGAGGACAGTCCGGCGTCTCCGGCGAGTTCCGATCTCATTATACCTCGAGAGGACACCCCGATTCCCTTCGGGAACGACGAACGTCCATCACCAGAGAGCCCGGAAGGCTACCCACCAAGGCCCAGCGCTCCAGAACTCTACCAACTCCCAGAGGAATACTGGCCGGGGGCATCACCTCCAAGAAACAATACCCCCGAACCAGTTTTCGACAAAGAAAATCAGCCACCGCCCTTCTTCTCAGCAAACTACGGTCCAACCGCAACTTCTACCCAACCGGGCCAGAGTATATGCAGCCGATCCTCTTCACAGGCAGATCCACCACCTACGTCTGCCCCCACGGCTGCTTCTCCATCACACAGCACCCGGGAGCTCAGGGAGACGAACAGGCATGGGAGTTAAGCCCCGAAGTCTCAGTGACTAGCCGCCGTTTTGCTCCAGAGTTCCGGGCACGAACCACCCACGTCTGCCCGAATGGTTGCCACTGCCACGAGCCAGGGCTACAATTCTTAGACCTGGACCATCAGGAAAAGCAAGAAGAAGATGACTCTCCTCCGGAACTACAGGGCCCCTACTATCCGACCGACACAGAGCGAGAAGTCTCGGTAGTTGCCTCCCAACACTACCGAGACCCATCAACTGCAAGAAGCACCAGCACCCAAACTTCAAGCTGTGACTGGGCCACAGACTCGGCCCCAGGTTCCTCGGACGAGCAGGAACCCACACGAAGAGATGCCGGGACCCAAACCCGGGCAGACGACATCACCACACCGGAGAGGACTCCAAGATCCCGGAGAAGGCGCTCCACTCGAGCCCCAACACCCGTGGCTTCCGAAGACGAAGATCCCCCATACAATCTCCGTCCCCGAAACAACCTCCGCCGGAAGTAAAAAAGATCCCTCCGTTACTCTACACACATACACTTTTTACTTTTTAGCCTGTAAGCTGTTCCAAGTGCCTAAAGCACACATATATATACTCATGTATATTTTTGTACTCATCTTTTAACATGTAAACTGTTTTCAAAAGTTCCTATAGTTAGTAAGGTAGTTTTAAGGTATTTTTTCCAAAGAGCTTACCAAATAAACATTTTTATACTGAACGGTATCCGGGACCTCGAACGGGGGGGGGGGGGGCGCATGTTATACGCCACTTCCATTCCAAAACACCCCGTTCGAGGATCCCGAGATACCTCTTTAAAATAATAAAAATAGGGAATATATTGTACGGGACTCGCATCGGGCGGCTGGCCTCGCGCGCTGCGATTGGTTATTCCGCCGGAGCCGGGGTACCGCGGCCGCTCGCCTCCCATTGGTGCGTCGGTCGCGGCCTTAGACTGCGGTGGAAAGCCACCTTGAAGGCCTCTCCCCACTACCGCTCACGCTGACCGGCCGGTGCGGGTCTCCCTATAAAAGGCAGCTCGAACTGCCAGAGAGCAGCATTCGCTCGGGTCACCCTGTCCAGAACGGAACTCTGTCCAAATAAAGCCTTGACTTTTGCTTCATATCTAAACACGTGTAATTTACACGCGTTACCCCGAGAACATTCCCATCCGGAAACTTCTCGACCCGGACCCTCTCTACAGGGTCCGTGCTAGGCTATATAGGCCTTTCGGCCTAGGCCCTCAGACGCTCCTGGCACGGACGACGTGCCGGAGCTTCCTCGCGGTAGTCTCCAGGCGGCTTCCCTGCCGGAGATTCGAGCGTAAGGCACGAACACCGTGCCGACGTTCTTTTCTACGCCGCGCCTAGAATTCCTCCTCGCCTATGTAGCTGAAGCTAGCAGCGGGAGCTAGCAGCGAAGCGGCTCCAGGCCAGGGCCGAAACGGTGCCCGGGCACCCCGTACATACGTTGAATTGTAAAGATTAACAGCAAAGAGCGATTTGCTTAAAATTCACACACGATTGCTTATTTATCATATACAATGAATTAAGTGATTAATCGCCGTGAGACCCGCCCTCTCCTAATTGTTATTAATTTTTTAAGTCTCATAAATAAAGTTGTTTTGTCTCGTGGTCGGTAGCAAAGAACGATTTGCTTCTAATTTACAGACAATCCATTATGTACCATGGAGAATCGATTAAACGCATAATCGCCGTGAGACCCGCCCTCGCCTAATTGTTATTCATTTTGTTAAGTCGTATAAATAAAGTTTTTTTGTCTCGTGGCCGGTAGCAAAGAACGATTTGCTTCAAATTGACAGACAATTCATTATTTACCATGGAGAATCGATTAAACGAATAATCGCCGTGAGACCCGCCCTTTCCTAATTGTTATACATTTTTTAAGACCCGCGATTAATGTTTTTCGGTCTCGTGGTCGGTAGCAAAGAACGAGTTGCTTCAAATTTACAGACAATGCATTCTTTACCATGGAGAATCGATTAAACGAGGAATCGTCGTGAGACCCGCCCTCGCCAAATTGTTATTAATTTATTAAGTCGTATAAATAAAGTTTTTTTTATCTCGTGATCGGTAGCAAAGAACGATTTTCTTCAAATTTACAGACAATTCATTATTTACCATGGAGAATCGATTAAACGAATAATCGCCGTGAGACCCGCCCTCTCCTAATAGTTATACATTTTTTAAGACCCGCAAACAATTTGCGGGTCTTAAAAAATTAATGACAATTAGGCGAGGACGGGTCTCACGACGATTATTCGATTAATCGATTCTCCATGGTAAATAATGAATTGTCTGTACATTTGAAGCAAATCGTTCTTTGCTAGCGACCACGTGAACGAAAAACATTACTTTCGGGTCTTAAAAAATGTATAACAATTAGGCGAGGGCGGGTCTCACGGCGATTATTCGTTTAATCGATTCTCCATGGTAAATAACGAATTGTCTGTCAATTTGAAGCAAATCGTTCTTTGCTTCCGGCCACGAGACAAAAATACTTTATTTATACGACTTAACAACATTTATAACAATTAGGAAAGGGTGGGTCTCACGGCGATTATTCGTTTAATCGATTCTCCATGGCAAATAACGAATTGTCTGTCAATTTGAAGCAAATCGTTCTTTGCTACCGACCACGAGACCGAAAAACATTAATCGCGGGTCTTAAAAAATTAATAACAATTAGGAAAGGGCGGGTCTCACGGCGATTATTCGTTTAATCGATTCTCCATGGTAAATAACGAATTGTCTGTCAATTTGAAGCAAATCGTTCTTTGCTACCGGCCACGAGACAAAAATACTTTATTTATACGACTTAACAAAATTTATAACAATTAGGCGAGGGCGGGTCTCACGGCGATTATTCGTTTAATCGATTCTCCATGGTAAATAACGAATTGTCTGTCAATTTGAAGCAAATCGTTCTTTGCTACCGGCCACGAGACAAAAATACTTTATTTATACGACTTAACAAAATTTATAACAATTCGGCGAGGGCGGGTCTCACGGCGATTATTCGTTTAATCGATTCTCCATGGTAAATAATGAATTGTCTGTAAATTTGAAGCAAATCGTTCTTTGCTACCGACCACGGGACCGAAAAACATTAATCGCGGGTCTTAAAAAATTTATAACAATTAGGAAAGGGCGGGTCTCATGGCGATTATTCGTTTAATCGATTCTCCATGGTAAATAACGAATTGTCTGTCAATTTGAAGCAAATCGTTCTTTGCTACCGGCCATGAGACAAAAATACTTTATTTATACGACTTAACAAAATTTATAACAATTAGGAAAGGGCGGGTCTCACGGCGATTATTCGTTTAATCGTTTCTCCATGGTAAATAACGAATTGTCTGTCAATTTGAAGCAAATCGTTCTTTGCTACCGGCCACGAGACAAAAAAAACTTTATTTATACGACTTAACAAAATTAATAACAATTAGGCGAGGGCGGGTCTCACGGCGATTATGCGTTTAATCGATTCTCCATGGTACATAATGGATTGTCTGTAAATTAGAAGCAAATCGTTCTTTGCTACCGACCACGAGACAAAACAACTTTATTTATGAGACTTAAAAAATTAATAACAATTAGGAGAGGGCGGATCTCACGGCGATTAATCACTTAATCCATTGTATATGATAAATAAGCAATCGTGTGTGAATTTTAAGCAAATCGCTCTTTGCTGTTAATCTTTACAATTCAACGTATGTACGGGGTGCCCGGGCACCGTTTCGGCCCTGCCCTGGAGCCGCTTCGCTGCGAGCTCCCGCTGCTAGCTTCAGCTACATCCTCCGCCGCCGGAATTCCAACTCCCAACAGCATATGGCAACGACCGGTACTCGTTATTAAAATTTGCTACCGCCCGGGCCATAGACAAAAATCCTCTAACCCCGGTAGTACTAGAGGCGCACAGGGCAAAGGAGTCGGAGGACCCACCACCTTCAACCTCCCTCTCCCGAGACCCTAGGCTTCGGGCCCGAGCGACCGAACCGCCTGCTCACCAGACTTCTCCTCGTTCACTTCCTTCCCCCGTCCTCTCCGAGTCGGACCTCGAGAGAATTCTCGAAGAGCCGACTCCTCCTCCGTTTCCTTCACTCCCGGAACCTAGTCCTCCACCCCGACCTCCGGTGCCGTCTCTTCGCGACCCGGAGATCGAGGCCATCCTCAGCGACTTCCCTCTTCCTCCTCCGCTCATCGATCTCCTCCCAGATCCTCCATCCTCAGCATCCTCCCCGAAACTTCCCCGGATCGACAATCGAGTACCTATTCCCCCACAGCATCGCCACGATCCAGAGACCGCGGCGATCATTCACGAGTTCCCTCTTCCTCCATCGCCCGTAACCCCCATACCCAAAACTCCTCCAAAGCTCCGCCACCTCACTCGATTCCCCCGTGATCCCACCCATAGTTTCCGAACTCAACAACGAGCAAAACGAATCCACCTCCTTTTTAGCCCTGAATCCTCCACCCCTCGCTCCCTCCCGCCTACCGCCTTAAAACCTAGTCCTCCCACTTCCTCCTCTCCTCCAATTCCCCGGATAAAATTCCTCCTCGGCACTCCTCCAGCACCTTACTCACCGTACATCCCCCAGAACCCATCCTCAAATCCACACTCTTCTGAATCCTCCACCTCCGGATCTGCTCCATCCGGCTCTCTCGACCCTACACTCTCTCCTCAGGAACACCCGCACTCGGCTCATGGATAAACCCCCACTTGGCAGAAAACGGCCTTTTTCAAGGCCAACGCTCCGTCTAAACAGGGGCGAGGTGCCTCCGTGCCCTCCCCCCTGCCCCTCTCTCCGGGGAAACCATAGCCAGCCTCTCCTAAAGGCCAGCTCTCTGTCTAACTTGGGAGCTCAATCCTCTCCCTCGTTAACAATCTAAGCTTTCAGTTGTAGCCTTCCTGCGTGCATTCTGCATGGCTCCCCTATGC
Organism: Ichneumon xanthorius; assembly: GCA_917499995.1. Lineage (NCBI taxonomy): Eukaryota > Metazoa > Arthropoda > Insecta > Hymenoptera > Ichneumonidae > Ichneumon > Ichneumon xanthorius. The sequence continues at coordinate 1,700,619 of CAKJTD010000001.1, read as the reverse complement.
GATTCGAAAATAAACAGTTTCGGGTGTTTCGTTCGGAACAGTGTCTGACGTACGAATCATTAACATAAACGTACGGTTTTCGGAAAAGCGTACGAATCATTAACATAAACTTTGGCGCCCAACAAGAAGCACGACCTACGGCTGAGAAACATGGGAGTCATGTGATAATCGTCGATAAAGTTGGTCGGAAACCGTCGACGGTGGGAGACGCCGGCCGGACAACGAGATCGTAGGCGCAGCAACCCAAAACACGTTTCATCAAGCATTCGAACGGTATAAAAGTTCTATGAATATATCACATTAAAAACAAATAACTAAGAACGTCACAATCAATCTGTTGCAAGAACGAGAGCGATTGTCGGAATAGGAAAACACGCACGTCGTGTCGAAGTAATACACACACACACATCGAACGAGCTCAACGGACGCTCACGTACACGGAACGGGCAAGCTGCGTCGCCCACGGATATCGAACGCACACAATCACAGGAGAGGCAGTATCATCGCGCGGCAGACGATCACATAACCTCAATAACACGACAACGCGGAGGCAACGGCTGTACACGGCAGGTTAGTGAGTCGCCATATCGATCCTTAACCTCACAATATCCTGTTCTCAAAACGATAAATAATCTCGGAAAAGAGGCACAATGTCTGATATACGATCCATGAGGTCGCGAAGAGCGACCATTAAAGGGCAAGTTACACGAATTCTCACATATTTGAACGCGGAAAATCAGCCATCACCGTCCGAAGCCGTTATACGCTTAGCGAAACTTCAAGAATTTTGGGACAAATTCGAAGAAATTCAGATTGAAATCGACGGCAGAAATGTCGACAAAGAAGAGACATTCCAAGAAGATCTGGCCGACGGCGAAGCGGAAAGAATCGTTTTCGAAAATTCTTACTACCAAGCAGCCGCGAAGGCACAGGCAATTATCGACGCAGACAAAGCACGAGTCGAGCAGCAAGCAAATCAAGCTCGACAAGTTGCACAGGATGCGCGAAGACCAGTGGGACAACAAGGCGTCGAAGCGAGACACGGGAAGCCGAAGCTCCCGATAATTCAGCTCCCGGAATTTCAAGGAGATTTTACGAAGTGGATGTTTTTTAAAAACAGTTTCGAAGCGACAATCGATAGAGACGACGACCTTACGCCAATGCAGAAGCTCCAGTACCTGGTCGGTGTACTGGACCTTCTGCATTGCATCGCGCTGCATTGCTTCGCAGTAGGCGAAGCATCGCGCTTCGCCTACTGCAAGGCGAAGCGCGACAGGTGATTCAAGGATTCACTATGACAGATGAAAACTACGCAGTCGCGTGGCAGCTACTCAAAGATACATACGATAACCAAATGATGATAATTGAAACACATCTGGACGAAATACTGAAGTTTCCAACTATCACAAAGGAAAATAAAGCGGACTCCATCAGGCAATTCATCTGGCATATCCAGACACATTTCAAATCGCTTGAAGCATTGCAACAACCTGTTGCACAATGGGAGACCATCATTATACATCTGGCAAAGAAACGATTGGATTTTGCAGAGCAACGCGACTGGCAAAACTTTATAAAGGACAAAACACCGAGAAATATGCCAAGACTGGACGAGTTCATCAAATTTCTAACGGAACACAGTCACATGTTGAGAGTTCTCCAGCAAACGAAAGAAAAACCAACAGTGCAGAAGCCGGCTACGCAGAAAAAAGTCGAGAAGAAGGTAGCTCTCAACACGACGACGCAAGATTTGTTCTGCCGATCATCCGGTCTACAAGTGTAAAGATCTACTCGAGCTGTCGATACCGGATCGATATAAATGAATAAAAGAGAAACAATTGTGCATTAACTGTCTTAACACATGACATTACGCGAAGAATTGCAGAGCGTCAGCATGCAAGAAATGCTCGAAGCGTCATAATACGGTCTTACATCAAGATACAGAACAGCAATCAACGGGAGTGGTGTCACATTGCTCAAACGATACACCTGCGAACGAAACGGGAGCCATGGCGAGCACCAAGCGACGACGAGTCGTTGGGCATCTTCTACGTTCAGAGACCAGCATCTCGAGTGATTTTGTCGACCGCGCAAATCTACGTGCACGGGGCGAACGGCAATCGAGAGGTCTGTCGAGCATTACTCGATCCGGGCTCGCAGTCAAATATAATAACAAAAGAATTAGCACAAAAACTCAAGCTATATTGCCGACGAGAAAGTCAAGAAATCTGCGGCGTCAGCCGAACGAGAACGAGCTTTCGAAGCGTCGCGGAGGTTCAGCTATCATCGACTCACAATGACTTCAAGGCGACGATGGAGTGTCTCGTATTGCCATCTATCACGGAGGATCTACCGCAAAGGAAAATCGACGTGAAGAGTATCATCATACCGAAGGACGTTAAGTTGGCAGATCCAACCTTCGAAAAACCGGGGTCGATAGATATATTGATTGGAGCGGCCCTGTACTGGAAGATAGTCGTGGGTACGCCGAGAAATCGTATCGAAGGGCAACCTGCGTTGCAAAACACATACTTCGGGTGGATACTAGGATGTGAACTAAGTGAAACAAACGCGGAGACACAGGCTACTTGTCTAGCTGTATCAAATACGCAACTCGGCGAGCAAGTTGAACGTTTCTGGAAGCAGGAAACTTTTCCGGAAAATCCGCATTACACAAATGAAGAGCAAATTTGCGAGAAGAACTTCGAGGAAACGGTCCAGAGAGAGGACGATTTATCGTTCGCTTGCCGATACGCGAGGACGTTAAGCTCGGGGACTCGAAAGACTCGGCCTACAGACGCCTCCTCTCGCTGGAACGCCGACTAGCGAAAAAAACCGAGCTGAAAACGAGCTACAACGACTTCATGGAAGATTATATACAACAAAGACATATGTCTCTCGTAGAACACGAAGAGATCAACAATACAGAGATGTATTTTCTACCGCATCAAGCAGTCGTACGTCCGGACAGTACTACGACCAAACTTCGAGTGGTATTCGACGCATCCGCGAAAACCACGCTCGGAACGTGTCTCAATGACAAACTAATGGCAGCCCCGAATCTGCAAAGGGAACTCATTAACATTGTTCTTCGCTTCCGAACGTACGAGTACGTATTAACTGCTGACGTGGCGGCTATGTTCCGGCAGATCGTCGTCAACGAAAAGGATCGTACATTACAACGAATTCTCTGGAAGAAAAATCCGGATGAGCCGGTACAAGTTTTCGAAGTTAATACCGTGACATACGGTACAGCTTGCGCGCCGTACTTGGCGATGAGATGTCTTCGGCAAGTCGCTCAAGAAAATAGCGACGAGTCACCGGAAGCAGCGAACGCAGGTTCTAGAGGACTGTTACATGGATGATATCTTAACGGTAACAAAAAGTTTGGCAGATGCGATCAAGTTACAAAAAGAGCTCTCGCAAATGTTAAAACGCGGACAGTTTCATCTTCGAAAGTGGCGGTCAAATGACCAGCGAGCTTTGCAGCACCTCTCGGAGGAAAGTAAAACGGACACCATGCCCGTCATTGACAAAGAGGGAGCCTTGAAAAGCCTCGGACTACTTTGGGATTCGAAATCGGATTGCTTACAGTACAAGATAGAGATCGCGAGCTCACAAGTCGTAACTAAACGAATCTTATTGTCAAAAATCGCACAAGTCTTCGATCCCTTGGGACTCGTAGCACCATTGCTAATCGTTGGCAAAATAATAATGCAGCAACTCTGGTTAAAAGATCTCGATTGGGATCAGCCAGTGCCCAAAGATCTTCGTTCTTCGTGGGAAACATTTTGTACATCGTTACCGAAGATAAACGATTTGCAAATACCTCGAAACGTAACGCCATCAAGCACTTCCGAAAAGTTCGAAGTGTTTGGATACGGCGATGCTTCTGAAAAGGCTTTCGGAGCATGTCTCTACGCAGTAAGTGTTGACGCCAACGGCAACGTCAGCTCGCATCTTATCTGCTCAAAATCGAAAGTAGCACCACTAAAAACAATCTCATTACCTAGATTGGAGCTGCGGCTCTTCTACTAGCAAGATTGTACACAGTCGCACGGAATTCGTTCGGCGATCGAATCGGAGCAGCGTCGCTGTGGAGCGATAGCAACATCGTTCTGGGGTGGATTAAACTTCAGCCAAGCAGTCTCAAGACATTCGTCGCGAACAGAATATCCAAAATACAGGAGTTAACAGAAAATATTCCGTGGAGTCATGTACCTTCAGAGGAAAACCCGGCAAACCTCTTGTCGCGGGGAATCAGCGCCGACGCGCTGGCCGAGAACAGTCTTTGGTGGCATGGGCCGCACTGGCTTACGAGTGAAGAAAGGGAATCAAAGAATTCGAAGAAACCGGATGAAACCTTGCCAGAGCTCAAAACTGCAACGGTAACGATGGCGATCAGCGAGTCACCAAACGATGTGCTGACGCGATTCTCCTCATACGGAAAGCTCAAAAGAGTTATTGTTTATTGTAAACGTTTTAAGAGCAATTGCAGCAAAGACAAGAAATTCGGATCGCTCTCAATCGAAGAATTACAGCAAGCGGAAACAACGATCATAAAAATAATTCAGCGCGAAGCATTTCGCGATGAGATTCGCGATTTACAAGATGAGCGACGAATATCGCGAAAGAGCAAACTTCAAGGATTGGATCCTTTCCTGGACGTGGAAGGACTGATTCGTGTGGGAGGAAAGCTCCGACATGCGAATATGTCGGTGCAGAGAAAGCATCCGATGGTTTTACCTGCGAGAAACTTCGTCACCGGATTGATAATTCGCGAGGAGCATATCAGACTACGACATTGCTCGCCAGAACAACTACTCAGATTTTGGCCAATCAGCGGGCGAAGAGAGGTCAGGAAAGTCATAAAAATTGCTTAAACCGCTTTCGATTCAGACCTGCCACTGTCGAAGACATTAAGATGGGCGACTTGCCGAAAGAGCGAGTCAGTGCTTATGCTAGGCCATTCACGTGTACAGGAATCGACTATGCAGGACCCTTGCAAGTGCGAGACAGCAAGCGTCGCGGAAGAATCAACGTGTCAAAAGGCTACATTGCAGTGTTCACGTGTCTCAGCACGAAGGCGGTACTTGTGTCTGACTTGGAACTTGTGTCTGACCTTACCACCGAGGCTTTTTTAGCAGCTTTCAGTCGTTTTACGGCAAGACGAGGAATGTGCTCTCAGGTTTTTTCCGACAATGGGACTAACTTTGTCGGAGCATCTCGTGAGCTAAGAGAAATATATGAGTTCCTTGAGAATGAAAAGCGAGAAATCGAAACGAGTTTGGCTCAACAGCGAGTAGTATGGAACTTCATCCCTCCTCGCGCACCTCATTTTGGAGGTATTTGGGAGGCGGCTGTTAAAATCACCAAACGGCACCTCTACACGGTCACACAGGGCAAAGTGCTTACGTTTGAGGAGTATAGCACGCTTCTAACAGAAATCGAGGCGATCCTCAACTCGAGGCCGCTCACCCCTTTATCCAATGATCCGAATGACCTTACTGTTTTAACCCCATCACATTTCCTGATTGGCGACTCACTTGTACAACCAGTCGAAAATAACTATTTGGAGACTTCGGATAACCGCTTGTCTAGGTGGCAGCACATCCAGAAACTTCGACAGCAATTTTTTAGTCGCTGGCAGTGTGGATATTTACAAGAGCTGCAAAAGCGGAACAAATGGACGACGTCTGGCGAAAACATCGAGCTGAACGTCCTCGTACTGCTAAAGGAGGATAACGTGCCTCCTCTGATGTAGCTACTGGGCAGAGTTACAACGCTGTACCCTGGTCATGATGGGGTAGTGCGAGTAGTGTCCGTAAAAACGAAAAACGGAGAGTACAAAAGAGCTGTCCGAAAGTTGTGCCTAATCCCGATGGATGATCTATCGACAGATCCATAGACAGAAGTGCGCGATAGATACCGCTCACTAGAGAGCTGCAATTCTATTGTGTGGCTATATGGACTGGTGATTGATTTTATGGACTGTTCAGACACTATTAGTTTATAAACATAAGTTATTATGAGTTTTCTTTAATTATTTTATTGTTCGCCGATTGGCAATTTGTTCACATTTCTATGTTTTATAACGAGTTTATTTAATGTTCATTCGCACTAGATGCATATAGAATCTGAAGCACGATGAAGGCTGGTATGAGTGTTGAAAGTTTGGTTTAGAAAGATAATCCTTTCAAGGGAGGCGGAATGTTATAGATCGAAATCCTACGGTCCGTAAAGAGGCGCGCGGAGCGAGAGTTATCATGAGTGCGTGGAAGTATGGTTGAGGCGAGCGTGCGAAAGACAGATAGATCCAAGATGGCGACGTGCCTACATCGAGAGTTTTTTCCTATTCAACAGTTGTGAAGAAATAAAATTATACAAAAAGCAAAAAGCGTACGAATCATTGACAGTCGGTGTGTCCGTCCTTTAGTGAGACGATGGCGATTTCCTTCGGGATGAGTTTATTCTCGTTATCGCCGAATCCCTCTATGTCGATGATGTAGATGGGTTTGTTCCCCATATTGATGCTGTAGAAAAGGGATTTGTTATGAATATTGCTGATTCGCCGCATGCAGATCTTGCAACTACAACTAATCCTCCTCACTACTCTCCCCAAGATTTATGTGGGAGTAGCGTAGGCGGTTGGGATGCACTATTCGGGGCTCGAGCCCGATTTTTATTTTTATATTTCCATCCCTCATGATTTCTATTATTTCCTGAGGGCCGGTATAGTGGTCGCCGAATTTTCCCTGCTTCTTACCGTGCTGTAAATATACACAGTCGCCGAGGTTAAATTCGTGTGCGTTTACTTTACGATAATAATATTTTTTTGAGCGTTCTTTAGCCGCTACGAAATGGTTCCTCGCTATCTCTTGTGTTTCGTGGAATTTAGTAGCTAGCTCGACTAAATAGCCTCCATATGTCCGGCTCGGCTCGTTGTCGGCCGGGGGGTCGTAAGACGGTTGACGAGCGATTTTTCCAAAAACGAGCTCGAACGGCGTGTGCTTTGTCCCTTCATGCACACTTTTGTTGTAGGAGAAAGTGGCGAGCTCCAGCCACTCGTCCCACTCATCATCCCTGTTTACATACTGCTTGAGATATTCTACCAAGGAATGGTGAGATCGTTCCAACGATCCGTTGGATTGCAAATGAAATGCCGTGGTTCGGCATTGCTTAATTTTAAATTTCTTTGCGACGTCCTTCATTAGTGAGCTCAAGAAATTTGCTCCCTGATCCGTGAGAACGGTCTTTGGTCCTCCGAAAATGCTTATACAATGCTTGATTAAAGTGTCGGCGATGTTCGCTGAAGTGGCCCTTGGGAGTGCCACTGCGAGAGAGTACTTGGTGAGGAGATCCTGCATAGTGAGGATGTACTCATTCCCGTTGACTGTGCGTGGCAGGGGTCCGACAATATCCATTGAAATTTTGTCAAACGCCGAATCCGGTGTGTCGGTGATAATCATCGGCTGCCGAGTTTTCACGCGTACAAGTTTCTTCAAGTGGCACGGTAGACAGTGTTGGATATATTCGCTAATATTATTTTTCATGTCTTCCCAGTAGTATCGCTGACGTATTCGGTTGTAGGTCTTTGTTACTCCTTTGTGACCTCCCATTGCTGAAGCGTGAGCCTCGCAAATAATTTCTTTTCGTTCCGCTGGCCCTGGGTATTTTATTATTCCCAAACAGACGATTAGTTCTGTTGTTGTGCCAGCGAATGCTCTTTTCAGTGTAGCCAGTACATATTCCCATTTCATGTTATCGATTTCTTTAGTTTTCGCTACACTGACGGAGCGCAATTCTAATCCTTTGACAATACTTTTTAGTTCTTTCTGCATAGCGGAGAACGTGTGGTGGTCAATGAATGGCCCGTTCTTCTTCTTTATAACCATAGCAATGCGATGCTTTGAATTATGTTTGGTCACGCTGATACTACCGAGGCTGAGATTGCGAAACTTTGGTAGTGATCGTCGATCTGCCAACTTTCTTGACCCTTCGTCGCATGGTTCTCCGGCTTCCGAAAGGAAGTATAAATAATTATCCTTTCTCATAAAAAGCTGCTCGTTGCTTGTTATATGCAAGCTGCTTGAAATTTCTGCTGGTTTCTCTACAACTTCATATTGCGGATAATTTTTTTCGGAATCGGAGTCGGATCGATCGAATATATATTCCTCCGATTCTCCGGATATACTGAATGTTTCGTCGTCGCTGAGATTAGCGAGCATTGAATTTTTATAGAGCGCGTTTCCTTGTGGCGGAATTTCATTTTCTGCTCTATTCACGACAGGTGATTCCTGTCTGTTGGCCTTCCGTCGGATTGCTTTTGCCCTAGGCTTCTCTTGTTTGGAGTTAGTTGGAGCGCCTTTATTTCCGCGGCTCCTAAGTCGTGATGCTATTGTTGCATCATCTGTAATCAGCGTGTCGCATGCTGGTTCCTGTGATTGCTCATCAGGCCGCCTATTACTAGATAGATAGATAGATTTGTTTATTTCGTGTTCTAGGGCCCAGGCCCCCTAAGAACATCGTGCCGCCAAAATACAGATCACAAAAGAATACAAATAATGAGAATATAGAATATAATAATAAAATATAGTAATAGAATATAATAATAGAATACAATAATAGAACATAATAATAGAATATAATAATAGAATAACATAATCCGAAAAGAATATAAACCAAAGAAATTGCGAAAAGCAATTATGAAGCCGCCAAATGAACCAACAACATCAGCCACCGCCGATACCACACCTCATCCCCTCAACCAGCACCTTGAAATACGCCCGCCTAAATAGAGCCGCCGAGCCGAGACGCCTAATCTCCGGCGGGATCGAATTCCAGATTCGCGCTGCGGAGGCCGCAAAAGACCTCCACGACCCCTCAGTTCGACAAAACGGCACGACACAGTCAATGTCAAGCCCCGGCCTGCGCAAGCCACGGTCAAGGACGCGAACTGGCTGCCCAACCAACCGAAACAGGTACGCCGGCTGCTCCCGCTCACGCACCGCGTACACGAGCGCAGCAAGCAAATACCTCCGACGGTTCACGACCTTCAGCCATCCCAGCCGAACGAAATGAGGCGTGATACGCTCACGCCGGCTCGCACCAAACACGAAACGAACGCCCCGATTTAAACTCCTTTGGAGCACCATCTCCAAGTTACCGGGGAGGTCCGTAAACAGGAGACAGCAATAGTCCAAGTGCGGAAGAACCAGTGAGGCCACCAAGGCCCTCCGCACCCCTACAGGCAGCCGGCTGCGACAGAGCTTTAGCTGGTAGTTAATGGAATTCATCCTCCCCGCCACACCGCAAACATGCTCCCGCCACGAAAGAGACTGATGCAGCTTTACCCCAAGGCACTTGACCGTCACCGAGAGGGGCACAACATCCTCTCCCACCAGAATAGGCGGCAGATCTGCCGCGAGCACCCGACTTAGAATCCGCGCCGACCCGAAGACCATCGCCCTCGTCTTGCGTGGGTTGAGGCGCAGCCCGCAAGAGGCACTCCATCGCGCGACTGCAGCAATGGCACTGTTGATGCGACCGATACACTCCGGAAGCTGAAACGGAAAACAACGGCAATAAATTTGCAAGTCGTCCGCATAAAAACTGTAATTACAGTCCAGCGTCACGTCCCCGAGGCCCTGCACGAAGATGGAAAAAAGCAGAGGCCCGAGGACTGAGCCCTGAGGAACTCCCGAGCGGAGAGACCCCCAGGCAGAGCGAGCCCCCTCACGCCCACGCACAGCTTGAGAACGACCACTTAGATACGACCGAAACCAAGCTACAGCAGCAGAGGCGAAATTTAACCTTACGAGCCTTCCCAACAAGACGGAGTGGTCCACACAATCGAACGCCTTCGAGAGATCAAACTACTAGCGGGTTTAGTGGATTGTTTAGCATGTGCTTTTGAAGCAGATGCTTGAGCCCGTTTCCGTAGTCGCGTGGCTAACGGTTCGTCATCCTCGTCGGGCTCCCCTGTGTCTGCGACCGTCCTCGCACGCTTCTTTATGGGATTCACGTGCTGCGGCCGAGACGCCGGCTCGTCTCCACTTGAGACGTCGTCGCAAAGGTTGCGTGACAGTGCGTCAGCGTTTACGTTCATTTTTCCAGTCTTGTGGACGACTTCGTAATCATATTCTTCGAGGACGACTTCGTAATCATATTCTTCGAGGACGACTTCGTAATCATATTCTTCGACGTATGTATCCAAACTAGAGGCTTGTGGTCAGTTACTAATTTAAATTGTTTACCGTAGAGGTACGATCGGAACTGAGAGATCGAATGTAATATTGCCTCAGCCTCCTTTTCGTATGTACTATACTTCTGCTCTGTGTCGTTTAGTACACGCAAAGTATATGCTATAGGGCGATCCTTACCCAGAGGTCCTTGACTCAATATTCCTCCGACTGCTGTACCAGATGCGTCCGTTGTCACGATGAACGATTGGGTAAAGTCGGGGTATTGCAGTACTGGCTCCTCGCATAGCTTGTCCCGTAGCGTCTCGAAGGCGGCCTGCTGCTGTTCTTGCCACTTGAACGGGGCATCCTTTTATCGCGGTGAAGATTGAAACGTTGCACAGTTGCAACGGTTCTCCCAGCGCTAGCGCTTGGCTCATGTGTCATATGGCGAATAAAAAAGAGGTTACGGGATCACGGAACAGTGTCCTTCCTTCTTATGCGTTGTATAGGTCTGTTGCGGTTTCTGAAAAACTATTTTTCGAAGGAAAGAGCATATCATACTGTAAAGAAAAAAAATTAAGACAATCCAAGATCCAGGACATGCCCCTTGTACTCGAAAATTGAGTCAGAGCTGCAATTTTTGAGACACTGCAATTTTTCGAATTTCGATGCAACAACCATGATGTCGGATAAAAAAGGTCATTTTAATTTTTTTTATACTTCTTAATACATCGAAGAATAATATCGACCAGGTCCCAACTTCCGGAACGCACTCGCTAAGACTGAAAATTAAATCCGCGCTAGACACTGCATTTTTTCGAACTTCGATGCAACAACCATGATGTCGGATAAAAAAGGTGATTTTAATTTTTTTTTATACTTCTTAATACATCGAATGTTAGGTCTTGAGTACGGAGTTCAGTGACGTGATGAGGGAGATAATTAAACGAACCGCGAATTCCAATAAAAATTTGTATTGAGTATAAATTCGACTTGACTGTTCGGTTGTAATTTAAAGACAGAATATAAAAAACGGCGAAATCAACAAGCTGTCGCTTGTTTTACGATGTGCGAGTAGATCGAAAATCTGCCAAAACAGATGTTTATCAAAACAGTCTCTTAACAAAAAAATTCTTCCAAAAAGACGTTCATCAAAGTAATTTAAAAAAAATATGTGTATCAAAATCTCAAACAAAAAAAAAAATCGAAAAAAATTAAATCAACGTAGCCAAGTAGTAGTACATACAAAAAATTCTTCAAAAAGTATGTTTATCAAAACAGTATAAAAAAAAAACAAGATGCAAAAAATCTTGACAAAAAAAAACTTGAGAGAGGATTGAGAAGTATAAGAGGAAAGAGGAGAGTTGCTATGTAATACCGAAAGGTGAACATTAACACACACATACATACATATAAACATTTTCTGAACGAGAATACCATTTTTAAGTACTTGGCGTACCTTTTTACTTTTTTCAAAAGAGTATTTTTTGCTTTCATTTCACCTATTTTTGACATCCAGTCATGTAGTTTGATTGATTATTACCAACATACAGTGAATAAACAGAATCATCTTCCTGTAAAATATATTTGTGTAACATTTTATGCTGACGAAAGGCACCTTCGACACCTTGAGTAGCTGCTCTTGATGCTCTGGTTCTTCGAAGGCAACTGCGTTAGGACCAGGAGGTGGTTTTCATCATGCGCAGCTGAAAAAAGACTTATCTCTCTCGCATAATGGATAAAGACATCTTTTGGTGCTGACGCAGTGCCTCTGAAGTTCTAGAGCATCGATGGCATCTGTATGTGGAGCTGGCGATGCCTTTCACCACTATATGTAAAAATGATATATATAATAAATTATAAATTTTCAATGCGTGCCTTTAATTATGCATCGACAGGGGAAAATGTCTCAAATAGAATGCCAGCTCTGTCAGGAAAAGATTTATTCCTCGGTTTGGGTATATGTAAAAACAAACAAAAAAACGGAACTTCAAAATAGGTTAGTTAAAAAGATCGCGGAAAAAATAATTTTACGAGTCAGTATTGTATTGTAACACAAAAGCAAATACTAAATATATTGACGAAACGTTGTTTATTATATTTTTGAGTTTTTTTTACACAATACCCAAATCACTGCTTCAATCACATCACATAAAAATATTACGTATCACATACAAATTTAACACTTAGAAAACATGAAAAAAAAACAATTTTGCAACAAAACTTTTCCCGTCAGTAGAAAAAAATATATATTTTGCGGGCCGACTAACTGCATGGGCCCGTTCAAAAACTTACTTTGGTATTAAAACAAGCGAGAGTGCTGCCTTGGTGCGAATGTTAGAGAGAGAAGCTAGAAAATCCAGCTGGCACGGCGAACGCATGCGCAGTAGACACGAGAGTCACATCACATCACATCACATCACATTTTATAATATTTTCGGACCTCGATAGAGACATGATGACCATATCTCAGCATCTACCGAACAGTTATAATCGTAACAGGGCGCGTTGGAAAGCTTGTGTCCCATATATATTCTAACGAATATTGTAGCTGACTATTCATTAAGACACACGGTATTAGTTAGGTTTGACATTAGACGAACGAACGGGCGATCGATATGAGATCGATCGTCACGTTAGACAGTCTGGACTGACACGTCGGACCGAACAGACGTGAGACAGTTCATGCTCGGGATATTTAGATGCGATTGTACTAATAATATCCGCCCCCAAACTAAATACGCGTGTTATTCATTCGCTCGATCGTTACAATATAGTAAAAGTGTCGTTGGAATTCCGATCCGATGATTCGTTTTCGAGAAAATCGAGAAGCAAGAATCCACTTCCGGCATTTTGGAGTAAGTATACTTGGTAGCGTCTTTTTAAGTACTTGGCGTCGAGACGCTGCCGCGTCTCTTGATTATCCACGAGGAATCGTGAACCTCGTACGGATCGTTAGGAGTCTTCTGCTCTAACACTTCCCCTCGAGACGAACGAGTTCTTCGAGTTATCAAATCTCCCTGAGTCCAAGTTGATTACAGCATTTTTGATGTTTTGGTCTAGGTAATCCCTTGGTCAAAATATCTGCAGTCATGTTATCAGTTGATACATATCCTATCTTGATTCGATGGTTCTTCAAGGCTTCACGGACGAAATGATGACGTATGTCAATGTGCTTGGTGCGTGCGTGGAAAAATGAATTGTCCGTCAATTTTAAAGCCCCTTGATCGTCGTTATATAGAGAAACTTGGGACATTTCTTCAAACCCAAGTTGTTTAAGGAAATTTGTCAGAAAGATGGCTTCTTTAGTCGCTTCTGAAAGGCCCATTTCGGCTTCTGTAGTCGACAGGGCCACTGTGCGTTGCTTGCGAGCTTCCCAACTGATTGCGGCACCTCCTAAGATGAATACATATCCCGTATAGGATCGTCGGTCCACGTGGCAAGCTCCCCAGTCAGCATCCACAAATCCTCTCAAATGTTGATTATCCTTTTTGAATACGATTCCTTGAGCGATTGATCCTCTCAGGTATCTGAGAACTCTTTTTGCGGCGGTCCAATGCTCAGTGTTCTGGCAATCGTTGAATTGACTGAGTGAACTTACGGCAAAAGCGATGTCGGGTCGTGTGGCCACAGCTAAGTACATTAGTGCGCCGATTAATTCCCTGTAAAGTACTTTTTCTTCACAGTTTTCTTTCTTAGTCTCGGGTTCTGATAGTTTAATACTGGGATCAAACGGAGTCGTTACGGGTTTCGAATTCTCCATGCCGAAACGTTTAAGCACGTCTTCGATGTACCCTTTCTGTGACATTTTTATCTCACCGTTACTTTGCGACAACTCGATTCCCAGGAAATAGTGAGCTGTTCCGAGATCTTTCATTTCGAAATCTTGCATCAGATCCTTTTTGAGTTGCGATATCCAATTGGTTTCTCGGCATGCGATCAGAATATCGTCTACGTAGACTGTTACCAACATCAATACTTCCCCTCGTTTGATCCAGTATATGCAGGGATCAGCATTTGAAGGTACGAGTCCGGATTTCCGTAGTTTCTCATCAAGTTTAATGTGCCATTGTCTACCGGACTGACGTAGGCCGTACAGCGATTTTTGTACAAGGCACACTTTTCCTCCTTGTTGCAAATCTTGAAACATTTTAAATGTTAAATGCGTTAAGAGGATCGTTTCTTTCATTTTTCTTTATGATTCTCTGTAGCATGTCTTCTAACAGCTCTGCTATTTCCATATAGATCTCTTCTTCAACTTCGCCGTTTAAATACGCTGTAGTCACGTCGAGTTGATGGATTTTTAAATCATGCTCTGTGGCGAGAGCCATCATGGTGCGTACGGAACTTAGTCGAGCAACTGGTGCAAGCGTGTCGTGGAAGTCTATGCCAAAACGTTGAGTGAATCCCTTTGCTACTAGACGTGCTTTTCGTCTCTCCAAAGTTCCATCGGAATTATGTTTATTTCTCAATATTAAACGGCATCCGACGACGCTGCGATTTTCCGGACGTTCCACTAGCTTCCACGTATCTTTCTTGATGAGCGATTCAAATTCGCTTTGTATCGCATCCTTCCATTCCTCGATTTCGGGACTTGATAGTGCTTGTTTCAGAGGAATCTCAGCTAAGCCAGCTTGTTCATCAGGTAAATTTTCCAATGCATCGACATAGTGATACTGTTTTTTCGGTCGTCCTCTTCTTCCGTCGCGAATAATGCGTGGTCTTCCTGGACCTCTTCTTTGCTCCAACGGAGCTGCAGGTACGTCTCCGTCTATGTGGAATCTGTTAGCTCCGTCTTGTTCATCTTCATCTGATGATTCAGTCTCGAACGGAGAATCGTCTGCATTTATTGCATCATCGTGTACATCATTTTCCAAAACGTTTCGAATTTGTTGTAAGTCGATTTCGACGATGCGATTTTCTCCAGCCGATCGTTGTTTATCCGTCTCTTCGGCCTTTTTGAGAAGCGAATGCTCTTCTAAAAATTCGTCGAATTTTTCTCCTGTTTGAAATTCGTTCAGAAATTTTACGCCTCGCGTTGCCACGATTCTTCGTTCGCTTGGAATCCAAACTCTGTACGCCTTTGATTGGCTAGAGTATCCAATGAATATTCCTTCTCGCGATCGTGGTTCAAACTTCCCCTTATTTGGGGCTCTGTCGAGTACATAAACCTTCAATCCGAATACTTGTAAGTACGAGACTGTTGGACGATCGCCGAACCAAAGTTCGTACGGTGTTTTACCATCTAGACAATTAGAGGGGCATCGATTCCGAACATGGTTAGCCGACGCTACTGCTTCGGCCCAAAAAGTAGAGGGGAGATCAGAGTCGATTAGCATACATCTTGCCATTTCGACGATGGTTCTATTTTTTCTCTCCGCGACACCGTTTTGTTCCGGAGTGTACGGAATCGTCAGTCTTCTCTCGATTCCGTTTCGACTCAAATATTCATCAAATTCTTGATTGCAAAATTCTTTCCCGTTATCAGATTGTAAGAATTTGATTTTTCTATCGAACAGATTTTCGACCCTCGCTTGGTATTCCTTGAACTTGGAAAGAACTTCGCTCTTCTTTTTTATGAATTTTATTTCACACCATCGAGTGCTATCGTCGATAAAAGTAACAAAATACTTTGCACCGTTCGTCGATTCAGTCCTCATTGGACCACACACGTCTATGTGAATTATTTCCAAAGGTTCTGTAACTCGATTTGACAATTTTGGTAAAGGGGTGCGTGTGAATTTTCCTCGCAGGCAAGTTTTACAAGGAGGTAAATTATCCTCCTTTCCAAATTCGACACCCACTACGGTTTCATTCTTTACTATTTCTTTCAAGCTTTTCTCATTCAAGTGCCCGAATCGCTGGTGCCACTGTTGAGTGTTTTTCAGTTTCGCGTAACATTCGGAGGCTTTGTGCCCTTTGTTTTTGCACCGATTACACTTAAAAGGAAATTTCTCCTTTTGTCGATCTTTGTCTTTGTTATCACCGTTTCGAGCCTCTCGTTTTGTGAATTTCTTGAAAATTCTTTTTGCGATCATGGCGTTCAGTACAGCTTCCTTATTTTTCTCTTTTCGCGCGTCGCTTTCTTCAAAAATCTTGATTTTCAATGCCAAGTTGGGATCTGGTCGATATTATTCTTCGATGTATTAAGAAGTATGAAAAAAATTAAAATGACCTTTTTTTATCCGACATCATGGTTGTTGCATCGAAGTTCGAAAAAATGCAGTGTCTAGCGCAGATTTAATTTTCAGTCTTAGCGAGTGCGTTCCGGAAGTTGGGACCTGATCGATATTATTCTTCGATGTATTAAGAAGTATAAAAAAAATTAAAATTACCTTTTTTTATCCGACATCATGGTTTTTGCATCGACGTTCGAAGAAATGCAGTGCCGGCCGCGGATTTAAATTTTGGCTATAGCCAATTCGTTCCGGAAGTTGGGACCTGGTCGATATTGTTCTTCGATGTATTAAGAAGTATAAAAAAATTAAAATTACCTTTTTTTATCCGACGTCATGGTTGTTGCATCGAAGGTCGAAAAAATGCAGTGTCTAGCGCGGATTTAATTTTCAGTCTTAGCGAGTGCGTTCCGGAAGTTGGGACCTGATCGATATTATTCTTCGATGTATTGAGAAGTATAAAAAAAATTAAAATGACCTTTTTTTATCCGACATCATGGTTTTTGCATCGACGTTCGAAGAAATGCAGTGACGGCCGCGTATTTAAATTTTGGCCATAGCTAATTCGTTCCGGAAGTTGGGAGCTGGTCGATATTGTTCTTCAATGTATTAAGAGGTATAAAAAAAATTAAAATGACCTTTTTTTATCCGACATCATGGTTGTTGCATCGAAGTTCGAAAAAATGCAGTGACTGGCGCGGATTTAAATTTCGGATATAGCCAATTCGTTCCGGAAGTTGGGACCTGGTCGATATTGTTCTTCGATGTATTAAGAAGTATAAAAAAAATTAAAATTACCTTTTTTTATCCGACATCATGGTTGTAGCATCGACGTTCGAAGAAATGCAGTGACAGCCGCGGATTTAAATTTCGGCTATAGCCAATTCGTTCCGGAAGTTGGGACCTGGACGATATTGTTCATCGATGTATTAAGAAGTATAAAAAAAATTAAAATGACCTTTTTTTATCCGACATCATGGTTGTTGCATCGAAGTTCGAAAAAATGCAGTGTCTAGCGCGGATTTAATTTTCAGTCTTAGCGAGTGCGTTCCGGAAGTTGGGTCCTGGTCGATATTATTCTTCGATGTATTAAGAAGTATAATAAAAATTAAAATGACCTTTTTTATACGACATCATGGTTGTTGCATCGACGTTCGAAGAAATGGGGTGACGGCCGCAGATTTAAATTTTGGCTATAGCCAATTCGTTCCGGAAGTTGGGACTTGGTCGATATTGTTATTCGATGTATTAAGAAGTATAAAAAAAATTAAAATTACCTTTTTTTATCTGACATCATGGTTGTTGCATCGAAGGTCGAAAAAATGCAGTGTCTAGCGCGGATTTAATTTTCAGTCTTAGCGAGTGCGTTCCGGAAGTTGGGACCTGATCGATATTATTCTTCGATGTATTAAGAAGTATAAAAAAAAATTAAAATGACCTTTTTTTATCCGACATCATGGTTGTTGCATCGACGTTCGAAGAAATGCAGTGACGGCCGCGTATTTAAATTTTGGCCATAGCTAATTCGTTCCGTAAGTTGGGAGCTGATCGATATTGTTCTTCAATGTATTAAGAGGTATAAAAAAAATTAAAATGACCTTTTTTTATCTGACATCATGGTTGTTGCATCGAAGTTCGAAAAAATGCAGTGACTGGCGCGGATTTAAATTTCGGATATAGCCAATTCGTTCCGGAAGTTGGGACCTGGTCGATATTGTTCTTCGATGTATTAAGAAGTATAAAAAAAAGTAAAATTACCTTTTTTTATCCGACATCATGGTTGTTGCATCGACGTTCGAAGAAATGCAGTGACAGCCGCGGATTTAAATTTCGGCTATAGCCAATTCGTTCCGGAAGTTGGGACCTGGACGATATTGTTCATCGATGTATTAAGAAGTATAAAAAAAATTAAAATGACCTTTTTTATCCGACATCATGGTTGTTGCATCGAAGTTCGAAAAAATGCAGTGTCTAGCGCGGATTTAATTTTCAGTCTTAGCGAGTGCGTTCCGGAAGTTGGGTCCTGGTCGATATTATTCTTCGATGTATTAAGAAGTATAATAAAATTTAAAATGACCTTTTTTATCCGACATCATGGTTGTTGCATCGACGTTCGAAGAAATGCAGTGACGGCCGCGGATTTAAATTTCGGCTATAGCCAATTCGTTCCGGAAGTTGGGACTTGGTCGATATTGTTCTTCGATGTATTAAGAAGTATAAAAAAAATTAAAATGACCTTTTTTTATCCGACATCTTGGTTGTTGCATCGAAGTTCGAAAAAATGCAGTGTCTAGCGCGGATTTAATTTTCAGTCTTAGCGAGTGCGTTCCGGAAGTTGGGACCTGATCGATATTATTCTTCGATGTATTAAGAAGTATAAAAAAAATTAAAATGACCTTTTTTTATCCGACATCATGGTTGTTGCATCGACGTTCGAAGAAATGCAGTGCCGGCCGCGGATTTAAATTTTGGCTATAGCCAATTCGTTCCGGAAGTTGGGACCTGGTCGATATTGTTCTTCGATGTATTAAGAAGTATAAAAAAATTAAAATTACCTTTTTTTATCCGACGTCATGGTTGTTGCATCGAAGGTCGAAAAAATGCAGTGTCTAGCGCATATTTAATTTTCAGTCTTAGCGAGTGCGTTCCGGAAGTTGGGACCTGGTCGATATTATTCTTCGATGTATTAAGAAGTATAAAAAAAATTAAAATGACCTTTTTTTATCCGACATCATGGTTGTTGCATCGAAGTTCGAAAAACTGCAGTGACCGGCGCGGATTTAAATTTCGGATATAGCCAATTCGTTCCGGAAGTTGGGACCTGGTCGAAATTGTTCTTCGATGTATTAAGAAGTATAATAAAAATTAAAATTACCTTTTTTTATCCGACATCATGGTTGTTGCATCGACGTTCGAAGAAATGCAGTGACGGCCGCGGATTTAAATTTTGGCTATAGCCAATTCGTTCCGGAAGTTGGGACCTGGTCGATATTGTTCTTCGATGTATTAAGAAGTATAAAAAAAATTAAAATGACCTTTTTTTATCCGACATCATGGTTGTTGCATCGAAGGTCGAAAAAATGCAGTGTCTAGCGCGGATTTAATTTTCAGTCTTAGCGAGTGCGTTCCGGAAGTTGGGACCTGGTCGATATTATACTTCGATGTATTAAGAAGTATAAAAAAATTAAAATGACCTTTTTTTATCCGACATCATGGTTGTTGCATCGACGTTCGAAGAAATGCAGTGACGGCCGCGTATTTAAATTTTGGCTATAGCCAATTCGTTCCGGAAGTTGGGAGCTGGTCGATATTGTTCTTCAATGTATTAAGAGGTAAAAAAAAAATTAAAATGACCTTTTTTTATCCGACATCATGGTTGTTGCATCGAAGTTCGAAAAAATGCAGTGACTGGCGCGGATTTAAATTTCGGATATAGCCAATTCGTTCCGGAAGTTGGGACCTGGTCGAGATTGTTCTTCGATGTATTAAGAAGTATAATAAAAATTAAAATGACCTTTTTTATCCGACATCATGGTTGTTGCATCGACGTTCGAAGAAATGCAGTGACGGCCACGGATTTAAATTTCGGCTATAGCCAATTCGTTCCGGAAGTTGGGACCTGGTCGATATTGTTCTTCGATGTATTAAGAAGTATAAAAAAAATTAAAATGACCTTTTTTTATCCGACATCATGGTTGTTGCATCGAAGGTCGAAAAAATGCAGTGTCTAGCGCGGATTTAATTTTCAGTCTTAGCGAGTGCGTTCCGGAAGTTGGGACCTGGTCGATATTATACTTCGATGTATTAAGAAGTATAAAAAAAATTAAAATGACCTTTTTTTATCCGACATCATGGTTGTTGCATCGACGTTCGAAGAAATGCAGTGACGGCCGCGTATTTAAATTTTGGCTATAGCCAATTCGTTCCGGAAGTTGGGAGCTGGTCGATATTGTTCTTCAATGTATTAAGAGGTAAAAAAAAAATTAAAATGACCTTTTTTTATCCGACATCATGGTTGTTGCATCGAAGTTCGAAAAAATGCAGTGACTGGCGCGGATTTAAATTTCGGATATAGCCAATTCGTTCCGGAAGTTGGGACCTGGTCGAGATTGTTCTTCGATGTATTGAGAAGTATAATAAAAATTAAAATGACCTTTTTTATCCGACATCATGGTTGTTGCATCGACGTTCGAAGAAATGCTGTGACTGGCGCGGATTTAAATTTTGGCTATAGCCAATTCGTTCCGGAAGTTGGGACCTGGTCGATATTGTTCTTCGATGTATTAAGAAGTATAAAAAAAATTAAAATGACCTTTTTTTATCCGACATCATGGTTGTTGCATCGACGTTCGAAGAAATGCAGTGACGGCCGCGTATTTAAATTTTGGCTATAGCCAATTCGTTCCGGAAGTTGGGAGCTGGTCGATATTGTTCTTCAATGTATTAAGAGGTAAAAAAAAAATTAAAATGACCTTTTTTTATCCGACATCATGGTTGTTGCATCGAAGTTCGAAAAAATGCAGTGACGGCCGCGGATTTAAATTTCGGCTATAGCCAATTCGTTCCGGAAGTTGGGACTTGGTCGATATTGTTCTTCGATGTATTAAGAAGTATACAAAAAATTAAAATGACATTTTTTTATCCGACATCATGGTTGTTGCATCGACGTTCGAAGAAATGCAGTGACGGCCACGGATTTAAATTTCGGCTATAGCCAATTCGTTCCGGAAGTTGGGACCTGGTCGATATTGTTCTTCGATGTATTAAGAAGTATAAAAAAAATTAAAATGACCTTTTTTTATCCGACATCATGGTTGTTGCATCGAAGGTCGAAAAAATGCAGTGTCTAGCGCGGATTTAATTTTCAGTCTTAGCGAGTGCGTTCCGGAAGTTGGGACCTGGTCGATATTATACTTCGATGTATTAAGAAGTATAAAAAAAATTAAAATGACCTTTTTTTATCCGACATCATGGTTGTTGCATCGACGTTCGAAGAAATGCAGTGACGGCCGCGTATTTAAATTTTGGCTATAGCCAATTCGTTCCGGAAGTTGGGAGCTGGTCGATATTGTTCTTCAATGTATTAAGAGGTAAAAAAAAAATTAAAATGACCTTTTTTTATCCGACATCATGGTTGTTGCATCGAAGTTCGAAAAAATGCAGTGACTGGCGCGGATTTAAATTTCGGATATAGCCAATTCGTTCCGGAAGTTGGGACCTGGTCGAGATTGTTCTTCGATGTATTGAGAAGTATAATAAAAATTAAAATGACCTTTTTTATCCGACATCATGGTTGTTGCATCGACGTTCGAAGAAATGCTGTGACTGGCGCGGATTTAAATTTTGGCTATAGCCAATTCGTTCCGGAAGTTGGGACCTGGTCGATATTGTTCTTCGATGTATTAAGAAGTATAAAAAAAATTAAATGACCTTTTTTTATCCGACATCATGGTTGTTGCATCGACGTTCGAAGAAATGCAGTGACGGCCGCGTATTTAAATTTTGGCTATAGCCAATTCGTTCCGGAAGTTGGGAGCTGGTCGATATTGTTCTTCAATGTATTAAGAAGTATAATAAAAATTAAAATGACCTTTTTTGTCCGACATCATGGTTGTTGCATCAACGTTCGAAGAAATGCAGTGACGGCCGCGGATTTAAATTTCGGCTATAGCCAATTCGTTCCGGAAGTTGGGACTTGGTCGATATTGTTCTTCGATGTATTAAGAAGTATACAAAAAATTAAAATGACATTTTTTTATCCGACATCATGGTTGTTGCATCGAAGGTCGAAAAAATGCAGTGTCTAGCGCGGATTTAATTTTCAGTCTTAGCGAGTGCGTTCCGGAAGTTGGGACCTGGTCGATATTATTCTTCGATGTATTAAGAAGTATAATAAAAATTAAAATGACCTTTTTTATCCGACATTATTGGACAAAATAGTTGCTGAACGACAGTGCACGTGTTTTGTTTAATATCTTGTGTTTTGTCAGTCTAAGATATTTCATTGAACTGTCAACATGTACATCGGAGCATTAAGAACAAGATGAAATAAACTATCATTAACTTTACTACAAGATCCTCGGGTATTAGATCCAATAGGTTATGGGCCCAGGATAACGTAAAGTAGTGAAGAGTATACATTTTTCGGAAGACGGAAATTGAATTGCTTGTGCGTGCACGGAAGGAATTATCGCTTGAAGAAAAAGAAAATGGCTTCCTCAAATTCCGTGAGGATCGAACTCTTGAACAAGGATAACTACGACACGTGGAAGATTCAAATGGAAGCTCTTCTGATAAAAAACGATGAATGGGCGTACGTCATCGGGGAAAAACAGAAACCCGCTCGCGTCGATGGAAACGCGGCAGATGTAACAAAATGGGAAACGGAAGATCGAAAAGCAAAATCAGACGTGATTTTGTCGATTAATCCAACGGAACTGAAGCAAATAAAAATTGCGTTACGTCGAACGAGGTATGGATAAAACTGCAGAATATCTATCAATCTCGAGGACCCGCTAGGAAGGCTACATTATTGAAAAGATTGACTTTGCATCGCATGGAGGATAACGAAGAAGTTCGTGATCATCTTCAGAAATTTTTCGACACGATCGATAAATTAAACGAAATGGAGGTGGAAGTCAATCCGGACTTGTTGACTATTATGTTGCTATATAGTCTTCCTCCAAGTTTCGAGAATTTTCGTTG
This sequence comes from Ichneumon xanthorius, assembly GCA_917499995.1. Taxonomy (NCBI): domain Eukaryota; kingdom Metazoa; phylum Arthropoda; class Insecta; order Hymenoptera; family Ichneumonidae; genus Ichneumon; species Ichneumon xanthorius. The sequence continues at coordinate 1,677,554 of CAKJTD010000001.1, read as the reverse complement.
CGCAATCGAGTCGCGCGACGATTTACCGACTCCGGATGGTCTAAGAGTAAAAATCGTGGAAGAGGCAGATGCGCGGAAGAACGATATACGTATCACCTCATCAGAAGCGATGATGGCGAAGAAAAACTTGGACAAACGAAGACATAAGAATTCGAAAGGCGGTGGAAGTAGTGGAAATCCAAAGGAGCCTTTCAAGTACAAGTGTCATCGCTGCGGAAAGAAAGGACACATGGCCGTGAACTGCAACAACGCAAATGAAGCGGACAGTATAAGCTTTTACGCCATAGGAGAATGTCCTCAACAAGCTTTCGGAGCGAAATCAAAAAAAAATCTTGGCGAAGACTGGTGTCTTGACAGCGGTTGCACGTCGCATCTGTGCAAAAATGAAGACAACTTCGTGACGATTGCTGAAACCAGAAATCAGAAATTAAATCTCGCTAGTAACGTTTCTACAGAGATAAAGTCTCGAGGAACGGTATCGATTGCCAGCAAATTTGAAGGAGGATCAAAGATTTTACATCTTCACGATGCTCTCCACGTGCCAGATCTACGCACGAATTTATTATCCGTTGGAAAAATCACTGATCGAGGATACGACGTGATTTTCAAGAAAAACCACGCTTCAATTATTGATACGAACGGAAGCACGGTGTTGCATGCGGATAGAGTTGACGGATTATATTTCGTAAAGGAAACGGAAGGCTTTTGTAATTCGCAACCAGAGTCAACATTCGGCGCAACTGAGAATTGGCACCGTAGGATGGGACATCTGAATGTACGCGATCTCTTAAATGGAGATAAAAGTGGAGCAGTTCTCGGAATGAGTTTGAGCGAAGCAAAAGAAAATTGGGAATGCGACATTTGCTTCCGCGGAAAAATGACGAGGTCCTCATTTCCGAAGAAAACGGAAAGGTGCTCTGAACTATTAGAAATCGTACATTCCGATATCTGTGGACCGATGAGAGTCGAATCAAATGGAAAGGCTCGATACTTTATCACTTTTATCGATGATTGTTCGAAATGGTGTGAAGTACGAATGATCAAAAAGAAAGACGAAGCTTTCAAGGCGTTTAAGAACTTCAAAGCACTCGTCGAGACCCAATCCGAGAAGAAAATCAAATTTTTGCAAACCGACAACGGTCGCGAATATATGAGCACAGAATTCGAAGATTTCTTGATCATTGACGGAGAGTGGAATCCAAAGACGTCTAACTGTAACTCACACTCCCGAGCAGAATGGAGTAGCTGAACGCAAGAATCGCACATTGGTGGAGATGGCACGATGCTTATTACTCCAATCCACACTACCTCCATCGTTTTGGGGAGAGGCCGTGAACACTGCCAACTACATACGAAATAGATGTCCTTCAAAATCTCCAAATGGCAAGACTCCTTTCGAAAAATGGACCGGAAGAGCACCAAACGTAAGCCACTTCAGAGAATTCGGATGCGAAGTATTTACGCTAATTCGAGAACCTGGGAAGGGAAATTCGATTCTCGATCCAAACAAGGAATCTTCATTGGTTACTCGGAGACATCGAAAGCGTACAGAGTATGGATTCCGCAGGAAAGAAAAATCGATATCACACGAGACGTAAAAGTAAAAGAGAACTCACAGAATTTGTCCGGGAACAATATCGAAGATTTTTTTGAGAATAACGAAGAAATCTCAAAAGTGAGGGAAATCGAGTTTCCACTCAATCGAATCGAAGATAATACGATCCCAGAGCAACGAGATCAAATCGAAGAAGCCAACAATCGCGACGTACAAAACGACGACGAAGATCTTGAAGAAGGAGAAGAAGACGACATGATCGACGGGAATGAACATGCAGATAATGAAAAAATCACAGCACAAGAGACACCGAGACGAGGCCCGGGAAGGCCAAAGAAGATAATGACTGGATTAAGAGGGAGACCTCGAAAAGAATACCAAATGGTTAATAAGGTCGAAGAAAATCCAGAAGTTGAAGCGGTTACCGAATGTGTTGTTTGTCTTGCAGAAATCCCAATTCGCGAAGCCGTCAATGGTCCAGAATCGAGCGAATGGTTCCACGCCATGGCAGCAGAATTAAGATCGATTATAAAAAACGATACTTGGCAATTCGTCGATCGACCAAAGGATCAGCAAGTCATTGGAAGTCGCGTAGTTTTGCGAAACAAATACAAATCGGACGGAACGTTGGAGAGAAGAAAGGCGAGGATTGTTGCTAAAGGATTCTCTCAACGTCCCGGAATCGATTTCAACGAAACTTTTGCGCCAGTTGCACGTCTCAGTTCGATTCGAACCATAACGGCGCTGGCTGCTGAATACGACATGAAAATTCAGCAATTCGATATCACAACAGCCTACTTAAACGGCGTATTAGAAGAAAATATTTACATGGAAATTCCCGAATACAGCAAACAAACTCTGAAAGAGATTATTCGTACAGAAAAAGTGTCAAGTGACATCGGAAGAAAGGCACGAAAAATGTTGACAGAGCTAGAAGAAGGAAACAAAGTATGTCTTCTCAAAAAGGCACTTTATGGTCTCCGTCAAGCAGGCCGCCGATGGCACGTACGCTTATGCGAAGAACTCAAGAAATTCGGATTAACTCAATCAAAGGAAGATCCCTGCGTGTTTTATAAAAGACGAGGCAGTGATACACTCTTGATGACAGTATATGTCGATGACATATTGGCCGCATCAAGGAATCATGCGATGATTGAAGATCTCGCAAATTTTCTGTCCAGAAGTTTCGAGATTAAACATATCGGGGACGTAAAATATTGTCTCGGCATAGAATTTTTACGAGACGAAAATGGCATAGCAATGCATCAACGAGGGTACATCACGGATATACTTGATCGTTTCGGGATGAATGAATCTCGGTCTTCGGTGACTCCTATGGATCTCGGAACGAAATTGCAGAAGAGCGAAGAATCGTCGAACTCGGAGAAGAACAAATATCCCTACAGAGAATTAATCGGATCTCTAATGTATCTCGCCACCTGCACGAGACCAGATATAGCTTACGTTGTAAGCTACCTAAGTCAATTTAATTCATGTCCTGAGATACCTGCGAGGTACATCGAATCTTGGACTCACATTCAAGAAGACAGCGAAACCTCTAGAGGGATACGTCGATGCAGATTGGGGAAATTGTATCATCGATAGAAGATCGTATACTGGTTTTGCTTTTATTCTCGGAGGATGTCCAGTCACCTGGGAATCACGAAAACAACCTACCGTAGCTTTGTCATCGACGGAAGCAGAATATATGGCTCTCGCCGAAGCTGCAAAGGATGCTCTTTACCTTCAAAGGTTATTAACAGAACTTGGATTCAATAAGATGACGAAGGTGACGCTGTTTGGCGATAATTGCGGTGCGCAGAAATTGGCCAAGAATCCAGTCTATCACAACCGCACAAAACATATTGATGTCCGTCATCATTTCGTTCGCGAAATAGTGAAAAGTGGGGCCCTGGAAATCGAATACGTTGCGACAAATGAAATGGCTGCTGACGTGCTCACCAAAGGACTTTCAGGACCTAAACATCGCAAATGTCTCGATCTCCTGGGAATACATCACGCTTAATCATCAAGAGAACATCTTCATCATCTTGAGAGGGAGTATTGGACAAAATAGTTGCTGAACGACAGTGCACGTGTTTTGTTTAATATCTTGTGTTTTGTCAGTCTAAGATATTTCATTGAACTGTCAACATGTACATCGGAGCATTAAGAACAAGATGAAATAAACTGTCGTTAACTTTACTACAAGATCCTCGGGTATTAGATCTAATAGACATCATGGTTGTTGCGTCGAAGTTCGAAAAAATGCAGTGACTGGCGCGGATTTAAATTTCGGATATAGCCAATTCGTTCCGGAAGTTGGGACCTGGTCGATATTGTTCTTCGATGTATTAAGAAGTATAATAAAAATTAAAATGACCTTTTTTTATCCGACATCATGGTTGTTGCATCGACGTTCGAAGAAATGCAGTGACTGGCGCGGAGTTAAATTTCGGATATAGCCAATTCGTTCCGTAAGTTGGGACCTGGTCGATATTGTTCTTCGATGTATTAAGAAGTATAAAAAAAATTAAAATTACCATTTTTTATCCGACATCATGGTTGTTGCATCGACGTTCGAAGAAATGCAGTGACGGCCGCGGATTTAAATTTCGGCTATAGCCAAATCGTTCCGGAAGTTGGGAGCTGGTCGATATTGTTCTTCGATGTATTAAGAAGTATAAAAAAAATTAAAATTACCTTTTTTTATCCGACATCATGGTTGTTGCATCGAAGTTCGACAAACTGCAGTGACTGGCGCGGATTTAAATTTCGGATATAGCCAATTCGTTCCGGAGGTTGGGACCTGGTCGATATTGTTCTTCGATGTATTAAGTATAAAAAAATTAAAATGACCCTTTTTATCCGACATCATGGTTGTTGCATCGAAGTTCGAAAAACTGCAGTGACTGGCGCGGATTTAAATTCCGGATATAGCCAATTCGTTCCGGAGGTTGGGACCTGGTCGATATTGTTCTTCGATGTATTAAGAAGTATAAAAAAAATTAAAATGACCTTTTTTTATCCGACATCAGGGTTGTTGCATCGAAGGTCGAAAAAATGCAGTGTCCAGCGCAGATTTAATTTTCAGTCTTAGCGAGTGCGTTCCGGAAGTTGGGACCTGGTCGATATTATTCTTCGATGTATTAAGAAGTATAAAAAAAATTAAAATGACCTTTTTTTATCCGACATCATGGTTGTTGCATCGAAGTTCGAAAAACTGCAGTGACTGGCGCGGATTTAAATTCCGGATATAGCCAATTCGTTCCGGAGGTTGGGACCTGGTCGATATTGTTCTTCGATGTATTAAGAAGTATAAAAAAAATTAAAATGACCTTTTTTTATCCGACATCAGGGTTGTTGCATCGAAGTTCGAAAAAATGCAGTGTCTGGCGCGGATTTAATTTTCAGTCTTAGCGAGTGCGTTCCGGAAGTTGGGACCTGGTCGATATTATTCTTCGATGTATTAAGAAGTATAAAAAAAATTAAAATCACCTTTTTTATCCGACATCATGGTTGTTGCATCGAAATTCGAAAAATTGCAGTGTCTCAAAAATTGCAGCTCTGACTCAATTTTCGAGTACAAGGGGCATGTCCTGAATCTTGGATTGTCTTAATTTTTTTTCTTCACAGTATGATATGCTCTTTCCTTCGAAAAATAGTTTTTCAGAAACCGCAACAGACCTATACACGCATAAGAAGGAAGGACACTGTTCCGTGATCCCATAACCTCTTTTTTATTCGCCATATGACACATGAGCCAAGCGCTAGCGCTGGGAGAACCGTTGCAACTTTGCAACGTTTCAAACTTCACAGCGATCAAGAAATGTCCAATATTCGTAGACGAACAAGCCTTCAGAAGAAGAGCCGTCGACAGGAACATCTCTTACAACGAGGCTATATGTATCCTCTCAAAGTTTGCTCCTTTTCTAGCTTAAACGCTCACTTCCCTGCTCTCTCAAATTCGACCCGCTCTTCACACCCAACTGCTTCTCCCTCCTCCTCTGCTACACTATTTCCTGCCGCTTTTAGTCATGTCATAACGGCAAGCTCCCTGTTTTTCAAAGTTACCCGAACTTTAGCGTAATGCAACAACACAGCCAGATTCATAATGTGTCATCCATCTTCCACTGAGGATCTGGTTCGGTCTCTTCAGCGCTTCCCTTGGCTCAAGTCTTTCCGCCTCAACATTTCGCTGTCTGCCAATCTACTCCTTCAGTTCACAAGCCTTTTCAGCCACGCCGCACCTCGGCATGAATCCAGGCAACACGCGCATTGCATGTTAACCTCTTGGTTGCTAAAAAAGGCTGCCGCCTTTTGAGTCAAGGATCCGGCATAGGCTCAGGCTTCATCGATAACGCGGCATCCTCTTCTTCTTCTGCTTCCCTGCCTCCATCTTTGTCTTTGCCTTCGGCTATGGCCTGTTTAATCTCAACGATTCTTCAACTAAAAATTGAACAATTCATGCTCGCTCTATCCTCGATAGATCTTTCCGAACAGTTCGGTACGATAATTGCCACTCTCAACTCGCTCTCATCTCCCAGCTTGCACCTCAAAACACTTCTCATCATGGCATCGCTTAAAAATGTCAAACTTCTTTAGTGGAACTACCGCAGTCTCCGCAATAATCTAGGCCTCCTTATGAACATAGCTGACTCTTACGATGTTATCATCTTGTGTGAAATTTGGCTCTGCCTTCCTTACCTGTACTTACGTTCCTTCTATGGATGGTTGTAATATGATCTTAAAAAATAGGGACCATAATATGTGTGGTGGCTTGGCTATCTGCCTAAAAAAAAATTAAGTACACAGATATCAAAACTGCATATCACTGTCCAGATAAGTTAGAAACCTCCTGTATCTCGACTTCGTTAGGTCCGCTTTTCATCGTCTCACTGTACAGATGTCCAGCTTCCCTCAGTTACGCTTAGCATGAAAACGGTTGTTTGACTCTCTTGATTTCTCTAACAGCCTGTCTATTGCCGGCGACTTCAATTCACATAATATCTCTTGGCGCTGCACAGTCAACTCCCCCTCGGGCGCAGCCCGATCCTCCTCTATCTGACTCACTTGTAAACTATTATCTCTCATGTCTCAGTGAAGGCTCTCCTACACTTATTACATCCCGGGTCACAACATCTCAGCGATAGATCTCACGACAATCTATTCCAATCTCCTTCCTTATTTCACGTGAAATAATGAGTGAGACTCACCTTGTAGCGACCGTTACCCTATCTCCAGCACTATTAGTATTTCTCACAATGTCATATCCCCTAGTTTTTACCGCTACCCCACCAAAAACATCGGCTGACGGAACTTCAAAGCTTTCCACGACGACAGAACCCCTCTCTCTCAGCCGCACCCAACTATACATTATGACAACGTATGCAAAGCTATCGAGGACGCTGTTTACTCGTTTAATTCCCCTCCTCACTCATCCTCACATCATCCCCTCCTAACTCATCCTCAGCTGTTCGTGAATGTCTGATCAGTTTTCGTTTAGCAGCCCTATTCAGATCGTCCAGGCATTCATGAACAGCACGGTACAAGGGTGAGCCTTTGTTTTTTTTATAAGGAAGAGAATGGTATGCGGCAAATTCAATTTGATTAAAGTTTAGGGGTGAAAATCATCGTTAAATTCCAAAATGTAACGAAAATTGGCAACAAACTCACTTTTTGTGAAAACATTGTAGTTTTTAAGAATATAGTCCGTTTTTCAAATTTCAAACTCCATTTTACAGGGGACGCATCAGGCTATTATTGAAAAATAGGCCCATTATTCCATTCAAAAATTCGGACATCGAAAATGCAGAAAAGTCGCAAACTTGTAATATGGAACAAATCAATGAAAACGCAAACAAAATTGGTTTCGCATGGGTTTTAGCAATTATTTTTCTTGAAAAATTGTAGACAATCAAAGATAATGATAATTATTATTCAAAAATGTAATAATATTTTAATAACAAGTTATAAAAAATATAAAATTATTAAAAAATAAAATGCCAACTACATACGTCCAAATTATATAATAGTCATCTACATTCAATAGTTCTAACAAATAAATGTCACATAAAACACTAACGGGAACACCTGACTGGGGTATTTTGGTACCCCAAGCTGCGTTTAGGTCGTGTGCGACAACCAGAGAGTAACAGACTATTACCAGCCTCCGCACATCGTCAGATCATGGAACTAAATTATCGTGGAGGTCCCAAGTCGATAATGTCAATTTCTACTTTACGAGCGCAGTTTCAATATCGTCGGGGTACTTTTGTACTCCGTACATGAGTTCTAGGGTTAAGGTGACGTGCAACGGCCGTCTGTACACAAGAGATAGATATCAATTTTCAATATATTTTTTTTCATGATGCAATATTCTTCCTCGGAAAAATAGTCACTATAAAAAAGTAGCTAACAGTTTTTCTTACCAGCTTAGATTACAATTGTCGTTATCGCTGTACGAGCGCGAGCGATAGCTGCAATTTTTCCATGAACATGTTCGATGGTGCTCATTTTTTTTGGGAAAAATGCATACAATTAAAAAATGTTTATTCCATACGAATGAATCGTTTCACATTCCTTCAAGGTAATGTGAAACATCTTACCATCCTCCCACCCCTCGCTCAATCAGTAATAACTCGCCTTCCCTATTATCTCCGACACTGTTACTGTATTGGGCAAAAGCGTATTAGGTTTTCGTAGTCATTAGATAGGTGTGTGAAAACCTAATTTGCTTTTATCCGAGATATCAACAGCCTCGGAGAAAATAAGGAAGGTGATTTTTTTACCGACCGATGTATTTCATATGTCATTAATGAAAATGGAATCCCGTATCGACCGTCCCTGTCCCAATTCTGCTAAACCAATTTAAAAGGCTTATATTTATCACGAATGGAACGAATGCAGATACCGTAAGATTTGCATTATGAAATACGTATAAATTCTTCAACTCTTTTATAGCCTCGTTCCACGAGGCTATAAGTTACACGTATACCTGGATATTGCGCTCACTCCGTGATTTGTTTCATACTCTTTAAATCTTTCCTTGTAGATGTATACGAGTATATTACGGAGTTTATTTTACGTGTTCAGGCGCGAAATTGAAATTCGAAAATTAAGACCAATAATACACAAGTAATGGCGATCGCCCATGAGAAAATTCGTACTTATCGGTAAAAAAAAAATTATTTGAAAAAGACAAGAGTTACCGTTTCTTGGCCAATACAAGAGTCGACATGATGTTTCCTGTGTACAAAATTAATTCTCTTCGAGACCGACAAGAAGCAGCAAACTAATGTAACTAACGTTTGCAATGTTGCAGCAACGAAATTACCTTAACTGTTAATCGTTTATTCAAGTTGACCTCATATTTTAATGTGAATTGAAATGAATTTGATTCAAGCCCTGTGCATGCTCAAAATAATTATGAAGCATCCTAGACAATTCACAGCTGGTTTCATACAAATGATTGTCGTTCCGTACAAATGCAACGATGGACTTGCGTTCCCACCGGTTTTTCAAAGTTTATTAATTTTTTTTTTTTTGTTAAGAATTTACTCGCTATCATCTTCGAAAATATTTACCAAGTTTTATGCGAGTCTATCGTGCGGATAACGAGATTAGAAATCAGCTGACTTTGGAAGCCGCTTAATTAATAGACTTTGAAAATCTGGTGGAAGCGTGAGTCCATCGTTGTATTTGTATGGAACGACAATCATTTGTATGGAACCAGCTGTGCATTTTCTAGGATGCTTCATAATTATTTTTAGCATGCACAGGACTTGAACTACATCTATTTCAATTCATATAAAAATATGAGGTCAATTTGTAGGTTATCTCCATTAAATAAACTATTGACAGTTAAGCTCATTTCGTTGCTGCATCGTTGCGATCTTTAATTACATGCGAATTTGTTTTTTTTTTTAGATTTTATATAAATTTATATATTTATATATATATTATTGCACATATATTATATATTCTTTGTTATAAGAAACTTAAGTTGTGATGCGCGCGAGTCGAGATTGCTATTGCCGTATGACAACATCACCCGTCATCAATTAGTCAAATTAGCTCTATAGATTATCGATGCTCCATACCTCCCTTCCGAGTGTGGGGACCCCGATAACGAGGGAATTTAGCGAGGCTGGCACCCGATACTATCGTGCGTACTTTGTCATGATAATGGGGTGCTAAAGCCCCCAATCTCGATTCGAGAAAGCCATTAGGTATTGGATGTATCTTCCCTCTGCGGAATCGCTATACGATGGTCCCGTCGTGAGCGGCCGTAACGACTTGACCGGAGCAATTAATAACCTACAGGCCAGACTTCAAGGATGTACGAAATTTGATCCTGCTGTATATAGTTTAAATACGCTGCGGAGTTGAACATTTGTCACGCAATAATTCTGTGTACAATTTATTATCGATTTACAATAACGAATGACTTTATACACGTTATGCCTTAGTATTTATCGTTATTTTAAATTCATATATCTAACGGTACAGTAGCCTCTCGCTAAGTGCGCGAGAGTCTACCCCCACATAACCCCACCACTCGCCGAGGCCCGACCGCTTCTGGAGAGAGTAGTGCAAGGTGGATGGTTCGCTTCACTTGCCCCTATGGTGTGGTCGAGGGGAGTGGCGGTAACTCTGTAAGTGCGCGACTCCGTCACTACAGTCTGATAGGCGCGCACCTGGCGATAGATTACTGTACTTCAGAGTTGGGCAAATACAGTAAGAACTTGAAGTATGTATTATAGTATCGAGTATTCAGAACTTCGACACTTTAATTCTATCGGTACTCAATACGTCAGAACTCAGTCAGAACCTGGTACTCAGAACTTTGGCACTCAAGATCTGCCGGTACGCAATACGGCAGTACTTAAGTACTACCCAGTGTTCAGTACTTCGAGTACTTGATACTTCAGAATGCACTTCGAGTACTCGGTACTGCAACGTGTTCTTCGATGCGTACATCATGTACTTACCCAGACAGAAAAACGTGCCGTGCATTCGCCAGACCGTGCCGGCACAATGCAGTCAACTGTGTTTGCATGTGACGATATTGTGACGGCACGGCGTTTTGATACCAGAACCTGCTTACACAGTTCCAGCTTACTGTGAAGCTTCACGTCATGATGGTGGAGCTCCATGCCAAGCTGGAACTGTGCAAGCAGCTTTTGGTGCAAAAATGCCGTGCCGTCACAATATCGACACGTGCGAACGTACATAACTGTCTTGTGCCAGCACAACGTGCATTCCTGTGCTAGCACCGAGTAGATCCTGTGCCGTCAGTTGTCTATTAGGAATAGTACTTTAATGTGCACTCTAATCATTTTGTACTTCAATACTCATTTCAAGTACTTAGTACTTCAATAGTTATTTCATGTACTTCATTATTTCAATACGAACTTCAAGTGGTTAGTGTACTTGCCCAGCTCTGCTATACTTCGTTTACACGGTAAATAACATTTCTACGTTTGGTCCACCTCTATGTAAAAAGATTGGCTACAGAGGACCCAGGATTGAAGAATCAGTTCCCCGTCCGTCTTCGTAGTGCGTATGCCTCGTCTTTTCATTACTTTAAGTTTTTTCATAACGGAAAGTTGGGAGCAATCCAACAGGACAACGTTCATTCATTGTTTTTTGATAATAAAAAAACGTTGACAATTTCCACAAGAAAATAATGGTTTCGTTTTCGTTCAATGAAAAACTAGCTCGTTCGCAATATTTATAGAGGAACTAAATTATTTTCGTTGAAAATTCATAACTTCATCGCAGTAATTTACATTTACATTATTTACAGAGAATATATGTATATATATATATTTCTTTTTCGTGTGTACAATGCGATCGTGGAAATTCCTGGGCAATAACGAATGTTTTGCATTGTTTTTTAAAACATTTTAAAACAATTATTTATTATCGAAAATATCCAGGCTAACAGATTTCATTCCAACTTCGCACAATTTGAGTATTTAGCGCGTCGACAAAGTCACTAACTCTCGCGCAAAAGTACGTCGAGATCGGAGATCAGTAATCTCGGTTCCGGATTTTCCGTCGGTGTGTCCGGGGTGTCGGGGGACACGAGCGGCACGGACTGATTGACGCAGCACTCCAACGAGCCCGAAGCCGATAGATTCTTGTCACAACGAAACTTCGGCGAGCCGCAGAGTCTCTCGATTTTTCGCATTTTACCGCCGATGTCAAATTTTTTTCTCACTCGAAAAGTTTTGCCGCGATATATTCTCTCGATGAATTCGATAAAAGGCCAGTCCTCGTTCGATCTCTCGTCTTCGGCACGGGACGAATCGACAGTTCTCCTGAAGACGTCCTCTTCATCCTCCTCGTCGTCATCGGGCCCTCCGTTTTTCCTCGCAAAACTCCTCGGCTCTTCGAGAACGATTTTATCTCGAATGGTTTCGCAATTTCTATCTTTACGACGTAGTTCCCACTGCGGCGTTTCGCGCGTTGCCGCATCTCTTCGCTGCGACGAAAATCCCTTCTCTGCCCTCGATTCGTCAAAACCAGCTCTCTCAGGCTTCGTCACGCGATCCCCGTCGAACGAATTTATACCCCTTCTGTCGTTCGTGACGAAGCACAGGATCTTCGAGATTCTCGTCTCGCCGGGTAGGGCGGACGAATCCTTCGTTTTTCGCGGTGACGCTAACGTCTTCATAGTCTCGACTATTCGTCTCTTGATCCTCGCGATCTTTCCAATACGATTCGTTCCATCACGATCCGTCGATCCTGTGTCCGTCGCGCTTGGATATCCCATCGCCGAAGCGTGCTCGCCGATCGATTGGGCCTTCAGCCGTGCGTCCGCTCGTTTACCCAACAAACGGATCATTATTGTCTGCAACACATAAATATAATAATAAATATGTGTACATTAAAACTATGATATCGAAATTTTTCTGCCTCAAGGAAGAAGCTTTGATTTCGTAAAAAAAAAATTTTGATCGAAATTTTTGGGTCATTGCTTAAAATGTTCTAAAACGTCGAAAAATCATAAAAATCTCATCACTACTGCATGAATATTTAAGCAAAGATTAAGATATTTGCAATCTCATAAATATTTTGGAAATGTTTTGTTTGTTTATTTCTCCTATTATATATAATAGTATATCCTATTTAGGGATGTGCACGAACCTGTTCGAACCTGTTCGAGCTCACCATTAAAGTTCGGCACTTGTTCGAACTTTGTTCGAACCTGTCGAACTGTTCGAACTTCTCGAACTGTTCGAACTTCTCGAACTGTTCGAACTTCTCGAACTGTTCGAACTTCTCGAACTGTTCGAACTTCTCGAACTGTTCGAACTTCTCGAACTGTTCGAACTTCTCGAACTGTTCGAACTTCTCGAACTGTTCGAACTTCTCGAACTGTTCGAACTTCTCGAACTGTTCGAACTTCTCGAACTGTTCGAACTTCTCGAACTGTTCGAACTTCTCGAACTGTTCGAACTTCTCGAACTGTTCGAACTTCTCGAACTGTTCGAACTTCTCGAACTGTTCGAACTTCTCGAACTGTTTGAACCCGACAAACGATTGGAATCCGTCGAACGGTTCGAACTGTTTAAACACTTAGAAAGGCTTGTTCGAAGCTGTTGGATATTGTAATGTTGATTGTAGCACAAGTATTAGTACACGAAAACTTCCTAAGGTTCTAGCTTGACCGGAGCGTCTCTCTCGAGGTCTAGGTTCATCGGGATGAGTTCCTCAAGGTCAAGCTTGACCGGAGCATTTTTCTCGCGATCTAGGTCTACCTTAAAGACTTCCTCGACGTCTAGCTTCATCGGAGCGTCCCTCTCGCAGTCCACGTGTATCGCGAAGACTTCCTCGAGGTCTAGCTGGACCGGACCGTCTTTCTCGCGGACGACGTGTATCGCGAAGACTTTTTCGAGGTTTAGCTTAACAAGAGCGTTTCCCTCGCGGTCTAAGTGTACCGCGATTACTTCCTCCAGGTTTAGCTTGACCGGAGCGTCTCTCTCGAGGTCTAGGTTCATCGCGATGAGTTCCTCAAGGTCAAGCTCGACCGGAGCATTTCTCTCGCGATTTAGGTCTACCTTGAAGACTTCCTCGAGGTCTGGCTTCACCGGAGCGTCCCTCTCGCGGTCCACGTGTATCGCGAAGACGTCCTCGATGTCTAGCTTGGCCGGAACGTTTTTCTCGCGATCTAGGTCTACCCTGAAGCCTTCCTCGAGGTCTAAATTACCAGGAGCGTTTCTCTCGCTGTCTAGGTGTACCGCGATGACTTTCTCAAGCTTTAGCTTGATCGAAGCGTTTCTCTCGCGGTCTAGGTGCATCGCGATGAGTTCCTCGAGGTCTAATTTGACCGGAACGTTTCTTTCGCGATTCAGGTCTACCCTGAAGACTATATCGACGTCTAGATTAACAGGAGTGCTTTTCTCGGGATCTAGGTGTACCGGAAAGATTTCCTCGAGGTCTACCTTGAAAGGAGCGCTTATCTCGCGATCTGGGTGTACCACGAAGACTTCATCAAGCTCCAGTATAAAATGTCTCTCGAGTTCTAGCTTAAGCAGAGAGCTAATATGAGGGTATAGATTGATCAGCGAACGTCAAGCTCTACCGCGAGAGAATCTGTCCAGGCAATCTATACCACGAGAGAATCTCTCCAGTCAAACTAGACTTCGAGAACGTTTTTTCCTCAAGCTAGATCTTAAGAGATGTTCTCTCCTCAAGCTGATCTCCAGAAAATCTTTGCCGTATACCTAGACCGCGAGAGAACCGCTCCTGTTAAGGATGCTTCACACGTATGTTCCCAGTTAAAAGTGAGATTCAGTGAGAATTTGACCAGTTCCTATGGTATAAAAAACTGAAAAAAGTAACTGTATTAAAGTTGTAGGAAATACTGACAAAATTCATATGAATTTTTTAAAATCAAGGAATTCATTTCAAATGAGAAACTAAAAAGTTGTCTGATTTTTTTTATAATTTTTTTTATAATCATTTGTTAATAACTTTTTAGCATTATTAATATACAAAATCAAAAGTCTTGACATAATTAATACGGATGATTTTTTTCAAAATTTTGGCACGTCACGAAGTACTGAAATTTGAACATATTAAACTTTTGGTTGAGAATGTATATGTGATGCATCCTTAAGCTAAACCTTGAGGAAGTCTTCGCGATACACGTGGACCGCGAGAGGGGCGCTCCGTTCAAATTACATCTCGAGGAAATCTTCAGGGTAGACCTAGTTCGCGACAGAAACGCTCCGGTCAAGCTAAACCTCGAGGAAGTCTTCGCGATACACGTGTACCGCGGCAGGGACGCACCGGTCAAATTACACCTCGAGGAAGTCTTCAGGGTAGACCTAGTTCGCGACAGAAACGCTCCGATCAAGCTAAACCTCGAGGAAGTCTTCGCGATACACGTGGACCGCGGCGGGACGCTCCGGTCAAATTACACCTCAAGAAAGTCTTCTGGGTAGACCTAGTTCGCGACAGAAACGCTCCGGTCAAACTAAACCTCGTGGAAGTCTCCGCGATACACGTCGACCGCGAGAGGGACGCTCCGGTCAAATCACACCTCGAGGAAGTCTTCAGGGTAGACTTAGTTCGCGACAGAAACGCTCCGGTCAAGCTAAACCTCGAGGAAGTATTCGCGATACACGTGGACCGCGAGAGGGACGCTCCGGTCAAATTACACCTCAAGGAAGTCTTCTGGGTAGACCTAGTTCGCGACAGAAACGCTCCGGTCAAGCTAAACCTCGAGGAAGTCTTCGCGATACACGTGGACATCGAGAGGGACGCTCCGGTCAAATTACACCTCAAGGAAGTCTTCTGGGTAGACCTAGTTCGCGACAGAAACGCTCCAGTCAAGCTAAACCTCGAGGAAGTCTTCGCGATACACGTGGACCGCGAGAGGGACGCTCCGATCAAATTACCCCTCAAGGAAGTCTTCAGGGTAGACCTAGTTCGCGACAGAAACGCTCCGGTCAAGCTAAACCTCGAGGAAGTCTTCGCGATACACGTGGACCGCGAGAGGAACGCACCAGTCAAATTACACCTCGAGGAAGTCTTCAGGGTAGACCTAGATCGCGAGAGAAATGCTCCGGTCCAGCTAAACCTCGAGGAAGTCTTCGCGATACACGTGGACCGCGTGAGGGACGCTCCGATCAAATTAAACCTCAAGGAAGTCTTCTGGGTAGACTTAGTTCGCGACAGAAACGCTCCGGTCAAGGTAAACCTCGAGGAAGTCTTCGCGATACACGTGGACCGCGAGAGGGACGCTCCGGTCAAATTACACCTCAAGGAAGTCTCCGCGATACATGTGGACTGCGAGAGGGACGCTCCGGTCAAATTTGTTGTTAAGCTAGCCCTCGAGAAAGTCTTCAGGGTAGACCTAGATCGCGAGAGAAATGCTCCGGTCAAGGTAAACCTCGAGGAAGTCATCGCGGTACTTGCACTAATACTCGTGCTACAATCGACATTACAATATTCAACAGCTTCGAACAAGCCTTTCTCAGGGTTTAAACAGTTCGAACCGTTCGACGCGTTGTAATCGTTCGACGGGTTCGAACAGTTCGACGGGTTCGAACAGTTCGACGGGTTCGAACAGTTCGACGGGTTCGAACAGTTCGACGGGTTCGAACAGTTCGACGGGTTCGAACAGTTCGACGGGTTCGAACAGTTCGACGGGTTCGAACAGTTCGACGGGTTCGAACAGTTCGACGGGTTCGAACAGTTCGACGGGTTCGAACAGTTCGACGGGTTCGAACAGTTCGACGGGTTCGAACAGTTCGACGGGTTCGAACAGTTCGACGGGTTCGAACAGTTCGACGGGTTCGAACAGTTCGACGGGTTCGAACAGTTCGACGGGTTCGAACAGTTCGACGGGTTCGAACAGTTCGACGGGTTCGAACAGTTCGACGGGTTCGAACAGTTCGACGGGTTCGAACAGTTCGACGGGTTCGAACAGTTCGACGGGTTCGAACAGTTCGACGGGTTCGAACAGTTCGACGGGTTCGAACAGTTCGACGGGTTCGAACAGTTCGACGGGTTCGAACAGTTCGACGGGTTCGAACAGTTCGACGGGTTCGAACAGTTCGACGGGTTCGAACAGTTCGACGGGTTCGAACAGTTCGACGGGTTCGAACAGTTCGACGGGTTCGAACAGTTCGACGGGTTCGAACAGTTCGACGGGTTCGAACAGTTCGACGGGTTCGAACAGTTCGACGGGTTCGAACAGTTCGACGGGTTCGAACAGTTCGACGGGTTCGAACAGTTCGACGGGTTCGAACAGTTCGACGGGTTCGAACAGTTCGACGGGTTCGAACAGTTCGACGGGTTCGAACAGTTCGACGGGTTCGAACAGTTCGACGGGTTCGAACAGTTCGACGGGTTCGAACAGTTCGACGGGTTCGAACAGTTCGACGGGTTCGAACAGTTCGACGGGTTCGAACAGTTCGACGGGTTCGAACAGTTCGACGGGTTCGAACAGTTCGACGGGTTCGAACAGTTCGACGGGTTCGAACAGTTCGACGGGTTCGAACAGTTCGACGGGTTCGAACAGTTCGACGGGTTCGAACAGTTCGACGGGTTCGAACAGTTCGACGGGTTCGAACAGTTCGACGGGTTCGAACAGTTCGACGGGTTCGAACAGTTCGACGGGTTCGAACAGTTCGACGGGTTCGAACAGTTCGACGGGTTCGAACAGTTCGACGGGTTCGAACAGTTCGACGGGTTCGAACTGTTCGACGGGTTCGAACAGTTCGAACGTCTCCGCCGCTCGAGCTTGGCTCGATCAGGTTCGATCAATAGCTTACCGAACCGAACCACGAACTGTTCGAGCAAAGCGAGTTCGTGCACATCCCTAATCCTATTATACTATTCTGGTCTCGGTGCGAGTTGTGCACAATAGTGCGGTGCACAACAGCGCTCTGTACTATCGTTGTCTGTCAAAAAATTGTACATTTTGATACGAGTGCGAAAAAACTTGTTCTGGCGAGTGTGGCTTTGCAGCACGAGCCGAAGTGAGTGTTGCAATCACACGAGTTCAGAAAACGTTTTTCGCACGAGTATCCGACAAAATTTTATTTCACAAGGTGTGAAAATGGGGGTTTTCGCACGCGCAAAAACTGCCTTTTTCCCACCGTGTGATATGAAGTACTATTTCACGTGAATATCCGAAGTCTATAGTTTCGTCTATATGATTTTGGAGACTCATCTAATTAGCGGCTTCGCAACGTTTTTCGCCCATTTCACGCTCAGTATCGGAATATCCTACGGTTAATCCTATTTCGGATGAATTTCCGGGTGCTTTGTACACAGCGGAGCAAGGTCGGAAGTCGCAAAGTTATACCGAGAGCTCTGGGCACTTGGGCACGTAGCTACGTAACGTTCAAAGGAGTAAATCCTGCCATTAGGTGGTCTCTCGGGAATTAACCGCTTAGCTGTTATGGCGTACGAGAGCACGAGCCACTTCGACACTGGGGCACATCGTCGCTGCGCGTGTGGCACGCACGACGATTATCGAAAATCAACAAAATTTTTGTCATATTTAAGTCGGACGGATATCATTCATGAATTCTTCGCAGCGGTAAATTGAAAAAAAATACATCAGTTACATTTAAATTTTTTACCGTGGAAAGGTCGTAAATTTCGGCGAAGGTTGGATTCTAGTAATTAATAGTAAACATTTCTCAACTAATATCTTCTGGACCAAAGTATGGTGAATAAAAATAAATATGGAAAACAAACAAAAAAATTCTAATTAGATTAGAAGGAATTTGCCTACTTTCGTTCGCCAGTATAATTACACTAGGGAAGACTGAGATATGGGTAGGATAGTATAGAGCGTCTTTGAAGGCAATCGCGACGTCGTTTAGCGAGGCGTCCAATTAATCCCGTTGGCTGCTCTGGCCTCGGGGAAGAAAACCGGTAGGACGATTGCACGCCACCGGGGGTTTTGGCGTCTCCGTTCGGTGCAGAAGGAGCGAAGGTTAACGACGTAATTTCCCAACGAGAATATGGAAGGCGCCGCGTACCCTCTCCCGGGAGGGTGAGAAAGCCGGCGAACGAAGTTGAAACACGAAAGAGATAGAACTCTAGTCTACTGCTCGTCGCACACCAGATTCTCGGTATTCTCGTCGCTTTCCGCGAGACCGTGTACTCGCGATAGGGATGAAAAATAACGAGATTCCGTTTTGTTGGGTGAAAAATAACGAGCTCGTGTTTTGTTACGTTGCGATATAAATATAATCGGTTAACCATGTAGGTGTACAGCGGTTTTAAGAATTTATCGAGGTATACATTTCGACTCAAAAGTTAGAACCGGTGAGCACTTTTTATACTTTTCAATGGGATAAAAATCAGAAACTCATCGATATGTGAGACGCTGGGAGCTTTGATCTTGCATAACCATAATGCCAAATAGCCATTAACCCTTCGTGGTCACACATATTTCACCGATCTCGACCGTCACACTGGATCGATTCTACCCGGCCCATTTTTGAACCAGTATTGTGACCGAACTATCGGTCGGAAAAATCTCAAAAAATTACAGAACATCCTTTAAACATTCTAGTTGATGTACGAATTTTTTAAATGAGAAATCAAATGGCAACATATTCAAAAAAATGCATAAAGAAGAAAAAAATGGAAGAAAAAAAATGTTGACTAAAAAAACTCCGTGAATTAAAAATATTTTTGCCTAAAATTCGAACCCGATACTCGTCAGATATGGTCGTATGGTCGTCGGGTGGATTTTACCCAGGCTGACCACGTAGGGTTAACAAATCGGTAAAAAAAAAAAATTATTGTTCAACAGATATCAAATATAATCAGGAATAATAATAAGCAATACTGGTGCAAAAATCAGAATTTCGACGAAGGTTGTGAAGTTAGCCGCATGAGCCGACATCGAGTGCTGTTCTCTGGTATGAGCTGAAGGCGAGTGTTGCCTACTTCCCAACCGCCGTCACTAGTTGTTACGTCCTACATAACTTTTCACTAACAGATTGAATTTTTATTACTCCATATTCCTTACAAAAATATAAATCTGTATTTTCGACACAGAAGCTATAGATCCGGCATCATCGTAGGACGTTACGCAGCACCGTTGCTGTCCACCTCGTCCACACTTCTACGTCCTGGATGTTACCGCGCGTGTCATCCCTAATTTACGAGTTTTCCCAGAATCTCTACACCTTAATCAATAGATCGCGTACCCACTCTACTCTGTAGTAACAGTGTGTAATTATATTTTTAGCATTAAAAATATAAGGATAAAACTAGTATGGAAGGCGTCCGGTTTTAGCGTTAAGACAGTCATTTGACAACCAACGAAACCATAACATCTTTTACATCTACTCTGAGCGAGCAAGTCTCTGCGCGGAACCTTCAGCCCTGCGAGGCCGAGTCATGGTTAAAAAAAAATACGAGCAGGTTGACTCAATATGTAAAACTTTTGTATCACCGAACATACAATACAATATATTGTACGTATCTTAAACGTATCAAAACTTCGACTCAACCATGCATTGTTCCGTGTCGCGGGCCATCTGACAATCTCTCAGAGGCTTACTACTTCTGTTTTTGCCGTTTCAGGACACAGTAGAATACCGACCGAATCAAAATTTTGATTGAGAATGTAATCGTGAAGCATCCTTACGGTAGCATAGAATCCTCTTTCTAACACAAGTATACAAAAAAGAATAAAAAATCGTCAATCTATTTGAAAACAATTTTCTATTTAAAAAAACAAAAAAGAATAAAAATCGTCAATTTATCACCTACGTTTTACTAGTTTTGATAAAATAAAATTTACAAAATCGGTCTTTAATGCCAAACAGTCCTCGAACAAAAATATTTACTCAAAAGTGATTTTTTAAACGTAATATTTGAAATGCGAATAACAATGTCAAAAATAATGCGAGCAAGATCGTTTTAATGAAATATAAATAGTGAATTAATGGTCTTGAAAAAAAAGTTGAAACGCCTGATGAGAAAATTTGACACAATACAGAGATTTCGAACGGAAGTATCTTGAATTCCAGAGCGTCGTACAGCCGAGGATTTCCAGTGGGAAGGAAAGTGACTGGATGGATGGTACAGTGGCGTGACAAGAGCCTCTACGAGAGACCGTGCGTCGTGTCTAGATTGTCGTACTCGGGTTAATTAGCGATACGCGTCGTGTACCTAACGTGCATATATGTACATTGTATGGATAATGTTGTAACTACTCACAAGGCCGAGTAGAGCGGCGAGAATCCCCAGTGCCACTGCGTACCAACGATCGACCATCCATCGTTGAAACTGTGCGAGACTGGCGTCCGACAGGAGGAGCCTCCTCAAGGTAGCCAAGGGCCCACTAGGGTCGACCTGTAAATGCGTCAACACTCAGCAGGAGCCAATTTGAGTGTCTGCCTCCTTAGCGAACCTCAAAGTGCACGTTGGGCCAAATTGACGCCGGCGATTACATACCCAGGGAACAATGATCTTAAATGATCATATAGGGATCAGATCCGATTGATCATATCTAATCAATTAAGAAAAATGTCTAGATCGGATAATGTAGCGACATATCTGAACAGATGTAGGCTGATCATATAGAGCCATATCTGGTCATATCTGGTAAGCGTTTTTTTCTGGTAAAAATATTGCAATAAATTGATGCAAATGATAGGTTTTTGCTTAAAATAACTTTTCTTTCATATAAGTAATGGTGGTGGAATATGTAAAAAAAATAAAATAAAATAAAAAACAGATGATCAGATATGAATTCATATCTGACCAGACATGAACATACCTCATATTTAGTCAGGCATTGTTCAAATCTGGTCAGGTATAATGTTGCGAGAGCCGACATGATGAGGTGTGATTCTACAGGAGGGAAACGTTATCACAAGCGATTAGATATGAACACATATGCGTAAATACACGGTCAGGTATTGTCCTGTATCTCATCAGATATGATCCCACACGAGCAGATACCTCCAGATATGATTCAACGCGGACAAACGATCATCATGTATGCATAGATGTGACTTTATACACCCAGAAAAATAATTTATTTAACGGTAACCGTTTATTTGGTTTAAGTAAAATACTTATTTCATAAAAATAAATATTTATTTAAATTAAGTAATTAGTCACTTAAATGAAATAAATATTTATTTAAATCAAATAAATATTTTACTTAAACCAAATAAACGGTGGCCGTCAAATAAATTATTTTTCTGGATGTATCTGAACATACCAGATATGGAACAATGCCTGACTGTAGATTAACTCCTATATATTCACATATGATCCGGCCTGATACAGATGTGTACACGTGTGGCCACAGATGATCATGTGTGATCATTTTTTCACGGGTATGCACTTTTTACTTGTTCAGCGACGTTGAGTGGATGTTGTGACGTTTTTGCTAATCTATTTAACTTTACGACGGAACAGTTTAAAAAGATCTTTAGTTCCTGAAAATGTTACTTCATGATTTAGCGGTAGACACAATGACCCAGTTTGCATTCGGACGGTTAATAAAAAAATGTATGATACTGTCTTCCAATTGACGTCTACATGCATAGTCAAAGTGCCTCTCGAATTACACTCCGGAGGAATATAACCTCGAGGCCGAAAGAAAGAAGGTAAAAAAATAGTGAATATGCACTGCAATAAGAAATAAATTTAAAAATTTAAAAATGCCCATACCTCTCGACATCGTTGAAAAACATCGCAGTAACCGTTGTAATCGTTGCAGGGCGTACCAGGCTTGGACATCATGTCCGGAATCTCGTACGGTGCTGAATTCCACGAGAAGGAAGATCTGAAACACGATGTTGCAAGCGGGTTGTAGAAACGAAAGTCATAGTTTCCCAAGGTGCTTTTGCCATCTCCTTCTCCTCCCTTCGGCTTTGGTGGTGCGAAATCCGCTCACCGTCGCGTTCTTACCGACGATACATAATTTTCTTCCGTACATTTCTCTTTTTCGCCTGTCTCTGCGTACCGCTGTCTCGCTCTCTCTCTGTAACACCGTATCTACTTTTATTCTTCCCTGTTGGTCCTACTCGGTCTGAGCCGAGCAGCGTAGGTCGTCGCGTCGTGGGAGTCGCGAAAGCACAGTGGTATGGTAATTCGGCTGCGAAGAATTTTCTTCGACTCGAGAGAGTGTACATCGAGAGTGGCGAGATAGACTGTAGCGGAGAGACGGGGAAACGAGATATATATGTATATATATATGTATGTATGTATAGAACAGAGGAGAAAGAGAAAGCGGAAGGAAGGGCTCACAGGCAAGGCTGATCCTCCCCAGGCAATTTGCAGCAGAGCTCGCAGCTCTTGGTCGGAGGATCGTCGGGTCCCGCGATGCACTGACAGGACTCCAGACCGTAAGCCAGACAAATGCTGCCGGTGCATTCCTGCAAAACGGAAGCGAAGATTTCTCCTGAGAGGGTTTGAATATCGTGGGCAGCACCCTCGCCACGATGAGAGTGCTCTCTTTTCCTCTCGCTCTCCCCGCAGTCTCTTTGCCAATCCTAGATTTATTCTACTCTCTTACTCTGTATAAACGAAACGAATGAGAACAAAAGACTGATGTCTAACAAAGTAGCGACTGCAAACAAACAAAAAAAGAACGAGAGAAATGAACGCGAAGCGGGTAGGAACGGTCGAACGGGGATGAAGCGATAAAAAAAAGAGACGATGCAGAGAAGCGGGGCGCGTGTCGGAGAAAAATAAGAATTTATCGAGTACGAAGGAAGTAATGAGAAATAATTGTGTACTCGGCACTGCGAGAAAAGAAAATTCGACGAATGGACGTAGTGACAAGTGCAGACTCCTTTGAACTTTGCGCAAGAAGCATTATAAGAGCAGAACAAGCCAAGGTAGTCGGGAGTTTAATTGAAATAAGCAAAGTAAGAGGAGTAAAAAAATACGAAAAATACGAAAAAGAAAGGATCATTACGTGAACAAATGCGCGGTGGAATTGTTACCAATCAACAGTCCGTTTCGTTCGTTACTGTTCTTATGCGAGAGTACAATTGTTCTGCTCTAAATTGCTACGAGGGTGCATTATCAAATGAGGCGAATAAAATGCTACTGCATCTCATTGTTTTTTCTGGAGTCTTTGGGTACATAGTTTGCTTTGTTTACAAACTAAGCGTAAGAGAAACATAATTTAAACCCCATTAAAATTATGCAACTCGAGAAAGCAGAAAGCAGAAAGCAAAGAAGAAATTAGAAAGTGAATGCCAAAATTACATTTTGTATGAAAAAGAGGCACAGCAAATTCCGCGGCAATTCGAAGAAAGTTATTGTGTTTTTGGACACGACAAACCTACAAACAAACCGATCACTTTGGTCTCGTGATTAGAGTACTAGCCTCGAGAACGAAGTATCGGGAGGTCTCGGGTTCGAACCCCGATGCCATAGTCTTGCTGGCAGAAGAATATTGTGACGCGACGTAGCTCCTGGTACACTGAGAAAAAGGATAATATAATTCCTACCATAATGAATAGTTCCCAGGGGGAACGCCTATAGGGTAAAAGTGGGGAATATGGCCCGGTCCATATATCATTGATTTACGTGTTAATCGAGGTGGGCCATATTCACCACTTTTACCCTATAGATAGTTTCTGATAGACTATATTCAATTGATCAAACGATAATTATGGTTACATCCATGGATTTTTGTCATTGCCGTAACTATAAAAAAAATGTAGACATTCCCCTTGCGAACTATTTTTTATAGTAAAAAGTCAGTATTGTTGCCTTTACTATGTAATTTTTTCTTAGTGTATCTATCGTGCGATAGCCGAAATATATGTCAGTAGACGTCCAATGTTTACAGCCAGTAATCGACGTGACGTAGCTCCGGGCCATAAAGCAAACCTAGAAGATCGACTGTTACTGACATCCCAAAATACACTTAGGGGAGAGCGGGGCAAAATGGCACAGCGGGGCAAAACGGGATAATGAGACAAATTGCAATTTTCCAATAACTTTTGGATGGTGGTCCATGGGGCCAAAGGGTGTTGAAAATTCGGATGTATCGTTGGGACAAAATGGGACATCCAAAAATGATTGCAAAATTGAGTTTTGCCCTCACTGTCCCGTTTTGCCCCAGTGTCCCATTTTGACCCGTTCTCCCGTAACGATCACTCATATTGAGTAACCCCCAAAGTGATACGGTTCCCACTGAAGGAAAAATAGTAGGCCCCGTCGCTAATAACCATAGCACTTGATGCGATGTTAAATAATAACAAATAAAAAAAGACCTAAAAACACAGAAATGGGCAAATGCTTTTCTTGTATTCTGGGATACGCAAAATATGTCTCCAGACCATAATGGGACAATAATTTTTTTTTGAGATTGCAATACTTTGTCTTCTTGCATACTTCATACGGGATGAGAAACTAACAGAATAACGAGTTAAATCGAAGTAGGAAAAAGTGTACAGAAAATAACAAAAGTACAGGTCTCTGACGAGGAACAAAAAATCCCAACAAGAAGTAATGAGAGTTTGCAAAGAAAAAAATATGGATGATGGTATCAGAAAATTGGTGAATAGAGATCCCCGAGTGGATTTAATTGGCGCTCCTGATTTGTCAGACGTGGAAGGAAAGCCTCAAGGCTGCGTTTGCGGGGTTATAGCATTCCTCTCGTCGTACTATACCGCTCTTTGTAATAGTTCACTTCGGTCGATAGGAGCCACAGTGTGCCTCGGTGGTCGGCTACGCGAATCTGCAGGTACAATGCGTCGAGGTCCGTGGATGAATGGCGGATAGAAGAGGATAAGGGACGCCCGAGGATACTTTGCCCGCACGATTTCGCTCGTGAGAAAGGAGGACAGAGTACAATGTCCCTGGTGAGAGGCTGAAAGCCATCCTGTCGCACCGATATTGTTGCACCCCAGAGTCTCACTGTCTTTCTTCTACCCTGTACTACGATCCTCAGCGACGAGGTATGCTGCGCTCTCTAGTCTAGATCAGTTAGTAACAAGAATTTCAGCTATATAGAGTTATGAGCCTTCCATCATCACAGCCTCGAGCGGTTTAACGGAAATTCAACGCAATGTAAAAGACGATAGCTGCATCTCGGAAACTGAAGATTGTTTATGACTCACGGTATCTATATAGAGACCTCGCACCCAGTTTACGCTATAAGGGTTATGCATTGTACACTGTGTACCTCGAGTTTATATAGGTGTATAAATATGGCCGGTGTATACAAGTCTTGGCCAATTTCTATGCGTTGCATATAGTATAGAACACGCCCAGACAAATTATTTATTTGACGGCCACTGTTTATTTGGTTTAAATAACATATTTATTTGATTAAAATAAATACTTATTTCATTTAAGTAACTATTTACTTAATTTAAATAAATATTTATTTTAATAAAATAAATGTTTTACTTAAACCTGTTGTACGCGAGGTCAACAAATATAATTTTAAAGGTACTTCGGGATCGTTGCCAAATTAAGAGTAAAAACTCAAGTTTGTCTATACAAACTAAATAACAAGTTTATTCAAAGAGTTGTAATGAATTTCTTCGTTGTCAATATTTCTTATCACAATTGTTAGATTCTCTGAACATGAGCCTAACTCTGAGACCAACCTCTCTGTTCTCTAGTCGAGTTCAGACTGTCAATTTCTCGATCGCGATCCGCGACGTGCAAATTGATGCGTCTGCAATTTTGTTGTATGCCCATATTTGGGCATATAGAATCGGGCATCGTGATTCATACTCTGCACGATTTGTCAATGCCGGGTGCATTAACCGAGCATCGTCCGATACTTACTCGGCAAATTCCTACGCGTGTCGGCTTCGCGACGCGGTGGATTTGTCAGTAAGTATTTCCCAATGTATTCTCCAATTTACTTAATATTTCTTTAATTTTAATAGATAAAAATAATTCGGGGTAGAACAAACCAAATAAACGGTGACCGTCAAATAATTTTTTTTTTTTTGGCGCAGTACACGACGTGCTGTGTAGTAGGTCTCTGATTGTTTTCCATAAAATCCCTTCATGTCTTAGCAAATTTGTGAATAATGAACTTGCATCTATGCACACAATATACTACCGACAAGAATATTAAATTCGATCATCACGCTCGGATGTGTACATTTTTTGTTTCTTTGTTTGCGAATCGTAGGTCGCGAAGTATTCTCCAATTTATTTAATATTTCTTTAATTTTAATAGATAAAAATTATTCGGGGTACAACAAACCAAATAAACGGTGGCCGACAATTTTTTTTTTTTTTCTTGGCGCAGTACACGACGTGGTGTGTGGTAGGTCTCTGATTGTTTTCCATAAAATCCCTTCATGTCTTAGCAAATTTGTGAATAATGAACTTGCAACTATGCACACCCTATACTACCGACAAGAATATTAAATTCGATCATCACGCTCGGATGTGTACATTTTTTGTTTCTTTGTTTGCGAATCGTAGGTCGTGAAGTTACGAGTTTCGCAAATGCAAAAGAGATTCCTCAGGGGTATAGAGATGCAAAAAAAAGTTGTGGATAACGACGGAGAGCGGGGGCTTGCGCCTACGGGTGATGGTAATGCAACTTCCTCTGCAGAGCATCGGTGAAGACCTCAAGCCCGCGCGTGTCTTTTGCTTAACCCAACCGAATAGATGAGAAAGCTTTGTTGAATACGGTACCCACCCACCCCTCAACCCCGTTCCACCGCGCGTTGCTGAGTTTACAAAGCTCGATCTGGTAGAAAAGGCTCGAGGCTCTTTTCGAGAGAATGATTTTACTCCAAAGAACACCTGGCCTCGAGGCACATCCGTTCTGAAGCTCGGTCCTATTCCCTGTCCGTCGTTCGCGTCGCCCCGATGTCGTTGTTCGTTCGTTTCCCCGTCTGTGCGCGCGAAGTGTACGGAAAACTTTCTACACGTACACACCCTCTATCCTCTAACACCCGTCGGGCAACAGTGCACTCTCCGCACTACTGCGGTCTTGCTTCCTTCGTTCGTTGTCGCTCTGGCGCGGTACTGTGTATTCGGAGGAGTCTCGCGGCGAACACCAGCATAGTTCTTATCTCGCCCGATCCACCGCCTTGGCTGCACTACCCTATCGTATATATAAAGAGTGAAAATGCAGTGGAATGGTGAACTGAATCAATGAGACACACCGAAGCTCGCGAATATTTTATACCTGCAAGCGAAAACTACTACGCATATCTTTATGCTAGAAAAAAATATATACATTACATGTTAAATTTTCAAACAAAAATAATTATCCAGTATTGATGAATCTCAATGTTTAGTAAAAAGAAAAAAATCGTCGGTTTGTCGAAAATTTAAAGAAGAGCGTATAAAAAGTTGACGATACTTTGAAAAGTGTTGCATTTACCTATAAGCTACGATAATTGTTCTATTTTTAATTTACTTTCTCACCATGTTATATTTTTCTAAAAACTGTAATCAATGTCATAATTGTTTTTAAATTCGGTACAATATTTTATACCCCCACCCTTTCATGAATAAAGTTTGGATAAAATTAGTTGGTTTTGGTTTATCGTTGGATCGACGAGTTCGACGATAAATTTGCTGAGCTTAATCAGCTAACTGAGTCCCCATTCTATTTTCTTCTACGGTAGTATAACAGTTTGCTGTATAGGACGATATATCAGTACCGCATGTGTACTCACCCCCATATAACAGACGAACTCCTCGTTGCATATTGTTTTGTTGGGCTTGTTGATGGATGGTGGACACTGGGGACCCAAGCCGTTGCAGAAACTCGCGTCTCTGCAACCGTTGTCGTCCCTGCACTTGTCCCCGGTCCGTAGAGTGCAGCCGGACGTACAGCAGGGACCCTGGACATATAGGGAATTGATGCAGCGAACGAGTTCGAGAGTAATGCGCTTGATGCATTGATCCCGCGGGACTATGTGTCCGCGAAATGGAACGCAGAACCAACGAGACGAAACACAAAAGGTTTGAGTCTCTCGTTGCTTCACCATAACTCTCAGTCACTCTTAAAAAAAAAAAAAAAAAAAAAAAAAAATGCCCTCTCGTTCATCCATTCAGTACACAGAGTCTTTTACTGTTTCCTGTAGCTCAACACAGACGAATCCTTGAATTTTCAATTCTCCATTCATTTTTCCTCGCTTTACTCACTATGCGAACCGCTATTGTCTTTTGTGAAAAAAATTATACTGTAGAATCGAGCGTTTGAAGCCTCGATTATATTACTTCTGTCCTGTAATCATTTCTGTTTGCCTTTGAGCGTTCTTTTTTTCGAGGAAACGAAATTAACCGCGGTTCTTCGTAGATTTTTTCTATGCTTCGGTGCAAGCTCGCTTTTTTTTGTTTGAACGACGAGGTGTCTTGAAAGAATCGTTCCGGTTAATGATTCAGGATATGGACGAACCGGTTAATCTGTTCGTGCATGTTAAACCTTGTACTCCGTGATGCCAGATTGGAGGGAAATTTCCCTCGGAGGGAATCTGGCATCACTGCTTGTACTCGCCTCTGTCGTTAACACGCTTCCGTCGCTCCATTTTATCCTTAACAATATGTAATCCCCTCGTTAGGCTAATTGATAAAAGAAATCACGGCTTCTATCTGTTTGTATTTTTTTAGTAAGCAATCACTCTTCGTTTCCTCGTATTGAACGGAAGTTTCTCCTGTTCTCGTCAGCCCTATCTCACTCGGTCTCTACGTATTTTTGCTTCCTCATAGAAGAAGCTTTGTTTTGATGAAAAAAAATGTTTAGAGATTTTTATGAAAAAGTGTTCCCAATGTTCCAAAACTTCGAAAATTACATTTAAAAAAATTTCTGGATGGATGTGTGTGTGTGTGTGTGTATGCCAGGCCTGCAAAATTCAACCGTCTATAACTCAAGAACCGTTTTATCAATCGGGTTGAAATTTGGCACGCATGTAGAGCAGTTGGTTGCCTCTGTTTGTTACGATTTAGGCAATAATTGAAACATTCGTTCAGATTTTATCAGATTTTGAAATTTTTGAAAAAAGTGTGTCCGCGGCCTAGCTTTCGCAAATTTTGAGTTATTGCACTGAAACTTGCTATAGAAGCAGAACAACATCAAACAATGTTGGCTATTGAATTTGGTAAGAATCGGTCGAGAGGTCTCAGTTTTGTGACATTTTCAATTTTTCAAAAAATGTGATTTTGCACTGCAACTCTTATAATTTTTTAGATATTTGCCTAAAAAATTCGACATAAATTAATTATTATGGACCTATGTTCCCTATTTTAGTTTAAATTTTACAACATTTTGAAAAAAAAAACAAAAAATTCGTACCTCACAACAGACGCCTATTTTCGGTTCAAATATTGCGGAAAAAGCTTAATAACTGGTAGATTCGTGATCAGTGTGAACAACAGATTAAATATAGCTCCTGAGCGACGACCAAAGAAAAACTTTTTCGGGAATTTTGATAACCAATATTACAAAAATGAGTGATTTTGCGTATTTAAAAAAAAAAAACCTTTTCTTTGCTTCTCTATGGAATCGCAGGAAAACTCAGGTGCCTATCATGTTCTACGGCAAGGAATACATAAAATGAAGTATATAACGGGATTGAAAAGCTATATAAAGAGGTATCATTTGGATTTCTTGTGTAAAAATCGGGTTGAAAAAAAAAAATTCGGGAGCGCATAATTCCATGTATTTTTTCGCGCCGAGCGCAAATCTGACAAAGTGAAGAGCGATGTTATTTTAACATAATAATTTTCAATAAAGTTAAAAATTGAAATTTTCATATGGCTTTCTCGTAATATTCCATTATTCGCAAAGCTTTTTTTTTTTAGTTCCTATATTTTATTCCTCCGTCATTCCAACACCACAGATCTTAAGCCTCTCGCGCTTCTCGTGCCATAATTACGCCTGAGTGACGTGTGAAAGAGGGCTTCGAAAAATCCGGCGGTGGCGTAGGTGATCCCTACCGATGGTAAATGTATAGAGTGTGCGCGCCCCTTCTCGAAAAAAAATCTTTCGGACTCTTACAATTAGCCTGAGTCTCTATCACGGATTTTCCTCCTACGTGACTACGGCTGCGGATGCTGCTTCCCGGAGCTTTTCGTGACACTGACTGGCTTTAGGGGAAGTCGAAGTAATACACGACAAGATTGTAACAACAATTCAAAAAATCATATTAGAAAATTATGTTGACTTATTTAAAAATGTTGCGCGTCGCTTTCTCTATGCGAAAGTTAGTTGATCGATTTTAATAAACAAGGAAGCCATGTGCACATTACTTTGCACCTTTTGTCGTAACATAAAAAGATTTTTATATCTCATAAAATTTAAACGGTCAAAATTATCTGTAAAATTTATTGTCGGAAATCGCAAACTGAATTTTGCGGATTTCGTCGTTTTGAGGCAATTTTTAATCGATTCTTCGCCGCTGATTACAGAACTGGTACTCATTTTACTCTTCGCGTGACATTTGATTCAGAAACTCGTGATTTCGAAATCCCATAGAATTTAAACCGTCAGATAAATTTCCGTAAAAAAAAACCACCATGTTTCCTTCCATAAAAATCCCATAAAATCTGACCGCTTGAATAGATTTCGGCCAATTTCAATACCAAAGGTATTTGATCATAGTATTGTATGCAGTTTTAAGACGATAGCTTAAAATGTACGCAAGTTGGAGTTACCACAAACTTAAAAAAAAAAAAAAACGAAATCGCATAAAAACACCAATCGAGCATCAAATCTTCACGAAAATTGCACTTAACGAAACGACATGACCACTCTACTAGTGTACCAAATTGCAACTTGCTGTCTCAAACTGTTTCCGAAATATATCCGTCTTGAGGGAATAGGTCACACAACGACTTTTCTACTTTTGGAACTAAAAATCATAAGTGTTCCAAACCAATGAATAAGAACTTTTCAATGAATTTCTAATCATTTTTTCTCCACATGGATTCCGAGATATGTGAGCTTAAAATAGCGTCAATTGGCATGAGCTGCATATGGTGCCGCGGGAAAAGCAACATTCTTTTTAAAAAATATATATATTTCCAGACAACTTTATTAGATTTTTTTTCTGAAATACCATTGCAATATTAATTGAGCTGTGCCCATAGATTTCCGAAAATATTACGAGTTGAAGGAGCTTTGAACCTGTATATGAATAGATATATAGGCCTCAACCAAGCAGTGCCCCCAAACCATTAAGAAACGGCAACCTGTCACGCACTCACGCACATACATATACACAGACATACACACACACGTACATCTTGACGCTAGCTAAAAATCGCATTGCTCGACGTATTAGACTATTGCTTTCATCGAGGAAGCCATATATTCGTAAACAAAAATTGAGATTTCAATGTCAGCGTATTTAAGGTAGTTGGAGCGGTACAGTCCCGCCAAACTTGAGTTTCAGGGAAAACTGCAAACATTTCTCGATGGGATAAAATGTAAAAAAATCAACCATATGAGAGGTGCTGCAAATGCTGTTTTTGTGTAACAATATTCAAAAATGTTATTGACAAATTAGCGACAACAATAGTTTTTAAACAAATTGCCCGGCAACTTAACTACCTTTTTCCATAAAAATCATTCGTTTATTTTTCTGAATACGTATGAAATTTTTCAGAATTTTTCGTAATCTTTGGAAATCCCGTTTTTCTATGTTCAAGCTGTGAAAAAACGCAATTTTCGAAGATTACAAAAAATTCTGAAACAATTCATACGTATTCAGAAAAATAAATGAATGCATTTTATGAAGGAAAATAGTCAAGTTGCACGGGGAATTTATTGAATAATAATTTTTATCTTCAATTTGTTAATAACAAATTGGAATTATTATTTTACAAAAACAATCTTTGTATCACTTCCCATTTACTTGATTTTTTCAGATTTTTATCCCGTCGAGAAGTGTTCGAAATTTTCTCTGAAACGTTTGGCGGGCCTGCCCCGCTCTAACTACCTTAAAATAGTCTTCATAGCTTCCTTTAATCGAAATAGATCAGTGCAACCTGCAATTTGCAGTTTCATTTGATTCTATGTAATACCGAAAGTAGTATATACAAAAACACCGAAATTTTTGTTGGCCTCCTGGGTCATGCAAAGCATGTTTATAGACCAGATCAGACAATCGATTTGTTTTTGAGATTACAATATTTTCTCACATCACATCCTTCGTACACCCAGAAAAATAATTTATTTGATACAAACGGCCGCCGTTTATTTACTTAAACCGAATAAACGGTGGCCGTCAAACAAATTATTTTTCTGCGTGTACAGGATGGGAAATAAAAAAAAAACCCTCCTGAAAACGAATTATCCGATTAAGATTTTTTTTCCACATGCTTTCGAGTGAAGGACTCGTCAGTTTTACCAAAAAGTCTCGACGAGTAGTTCTGACTTACACGTGGCTTGGGAGTATAACTACTCGGTTGTTTGCGATCCATCACGGCCACGGCTTTATCACCATTGAGGGTGGTGGCCGAACTGGGGATCCTGCACCTACAGGAAAGGACGAACTTGGTTCTCCTACTGGCTCCTGTTTCACCCGCTCTTAGTCCTCCTATCCCTTTCTACAGGGAATAACGCGCCAACGCTGGGATGGCCACGAGGGGATATCCGTTCGAATTACAAAGTAGCAAGATTAATTGTTTTATCTGTTGCCACAGGAATATCTATGTGTGTGTATGTGTGTGTGTCTGTTCTCTTCCTCCAACTGCTTCAGAGTCACATGGCTACGGACGGTCTCTCGCGTTCCCGAGGCTCTTGGCGATCCCTCGAGGACCGCCTACTCGCCGATAGTAAACGCCACCGGCGGCACGATTCATTTGATTAATTGTTCCCATTTCCTGGAGAACCGGCGCTGAGAACACACCTCGGGGAAAGCGAACGGGCACGCGCGCGCGACTCGCACGGGGAATTAAACTCTATCTACCATCCGCCAGCGTCTATACTTGTACATATACGTAGGTCGGTATATATATATATCTATAATATATGTGTGTGTGTGTGTAGAGTAGATATAGTATGATAGGTAGAAATATCCCCGCCGGGGATACTGATGCAGCCCCTCGTTAGTCCGAAGTTCACCGATGAACTATCACCCGAGAATGTCACGAGCTTCGACAGATTTGAGGGATTCTTCGATTCGCGAGTCTCAGCAGGTAATTAACGAAATGGTAAAAAACGTTTAGTAAGAAAAAATTAAAGACAAATGGCTATCAGACAACATTCAGCGATAAACTATCGAAAAATACAATTTTTTGAGTCAAATAAAATTCATAGCAACCATCGTTCGGATGTACAGAGAAAAATTCATAGGAAGATTTTCGTAAACTTCTATATTTTTAATATTTTTATACAAGCTATTCATAGCTCGATGGTAGTGCCTTACGAATTACGAAAAATGTGCAGTACCTTATATATATCATCTATATATAATAAATTCTGAGATAAAGAATGGTCGTCTTAACCAAAAGTCGCGATGCCATACGTTCAAAGCTATTATTTGTGTGGTACAAATAAGGCATTGTTTTGTTAAACGATTATTTGCTTCAACCGATTCAAAATTTGTCGATTCGAACAAAGATTTTCGTTGTACCAACCTCATAACACCTTTGAACGTATGTCACAGCACAGCGTCTTGGTTAATCTAGGAATCTTTTTCTCAGTGAAGGTTATCCATGACCTCCGAGCCGCCGCTTGATTTTAAGAGTCCATCGTTTTTCATGCTTTTACCTGTCAATGTCACCTCGATAGTTCTTGATCATGTCATATTATTTAAAAGGTTAGAATATTTTTATTCGGATTGGAATCTTTGTTTCGGATATAAAATATTTATTAATATTTTATATATTATGTGAAAACGTCGTCAGCGAGACTTCTAAGTGAAAAGTGTCTTCGAAGCGTTACGGTCAAGGTCCCTCGGGTCAGAGTCTCCTCCTTATCTCCTTGGGCGGAAAACTTAGAATAATCAGAGCCTGGGACGACACTTTGAAAAACATTGACCATATAAAAAAAGTATATTCACGAGGACTATACTGGATACAGAACACTTTTGGCCACTGATATCCCGGAATCTATATTACAGGATATATTCCATATTCTACATAAAAGTATATATCTGCGGGATATACAGGAAGAATTTTGAATAACTTGTTCCGTAGCCGTTTGTGAAAATACGCAATAGTTTAATAGTCGCAATTAAAGTCAAATAAATTACCAATGGAGATACGGGAGTTTCCCGCGATGTAAGTCGGTCGTATTGGGATCGAGATCGAGACATGGACCTGCGATTACGCCGGACGAGGTAGTAGAGTTGCTGTGTTTTCATGTGTATTTTTTTGTATTTTTCCCCTGAGTTTTATGCGCATTATTACATTTCCCTCCAATCCTAATACTACTGAAGATTTTTTTCACATTTTCAGTAGCAGTTAGAGAGCCCACGCATTTGCGGTGTTTACTTTTTTGTTGTTGAAATTTTCAATTGCCGACACGGGTCATGAATGTCCCTTGTGACATTTATATTTCGAATAAGAGACTTTATTTATTCCAACTATCGATGAGTCCTACGATACTACTAGCACATGAATTTAAAATAATGAGAATAATCGATTGTTGAAAATAAACGTCCGTCCGGCTTCTAAAAATGTTTCTTTATAGCGTCCTTTTATTTTTACCAGTTGTACAGTTTTTGCGATTCACGAATTAACTTTTTTTTAAATTGAATCTTTTAGACATTATCG
This sequence comes from Ichneumon xanthorius, assembly GCA_917499995.1. NCBI lineage: Eukaryota > Metazoa > Arthropoda > Insecta > Hymenoptera > Ichneumonidae > Ichneumon > Ichneumon xanthorius. The sequence goes on along the minus strand of CAKJTD010000001.1, from coordinate 1,642,309 downwards.
ACAACAAAATCGATAGCCGAACTGTCCGTGTCTCCGCAAAATAGTCGCGAGTTTAAACATAGGATGGTATACTCTGACGCCAGTTTTCCCAGTTTGGAGTCGCCTTCCAATACATCTAACTGCTGAATATATAACTCCAATGTATCCACGCGCTTCCATCTCAACTTCTTAATCCTAACTTCTATCGATATCGGCGGACACTCCCAAAATAACTCCATCAGGAATGGAATTTTTAATTCCGCTTCTACTTTGGTCCATATCTTCTGTCAAACCAAATACGGAAACCAAATGTATATCTGTCTATAATATATCAAAGTCTCACCGCTGTGCAGTCGTCGACGCCGTCGCCGTGTACAAGAATCGACCGGGTCAGCTTCACCATACAGAGAGGGAGGTCCCTACGAAGGTGACTTTTTCCCCTTCATCGTAATGGAAAAAGGTGAGCTTCATGATACCAGGAGTCACCCCCTGTTCCGTGAAGCTTGCCTCCCCAAGGCTGAAATATTCTAAGTTCCCTTATAGAAGGGGGGGGGGGGGCGGCATCGAGGAAGGTGAGGGTGGATCGAGGAGGAGCTGATTATTTTAAATCCCTTGGGGCCCTGTCCCTGGTCTTGATAATTCTAAGTCCCTATTCTAAATAAGTTTTGGAGACATTCAAGGGTGAAGGTAGCCCCCCTCCCTCGATTCTTGACACAGTGGTGGCGCCGGCGATAGCGGTTCGAGGTGCCACTCACGGGGACTAAGAATATTCCTATTCCCACCTATGAGGACTTTCAGTCCCCATAGGGGACTAAGAATATTTCAGTCCCCCCCAACCCCGTAAAAGAACAGAATATTTCAGCTTGGGTGGCTATTAATGATCAACTTCACATCGGTATTATTGACCGGTGACACGGCCTTGTTATTAGCCATATTCACGTTAAAATAAAAAACAAAATTGAATAATAATAAATACAACTTCCATATTCACAGGATTTATCATTTTACAGGCAAAATTTTGGGTGAGGGTAAGACTACCCAAAAGACTTAAAATATCTCCCCATAAAAGGATTCAGAATATGCCCCCCCCCCCCTGAGGACTTAAATCTCCCCCGATTCTTGACTTTCCCCCAGGGGACCCAGGGTACCTCATCCGATCGCCAGCCTCCGTAATAACATCCTTTGAAATAATAAAAACTTTCTTGAATGAGAGTTTCGACTCTTTGTAGAAACCTTTGTCACCGATTGTGACAACGCCACCATCTTTACGCGATGTTGATTTCCAATACTCTTCATATTCGATAAATATATATATATGCAATATATATACCACTGGCGAATGGCACCAGGTAATATGGTGGTTTTTACCAGATCCTGCCCTCCATGCACATATAACCCAATGATCACCACGTGATCATTGTATGGTTTAGTCGTTATAAATCGACTTTCAGAACGAGACCCAATTAATAATACTAATAATAATAACACAGTGAAATACAAGTTACAAGAACATTACTTTCATGTTATAATTTCTTACTAAGCAAAATAAACTGTTAGATAACACCTATGTTATGTTACGGTTATATTGCTGTTTAAGAAATTGTGGAAAACAGCAACGAAACACTGTGTTTATCCGTCCTTTGCCTCTATCTATACGTAGGGTATGTGTGTATATTTATATGCACCCAGAAAAAAAAATTATTTGTCGGCCACCGTTTCTTTGGTTTAAGTAAAATATTTATTTGATTTAAATAAATATTTATTTCATTTAAGTAACTCTTTACTTTATTTGAATAAATATTTATTTAAATGAAATAAATATTTTACTTAAACCAAATAAACGGTGGCCGTCAAAGAAATTTTTTTCTGGGTGTGGGTGAACAATAAGAAGGTGGGCGCTGCATTATACGAGAGGAACCGAGCGCCGGTGACTCGGGCACTTAACGATGAAGCGACAAGAAGAAAGCTGATCGACGAGCGCGACAGAAGAAAACCGAACCCTGAAGAGTGTGCTAGATTAAAAACAACGACCGTACTTGGTTACAACACATATACTGAGTCCAATACCGTTTTACGACAATGCGTATGAACTATGATTATTATTACTATTATATTTGATCAATAAGCGGTATTTACGTTAGTTATGACTTCATCACACGAAACCCACTCAATAATCCCAAATCAAGGAACAAAATAATATCGTCAATTCCTGTATAATTCAATTGAAGAACCGTGAGAAAGACTCACCTGGCTGGGACTGCAGACAGCGTCTTCGGTAAGTCGACACGGTATCTCGAAGGGTGCATGATGCAGCCGTTGAGGATGGCAACAAGGGTCATTGCAGTCCTCCTCCCAGCCGCAATCGCACTCCTCGCTTTCCTCGACAACGCCGTTTCCACAAATTGCCGTCTGGGGTTCTGCGGAAACACCATCGATTATCGGGTCTTGATGTATGTGATAGAATCGCGCCGATGCTGTGCGGTCAAGCGACAGGCGTGTTATACGGCATTGTATACATGTAGACACACACATGTTATATACTATAAAATATATGGCGCCAAGCGTGGCCCTCGTATGGAGGCCAATAATGATATTCGAGAAAGATATATATAGATAGATAACTGTAGATAGATAACTCACACGGCCATTAGGGTAGTCCATAAATTGAAAATTTTAGAATTCTCTGGGGGCCACTCAGTATTATCGCGAGGTATAAAATAAAAATGCGCACCCAGAAGAATAATTAATTTTTCGGCCATAGTTTTAGTCAACCGGTATTTATATTAATATTATAAAACCGTCACACATTGAAGCTCTCGGCGTATCGCAAGTTTCACATGGATCCGTGGCACAGTTGACCAAATATTTGCCTCTGTGGGGGAGCGAAACATATTTGCATACGCATAGTGTGACGACCAATATTTATTTAAATATATTCCAGTATTTCGACCAATATTTGATTTAAATCAATATTTATTTTATTTAAGTAACTATTTACTTAATTTAAATAACTATTTATTTAAATCAAATAAATATTTTACTTAATCCAAATAAACGGTGGCCGTCAAATAAATTATTTTTCTGGGTGCGATGTGCGAAGTGTCCCCGTAATTAATGCATTTTTACAGAGCAAATAGGGATTTCGCAGAGTTTTTTTTTCTTATTCGTTATACATTGGAAGTGCGGGGTGGGCCCAAGAAAATCTCGAATGTTTCATTTTGACTTAAAGGCAAAATAACAATTAAATAATAATTTAGATATTCCGAAGTTTTTTATTTTTTAAATAGCCGGTAGCGATGTCTAAAAATGCATTCATTTCATTTTTTATATTTGATACCTCACGATAATACGGGGTGGCCACCAAAGAATTATAAAATTTTCAATTTACGAAGCAGGGTAACGGCCATATATGAATGACATTAATAAATATAAAACAGGAAGAAATAAGCCAGTATTAAAATGATCGTCGTTCGGTAAATTGGCCTCATGATCGATATATACTCGAAAAAAGAATCACCGGAAACATGCAAACCGCGTTAATAATTTCTCGATCAAACTCAGCTGCGTGTATATAAACACATATATCCATATATTTTGGTAAAATATGAAAATAATCTGTCTGTGGTATATGAGGATTTAACGAGGATTTCAATTATTAATCCAACCGCAACCGTTCAGAAATCCCTGCATAGATGCGTCGACCGCTCGGACTCGGAAGGGCATATCCTACGCTATTAAACATGTAAAACTATGCGGGATAGGTCCCTCTGGTATTAAGCAGTCCATATGTAGGGGAAAGCGGGGCAAAACGAGGCGCTTTCGTTCTAGATGAATTTTTTTCGTCTCATTTTTCCCAAAAAGTTGATAAAATTAGTTCCCCTCCAACTGAGCGGAGAGCGGGGCAAAACGAGATCCCACGCAAAAATGGACTAATTTTATCACTTTTTTTGGGAGACAAAAAACGAGTACCCAATCTCGACTGGAGAGCGCGGGTCCGTTTTGCCTCGTTCTCCCTTGCGTACGCGATATTCAAACAAGAATATGAGGCCAGTTTCTGCAGATGGTGATCCAGCAATTTTCAGTGATTACGTCCTGTCTGTGACAGCGACGTTGTAACACCACACTCGAGAGCCGTATTTTCCTTGGACTAGCCACGTCCTCCGCGAGGGCTGCCGCGCCGGGCAACGTTTGCTCGCAATTAACTGGTTCTGGGCAGAACAAGGATTCTCTGCCTGCGAGAGAACACGCTGAGATATGCACACTGTTCTATATACATCGAGAGATGCTGTATGCGTATAGGCACATATGTTTCGCTCACCCACAGAGGCAAATATTTGGTCAACTGTGCCATGGATCCACGTGAAACTTGCGATACGCCGCGGGCTTCAATGTCTGACGGTTTTATAATATTAATATAAATACGGGTTGACTGAAACTATACGTAATGAAATTTATATCATTATTTTTTTTTCATCTGTTTGTGCAGGATAAAGTGCCTACAAACATTGACATAGACATCGAAGAATTCATGTCAATTATTATAAATATCCATGTGTCACGCATTGAAAAATAATCAACACTAAGATTTTTACTGTCTCAATACATTAAAACACAAAAATATCGCTTCGTTTGAAGAAATCTATATGAAAATTTCAATTTTCAACTCTTTTTATTTTAAATTATTTATTATTTTCGATTTGCAGAACATTTTTTGTGGAAAAAAGAGAAAAGATCATTTCCCATCGATCAAAAATCTCGATCTTTATCTAACATAACATGTTGCGAAAGGGGAATGTTAATAAAAAATGTTAAGTGGCGTCTTAATCGACAATAATTGTAAATCTCTTATCAAGCACTGTTAGTTAGAAACTTATGCATAGACTTGATAGTTCTTAAGAGCAAGTGATCGTAAAATTCGAAAAAATCAGAGCTATATTAAGCAAATTTGGTTGTACATTGTTGTTATAATTTGTTTTATTCTAAAATCGAGAACGTATCGTTGCTAAATTGTAATCATCGGTTTTAACATTGTTCTCATCTGGACATGTTTCTCCTGACGTATACATTGAAACGTTAACGTACAATTTTGTTTGGTAACGACGATACGAGATGAGGATGAGATTTTCGATGAACCTGAACAACTTGCAAAAGAAATTGCGTTTGTACCTCGTTTTTGTTTAAGCAAGCGTTATACCGTTTCAACAGAGCTCCACCGCGTTCGGCAACAATTGTTTACCGAAATATGAGGAACCCAATTTATTTTGCGAATTGTTCAGCATTACCTAATATTTTATCCAAATTGATATAAAAAACACTCTATGTTAATGCATCAATGTACAAATGTTGAGAAAAATGACCAGTTCGGGAAAATGTTAAATGGCGATTATTGCAGTGTGTAGTCCTGCCTTGTCGATTTCAGAATAAAAGAAATTATAAAACCAGTGTACAACCGTTTTTGCTTCCTCATGGAGAAAGGTATGTTTTCGTAAAAAAAAGTGTACACGTAATTTGCACATTCTCCCTCGTAGGCAAAGCACTGTGACGGATTGTAAAATTGTTTGGACATACAATTTAACTTTTTCTATTAGCTATTATACATGTAATTCTTCCGAAAAATTGAAAGCCTTATTAACTTTGAACTAAGGACCGATTATTGTCAAACTTAATCCCAGTCTTCCCGTCACTCTAATGAAAACGTACAAAATGTTCACTAAAGTTAAAGTAAAACCAAACTGTAGTGGGTGCTTCAATTAGTAATAAACTTCGACTTATCATAGTCAAATGTAAGCTTCAAAGGGGCCAACACTAGACAGTGTTTGGTATTAAATTTAGTGAAGCCTTTAAATTTCCAGCACTAGTATATATATATATATACACATACATATGTGCATAGTATATCTCTACCATTAACGTTGACTCTACTGAGAATTGTACTCGCTCTCGGACCATTAGTGGTGCCTTTGTGAAGTTTAATCAAGCCGACGACGTGCTACGTCGTGTTCACCCTGGTTAAATCGCTCATTCATCCGACGTCGACGTCGGGGTCCGAGGGGTTGGTGGTAGGTCGAACGTGAGGTCGTATATAGACACGTATCCGAGCGCGTTAGTTCGGAACTGGTTACGATGGGTAACGGCGTGGGGCTCTTCGGAGAGAGGCGGATGGACCGACCCGGTTTACATCACTCTCCGGTACCCGGACACAGCTTCGGCATCAGCCAGACCCAACGTACGTCCGTTCGTTCGACGATTGGAATTGTAATGGCAAGCCCCCTCGCTCGCCCTTCCTCCTCGAATACCTGCTGGGGCCGACCGATAGGGAAACCGGAATTGCTGCTCGATGATGGCCGTTTAGACTCAGTTACCTCGCCCAGTACCCAATAGACCATTCACTGCGTACCAACCCCTCCCCCTCGAGCTCGTGGTACAGCGTTAGCGGACGTGAATAGCACATACCGGAGCACCGGGAGTTCGAGGTGAATTTCACCAGAAATCGGCGAGGGAAACGATTCTGGGGAACAGTCCAACCGCCGGTCCCAAGACCGGAAGTTAACGTGTCGTCCCGGCCGCTGCTGGTACCCCTTTGATAATAGATAGCCAGATAGCCGTTTACTTCGCGATACACACAGACGCACACATTGTTGGATATATAACGCAATACAACATTCGGAGGATAGAGTCAGAGAAAACCGGAGTGTAATTACTTCTAGTATCTTTATTACCTTTGTGCAGTTATCGTTGCAGCGGAGAGGAGGAAAGGTGGAACGGAATAGGTCGGCGGAAAAGCCAATCGGAATCATAAACAATTCTCGGGTTCGCTCGGCATTCCTGAAACGGGCTTAAGTTCAAAGCTGAATAACGACACTGGGATAAGCTCGCGACTGTCACTTCGTTCAGAGTGCTTTAATGCAGTACCAGCACGAACTTGAATGTTAGATACAATGGCAATTTTGTTTATGTTACAAACAATGCATAGAGGATCATGGCAATAAAAAATCGAGTAAGATTACCGGCTGATTATATCAAATTAATAAATCCAAAGTCGACAAATGTAATATGATTCCTTGTTAAAAAAGTGTTACGATCGGGCGTTTGTTCAGTTTTATTTGTATTTCGCGATTAGACGCACATAGGAACAATAACCCTAATGTTATCCGAACATTTCGCGGATTAAAATGATATTCGAAAATATGGGCTTAACGAATGTTTCAATCAGAATTCTTTAAAATTGTAGTGATAAACTTTCTGATTAAATACATATCTCGTAGGTTATGTTCATGTGTCAAATGTTTCTCCTGATCAAACTGTGACAAAAAATTCCTTCCGTCTTAATATTTAACAGTTCACAAACAATGCTATCAGGTAGTTATGAAAAATAATACTTTGTCATATGACTATTTTTTTAAAACTTAAATAGCGATATTTCAACATGTCCATAATACACCATTAATTTGGCTAAGGATTGTGCAAGTTAACAAAGATTTGTAGATTGCGAATGGATGGATATGGGAGCTCAAGCACGTTGGGAGGGGGCCTTGAGGGGTAGAAGCGTGCCAATTACTGTGATAATTCTCTGCTTCAGCGTCCAATCACGGTGGCGCTATTTCATTCACTCAAGAATTCTCGTTGTCGATGATTGCAATAAGCTATTGTCATCGGCATTTTTTAGCAAGATTATTTTCTGTTCTTAATTCTTGGTCGGATAGTCTGATACAATGTCAGCGATACTTTAACGTTAGATTGAAAATATTATCAGTCGGAAAGGTTGAAAATTTCGTTCGTTAATGCAACCGAGACAGAGATGAGTTTTATCTGAAGTTGAAAATCTAAAATTAGTATCGTTGGGAAAACTAGTCAAAGTTAGTTTGGGAGAGGAAAAAAGTTTGTCGTTAAGGGTGAAACTTTTAGGAGGGCTAAAGAGACGACAGAGGCATTTACCGGCCGGGACGAAGCAAGGTCCACGAGGAAACCTCTAACTCCGCACTACTTTCTGTGTATATAGTTCCGTCGATACCCGAGAGTGAATGCAGGGGACGTCCGGAGGAACGGAAAAGCTATTTTCCTCAAGAGTGAGAGAAAACGTACTTCTGCATTCCGTACGACGGCGTTGGACGAACGGAATCGATGGTCCATTAGCGACTGGGCTTTGTCGCTGCTGATCGAACGTAGACGATTAGACGGCTGATTTGATTGTCGAGCCAATAAAGGTCTCTCCGAGACATTAACTCGGTCGAGTGTACAATTAAAGGATTTTACTCTCTGCTCCTCTGTTCTCCTCAACGATAACCCGATCCTCTGTTTATCGTCGATGTAAAACGTATTAACGGGTTCCTCTCAATCTTATCCAAACTTTGAGAGAAAAAAAATTGACATAGTTCAAATTAATGTAAAATTATGAAAAATTTCGAATACATAATTGAAACGGTTTGATGAGAGACTTTATTTGTAGTTAATAATGACGGACGCTATGCAGACTTACTATTAATATTGACTTTAATACTTCTGTCGTAAATTGATGTCGCCAAAGTTCGCAGCATTGCAATTACCTCAACTGTCAGCCTCACAACCTGTAGATAACTTCTACATTGCCTCGTATTTTAATGTTAATTGTAATAGTTGTAGTTACGATTCGTATTTGTGTTGAAACTATTCATTATGCATCCCAGAAAATGCCCACCAAGATTTAGTTGAATCTGTCGTGCGATTTACTTTCTACATGCAAATAAGTTTGAGCTTGGAGCTCAGCTGAGTGATGAGCCTGCAAGGTCCCGTAATTTTTTTGTAATTTCGATTTCGTAGCATTTTGATATAACCGTTTAAATTTTGTCATTTTGAATTTTTCGAATTTCTTGAAAAATTTGTACTGTACTTTAGATGCTATTTTTCTCGTGAAATATTCATTTATGAACATACACTGAGAAAAAAAAATTCAGTTGATTCAACTAAATGCATTTAGTTGATTGGAGATTTTGTCAAATCAACAAATGTTCGTTTTGTTTTAAAAACTGTTAGTTGAATCAGCAACATAAACAATGTTGTCTGACTGATCCGGGTTAATTCTCGCGCTTTGTTGAAACAACAGATACGAATTTGGTTAACTTGAACAACGATTGGTTAATTCGAATAAATGCTTATTTTGATTAAATCCAACTGACAGTTTAGTCCGTTTATTTGATTGAACGAAATCTTTTGCTGGATTGAACCCGAAAATACGTTTAGATGCGTTTGTGATTTGGTTGAATCGTGTAATCATTTTGTAGACACATCTGATGCAATTGAACTAAATCATTTCGCGCATAAATATGTATACTGGTTTGGACGAAAGAAATTCTATGTTAATCTGACCGAAAATGTTGTTGGCAAAACCCCGTGTGCCAATTAAATATTTAGTTCCATCAAAACCCTCTATATTTTAAAACAAGCATATACCAAATTATATTAACCAATTATTTTGTTGAATATGAGGTGAGTATGATGATAAATCTTTTACCATTTGCTATCATTGATCGAAATAACTCATATATTCGATTTGATCTTCAGTTTAGTTGGGGTGAGAAACGATTCAGATCGCGCCGTCGACCGAGTCTATCCTGATCGCCGCTAGGTGACTTCGTGCTGATGAAGCGTTTCTCGCAAGCGGCCTGGTACCTAGCAAGTTACTATATAAGACCCTTTGATCATAATGTATGTAAATTCAGAGATAGTTAGGATAGTTAAGTTAGGATTGGATAGGTAGGACAGATAGGTAGAATTAAGATGCGAAGAACTTGAAATCACCGCGTTAATAAATAAGCGATAGCATTAATAAATCAAGCAAAGTTTAGAAAGGAGATTTTTTTGTAAGATTAAGTGAACAAACTATATGTTTCTTCTAACTATTTGTTTTGTTGTTTTAAAGAATCGTTTATTTCTATTGAACAAGTTTTTGTCCCTTCAAAAATTGCTAGGGTTCCATCAAATAAACATTTGGCCGCTAGAAACTTAATTCGATCCAATGCACTGAATATCACGTCGCTCGTACTGAATCTCGTTTCGTCAAAACTACAAATCATTTTGTTCACATTACATGTAGATTTAGTTGAACGTATCGACCCGAACGATTTAGTTCAGTGAAACGATATTTTGTTGAGCTAACTGGATTTTTTTCTCAGTGTAATAAGTGGTAGTGTGGAGCGTGTTCAGCGTGGAAAAATTCAGTAAATATAGTCCCGGAGCGACGACTAACGAAAAAAGTTGATCACGAATTTGTATAGCCAATATTGCAAAAATTTGTGATTTTGGGTATTTTCAAACAGCGATTTCATTGCTTTCTGATGGCATCGCGGAAAAACCCAGGCTTCTATCATGTTCAACGGGAAGAAATACGCAAGATGATGGATATGACAGAGTTGAAAGAGCTGGATAAGGAGGTATCATTTTCGTCTCTCGAGTAAAAATCGAATGTTAAAAAAAAATTCAGTAGCGCATAATTCCATGTATTGTTACGCGCCGAACACAGATCCGTCAAAGTAAAGCGTGACGTTGATATATTTTTACGCGCTGAACCTGAATAGGCTAGCCGTTTTGCATAAAAGTCTATCGAAAAAAGTAAAAAAATTGAAATTTTCATATCGCTTCCTCATAAAAGATGAAAATTGAAATTTTCATATGGTTTCTCATAAAATGTTAAATTAAAATTTTCATATCGCTTTCTGATAAAAGTCGAAAATTGAAATTCTTATATCGCATTCTCATAAAAGTTGAAAATTGAAATTTTCATATCGCTTTCCCATAATGTTTTTCTTTGAACTTTTGGCGGTATTTTTGCTACCGGTGTCATTTTTGTTCATTGTATTTTTCCTCACTGATTGTCAATATCCAATATACTTTACTCCAAGCGTGATATTTGATGCAGCAACGCATGCAGGGCGTAAAATACAATTTTTCGAACAAATTAAACAATTTCAAAATCTTATACAATTTAAACGGTTTGATCCATTTTCACCAAATTTAAAACCATACATTGTACATTGCTAGTTCATTAATTTACCAGTTTGAAGTTGATACTTCCATGTTTACTGGAATTAAACTATTTGTAGTAATTTGGGCGAAAGCTATATGAGGTCTATCATTTTGCGGGATACTTGCAGATTTTTTATTTTAGGTGTATGCTTGGATGACTTTGTCGGTAGTTGTAACGTTATTTAACTCTTCTGAAGAAGACCTCGAAATGATTAGGATGGCGACTGGAAATGCATGTGTCTCTTCTACTGGGGCCAGAGTTTCTATAGTGGCGTAGGTTTCATACGAGAAAATTGAGCAATCTGGTAGCCTCGGTGATAATTTGATATCCCCGATTACAATTTCACATCCACATTTACTATCACTAATGGGACTGTCTGAATAAAACTGTAACGACCGAGCGAAATGAAAAGGACCATCATGAGGATTATGTAAAACAACGAGCGGCGGAATATTTATTATTACGAATAATAGATCGTAATTGTCTCGTAATCGTGAATACGTTTGTTCATGTCAAAGTCCCGAAAAAGACTGTTGATAAAATAAACGATCGTTGTGAAGCGATCGTTTGTTCGTCCGTCAAATGTCATGCTGCTCGAGCAGCTCGTCATGGCCGCTCACCGATCAATAAATCGTCTATCCTATCGGGTATACGATACTCGTTACTCGTTACAATACTTTCATGTGGCGTAAGTTTTTTTCCATTAATGTGTGGATGATTTTCAGGTACTCAGTTGTAATGGAATTTTTATTGCCATTCGTTAAAAGCGTGAGTTATTAAACACTCTTCTCTTGGAGACGAGTTTTCTAATAGATAAACTCAATCCACGTTGTACCATGGAAATTCTCTGTGCTACAAGATAATCACGGCTTTATCCTATTCGAACCGAGGCCCCATCGTCGGAATCTTTCAGGGCGCGTCTTCTAGTGCACCTCCAAGCCCGGGAAAGTGAGGAGGCAGGGGACGGGCCCTAGCGTCACTCGCTTACTTAATTAATTTCCTCTTAGTTATGTAATTTATTATTCTTATTATTATCTTATTATTACTCTTACTTTAAGTTACAATATCTACCTTAAATATGTATACCTAATGCTTTGTTCTGCTTTTCTTTGTTCTTTCAATCTAATGTAAACTGCACCGTTCAGTTTGTACTGCATCGGTCCTTACGGGAGGAATCTCAGGACTCAGTAAATTAATACAATACAATACAATACATAAGACACGCCTCAGATTCATTGTGTTCCATGCCCAATATTCTCAAGAAGAAGTATATATGTATTCGACAGTGTGTTGTAAAATGATAGCTCGAGAAGTGAAACGTAAAGCCTCATTATCGCATCGTGGCCCTTATCGATAGAACCGCAAAGTATAACTATAAAATCCGGTAGAAAGGCTGCTGAATAATCATCGAAGAAATTCTTTAATAACGGGACGAGACTTTTTCTCATGGATAACGCAAAGCTCTTTGATTATTATCCCGAGCTTGGGCTCCTTTGACCCCACCAAGAATGTATAGATTGTTATAAAAGCGGCAAAGGAAATTGCGCATCCCCTCGTTACCTCGAAGTCCGGAAAAAATAAAATGTAAGAGTCACTTTTTTGTTGCTATAAACCTACCTGCAAAGCAGCCCTTCGGCGAGCGCGCTTTAGCGTTCAGCACAGGATTGATGGATACAAGACTGCAGGGACTGAAGCGATTGTTGTTTCTCTTATCGCCGCTGGTCGCCCGTGCAAACATTATGAAGTTTCCGTCGACGCCTCCAGGTGAACACTCGTCAGGGTCGTGCTACGTACAAAAATAGAGACAGAATAAAAAAATAAATTTATAAAAATGGCATGAGAAAAAGAAAAATAAAAAAACTCCTATCGATGAAAATATGATATGAAAACGACAAAAATCCGCGTCAGGTCGAGCTCGCCTCGGCCAGTTTCGCGGTAGGAAAATAGTATCGGGCAAGTTGGTTTCTTTCTGCCCAATACACATACGAGTACAGAGTTGTACGAGGCGCACGAACATGGTAGCGGCGAGTGAGTGGCGGAGTAGCGAGACCGGCCGGAAAAGGCAACGAGTAAACCAGTGGAGTTCAACATATAGGATAGAAGGGTTATATAGGAGAGGAGAGTAACCAGCTGTTACCAGCTACAACCAATGACGTACGTACCAGGGCGTATTGCTACATGGGTTTCCGATTTCGCGCCCAGCGAACGATATATTACAAAATGGCGGGAAGGGGATACACGGTGGGAACGTCATCGCGACACGGTAGCCGGGGGTAGAGCGCATTCGGCGCACGTCGATACTCTCTCACTCTCTCGTTTCCAGACGTTATTTCGCGCGGGGGAGGCCAGAAAGGTGGGTAGAAAAATGTACGTGCGAGGCTTTCGGCCCCAATCGGTGCTGGCTCACTCTCGCATCTATATATCGGTGAACTATGCTGTGCGAATACATCGGCTATTCGGTATATACTTTAGGCACAGCCAGTACCGAAAGATTAGGGGGTGAGGGGGGACTTTTTTATTTTTCATCCTCCACGTGCGGGACACGATCGCGAGAGAGGAGAGACAGGGGGGACGGAAGACGGGGGAAAAACGGAAAGTACCTCGAAGTCCCGCGAACGAAAACGTGCCTCAAAACATTCTATACATGCCAGACGTTCTCTCCGATACATTTCCATACCCAATATCCCTTTCTATCTCTCGGTCTGCACTGTTTTTTTTACCGCTACTACGGGTTGTTTTTATATACTTTTTTTGCAATACGGCTTTACCGTTAATTCTGCGAGAGCCGAACGGAGAATCCGACAATCGATACTTCAATCGCTAGGCGAATGAAACAATAATACAAAATAAAAAATAATAATAACGATGGATAATGGAAAAAAATTCTCGGTATATCTGAGGAGATGAAGTAGACACAGTTGGGAGTGTGCGATAACGGAAATATTATTTTTCATCGAAAAGCTGGGTGGTTCGGGTTGCTTTTTTTTTCTACCGTCTGAAAAAATATTAGTTTTTAATTAATTTAAGGGTAAGGTGTGTTACATTATTGGAGTATCTATACATTGTAGATACCCCTTGACGACCCGAGACGAGCCGCCCCTCGAGCTATACAATATTTTTAAACCTTTTCGTTCTCCCTTCCACCGAGTAAAATAAGTGCCTTCGATGAATTTGCACATTCACAGTGAGGAGGACGAAGGGCTGGAAGAGTCATTGGAGCATCGTTGGATGGAGAGGACGAGAGAACTTGAGAGAAGATGAAAATTTGCAAAAGCGGAATTGGGGAGCAAGAGGGATTTCGCAGACGGGGTAATGAGAATTTTCCGAGAGTTGGGAGAGAGTGAGACCGTAAGACGCGAATGAGGGTCAAAAGGAATCATGAATATTCAGCGCCCTCTCCGAAATAGTTAGCTCCAAATATGCTGGCTCGTTTAGGATCGTATTTTCGGAAGCTTTACACGTGGAATATTTAAAGTAACTTCAACCGATCACTTCTGTCATTATAAAATCCATCGACGGAAATTTGTATCCGAAAGCGAACACCGAGTTTAACCGGTTCTACTTAATTTGCTGAATCCGGAGGAGAACCGTCTTCATTTAACCACTTAATGAAAAATGTTCGAAATTCTCGGTTACCAACTTCCTCAAATATTTCGAGTGAGGTCCATTCATGTATCTCATTTTTATTGTCGGTAAACCACTGAGGTACACGGAGCCACCCAGTTTCATAAATGCACTTTGATTTGCCTTTACCGGTTGGGTCTACTGATTTAAGGATGCTTCACACGTACATTCCCAGTCAAAAGTGAGATTCAGTGAGAATTCGAACACTTCCTAATGGTATTAAAATATCTGAAAAAAATCAACTGTATTAAAGGTGCCAACAACATTCATTTTGCATAATCATAATGCCAAAAAGTTATTAACAAATTGCTAAAAAAATTTGTTCAATAAATAATAAGGAAACCTTTTTTTCTCTTTTCTAATGAATTCATTGATTTTTTAGATGCCACATAATTTTTTCAGAATTTTCTATCATTGTTGAATTTTTCGTTTTTGAAATTTTGTTAAGATCGTAACTACGAAACAGTTGGCGCAATGGCTTCGAAACCTTTTGTGTGTACTGTAGAATCGTGATATTGAAACATATCTGAAATTCATGCCTCTACATAGATTTTTTTTATATTCGAGAAAAAAAAATTTTTAATGATAGAAAATTCTGAAAAAATTTATATGAACTCTAAAAAATCAAGGAATTCATTTAAAATGAGAAAATAAAAAAATGTCTGATGTTTTTTTAAACAATTAATTTTTCGAGTCATTCGTTAATAACTTTTTGGCATTATTATTATGCAAAATCAAAGGTCTTGACATATATAATGCGGCGGATTTTTTTCGGATTTTTGGCATGTCGCGAAGTACATTTTGATCGCATTAAACTTTTGGTTGCGAATGTATGTGTGATGCATCCTTAAGGGCATACGCCACAGTAAATGGATAAAAACGTATGCATATTTCGGGATATTTTTCTCGGTAAATATATGCTTCATCGATTTGATTTTTTTGCGGTTGAAGGAGGATATATTAACGAACATTTAAGAATTTTTTCATTCAAATTTATTGTTATTATTTATGGTTTTTATCGGTTGGCGCAACATTTTTTTTCGAAAATTCGTTTGCGGTGGCGCTGATTTCGACATGTAATTTTATGTGAATCAAATTTTTTAAATTATTTCTTAACATATGATATACAACGCGGTCCTCGACAAGGGGAAAAAAATTGCGAAATGGCGGCGATTGGAAAAAAATCGATTTTTAGCAATTTTTGTACACTTTGAATCTTTTTTTATTAGTTTTCATTATGTAAAAATAATATGAAACGGTCAAGAACTAAAAAATCTGTGAAGGTAAACCGGGAAATATTGTCATCTAAATCAATAAAGCCGTTTTTGAGATATCAGGGTCACCGATTTTGAAAATCACGTTTTGAGAAAAACGTGTTCAAAGTTCGGCTAGGCCGCTGCTCGAGCACTCCGCCACTTTCCACATAACAGTCTCTAATTTTCGTAATTCGTTGAGTTTCGACATAAAAATTTAACCGAATATTCTTGACACTATAAACTATTAGAAAAAAAAAAATAAAATAAAAAAAAAAATTGAAAATTTACTGTGGCGTATGCCCTTAAGTGAAATGTAGTGTACGACTATTTTTCGATATCTCAAATAGCGACCAAAATATCGCGCCGCGATCCATCATCTCATTGCTGAGAAATTAAAGTGGTCCAACGACGTAGAAACTCCCTTATCTAATTCGACGATTCAGAATTTCTATTTAATGTTCTTATCCGACTCATCTTGCGAAATGTTGAAATTTGTTGTACTTTTGAACAGTGATAATCTTTGCTTCCCGATGAGATTCCGCGGAAATCGATGAGTCTGTCATATTCTACGGGAATAAAAATACAGAATACAAAAATACGGGTTTATAAAATTTACAATAAAATATAAACAAATAAAATGTACGGATTAAAAGAAAAACATCCCGAACCCCAATTTCCTATGAATTTTTCAACGCTGAATACAAATTTAATAGCATATTTGAAACATTCGAACACCAAACTATAGCTATTAAAAATCTTATTTTTAAGTGTCCGGCGAGATGCGCATTTCCCCGCAAAAAGAATAATTCTGAGAAAAAACGCTAACGGCAAGTTTTTAACTCCCGACGGCCCGCTAGGGCAAAAAGACGGGAGTTATGCGTTTCACGGCGATCACGCGTTTCCTTGGTATCCAGTGTTCTCCGAATCGACAAAAAATCTCTTGACGAAATTTGGCAAGCAGTTTCTTTAAATCGTGGCCAGTGTCTTTTTTCAGGTTTTCTTACGATGCGACGCGATTTCACAGAGATAAAGGCTTTTCGGAAAGAATTATGTTTGTCCATATCGAAATTACAGCGAGACATGCCGCCATCTTTTGCCTTTTCACCGTGTATCGCAGCTAATTTCACAGTGGCTCAATCCACGATCCCCCAAGCATTTCGTGTTTCGCTACGAATGAGCTGTCAACACTATATATTTACTGTGATTTTTTTTCATTGTTAATTATTATTTTTATATTCGGTGCATTAAGTATTACCGAACACGTTATTGTTTACGCGCTTAACCTTACTTATTATTAATTACGGTGTTTCGTGCGTGACCCGTGTGTGAATTAACTATATTCGGTGCAATAATTATAATCGAACACGTTATTTAAAAAAACAACAACAAAGTTCATCGAAGACAAAATTGTTCCATTTTGTTTTTGTTGTGAAAGTGCATCGCTGACACCAAAGTAATTGCGTAAGGTCTCAGTCTCTTTTGTAACAAAATTCTTTATGGTCGAATTATACGAACTTCCATTAGAAGTTACAGAATTCAGTAAACTTTTTATGCATCGACCATGAAAAATCATGATGCGAAAGGAATGAGGCACTGCGCAGTAACTTTGGTTCAATGGGGCAATCGACAGCTACGGCATGTAACAAATGGAAAAAGATTGGCTTCGATGAACTGTATTCTAAATCTTTTTACTTTTTTTTTTTAATTTAACATTTAAAAAAGCATGAAATAAAAAAAAATAAACATTTTTTAAAAAACTCCCGACTGTGAAAAATGTGCGAATGAAAAAAAGTACAAGTAAAAATGAAAACGTCTAAAAAAAATCTTACAAAAAAAAACAAAAATTATGAACGATAAAAAAACGGTTAATAAAAAAGTAACTTCAAAAAGGATGAAATAATTAATGCTGCAACAATGACTAATATTGTTCATAAACAATAATAGCAGTAATTAACAATAAATAGTGATAATTAATAATAATTAATTAATCGTAATTATTCATTGATAATCTTCGCTACAGTCGGGAGACGTCTCCCAGTAGCGCGTTGTGAGGGGAGACGTCTCCCGACTGTAGGGAAGATTATCAATGAATAATTACGATTAATTAATTATTATTAATTATCACTATTTATTGTTAATTACTGCTATTATTGTTTATGAACAATATTAGTTATTGTTGCAGCATTAATTATTTCATCCTTTTTGAAGTTACTTTTTTATTAACCGTTTTTTTATCGTTCATAATTTTTTGTATTAGACTAAATTTCTCGTTGTAGGACAAAATATTTCTGTCTCTCACGGGGTCCGTTCGCCCGTATTCCCCCTGGTCTCGTCCGCTTCCCGTACATTCCGTACCCGTACCCGTCTAATCTGTATTCAGTATTTGCGGGTTGTTCGGTCGAGATCACGCTTGAAATTCCGCAGCGAGCGAAGAAGAAGGAGGTAGGTGAACATCGAGGGTGGGCCCCGGCGGTGGTGAAGCGTTATACCCTCTCGATAGGCGATTAGTGGCAAAGTTTGTCGGCGGGGGTGTTACTCGCCCTGTGGTGCCTGACGGTGGGGGTTTTGGGTGAGAGAGTGAGAAGCGTACCGTAAACCTCACTCCTGTGTTCCTTTTCTGTACCTTCGAGCTTCGGCTCCTCACCTCGCTCGCTTCTCTCCATCTTAACTCACCTTCTCTTGCTCTTACCAACCTATCTTTAAGTAGTTGTACTTGTAACTTACGGGAGATCCAAAGTTGTGGCCGATCTCGTGAGCGAGGGTGACGTGGGATACGGCAGGTGGCACGTGCTTCCCATAGTTCAACAGGGTTATTATGCCCGTGTTGAGAGATTTCATGCTTCCGCGATAGTGCTTGAATATAGAAATATCGAGGCTCAAGAACATTTCCTAACGTGTATAGTTTACACGCTTCATATTATACGCTACACATAACCTGCATACCCACGTGGATAAAAATATGATAACATAATTTCGGAGAAAAATCGATTATATGGAATAATCTAGAACCTTTTGGCGAAAATATATTTTTTTAATGTAACATATATATAACACCCCATATATATATGTAAATTTTATTATAATATAATAATAATTCCATAATCTGCACAATAATAAAGTACATGTCGATTGGATACTTGCAGACACTCATACACACTCAGAGTCTTTAGTGTAGGCATGAAGGCGTGCAATAAGGACATTTGCTCTCAACTTGAATCCTTCATGCGTTCAAAATATATATATATCTTTCATAAACATAAATAACGAAATAAAAGTTACTTCAAACAATGATTAGATGATTAAAGTAAAACTCTTCTACAAAGTTAATGGGAGCGCGACCGACAACAACCGCTAGCATATCATATAACTAGTGATTGTTGTGACGCAATCATCAACACTCGCAGGCACTCACAGTGAGTCTTCGTGGGTAGCCGTGAGTGTCCACGAGTTCCATGAGTGTCCGTGAGCGTCCGCGACTGTCCGTGAGTGATTGTGAGTGTCCGTGAGTGTCCGTGAGTGTCCGGGAGTGTACTTGAGTGTCTGTGAGTGTCCGTGAGTGTCCGTGAGTGCCCGTGAGTGCCCGTGAGTGCCCGTGAGTGCCCGTGAGTGCCCGTGAGTGCCCGTGAGTGCCCGTGAGTGCCCGTGAGTGTACGTGAGTATCCGTGAGTGCCCGTGAGTGCCCGTGAGTGCCCGTGAGTGCCCGTGAGTGCCCGTGAGTGCCCGTGAGTGCCCGTGAGTGCCCGTGAGTGCCCGTGAGTGCCCGTGAGTGCCCGTGAGTGCCCGTGAGTGCCCGTGAGTGCCCGTGAGTGCCCGTGAGTGTCCGTGAGTGTCCGTGAGTGTCCGTGAGTGTCCGTGAGTGTCCGTGAGTGTCCGTGAGTGTCCGTGAGTGTCCGTGAGTGTCCGTGAGTGTCCGTGAGTGTCCGTGAGTGTCCGTGAGTGTCCGTGAGTGTCCGTGAGTGTCCGTGAGTGTCCGTGAGTGTCCGTGAGTGTCCGTGAGTGTCCGTGAGTGTCCGTGAGTGTCCGTGAGTGTCCGTGAGGGTCCGTGAGTGTCCGTGAGTGTCCGTGAGTGTCCGTGAGTGTCCGTGAGTGTCCGTGAGTGTCCGTGAGTATTATTGAGTAGATTATAAGGTCGAATATATATCACACCCCAAACATTGAATTAATACGGCATGTACATTTTTTTGTCAAAAATTAATATTATAATAATGATCTTATAATATATTTCTTCTTGCTATTATTTCCGCATGGGTAATGCATACGTGCCTCGATTCCGTACATTGACGTATATATAAATCTGGACGTTTTGCATACTCACGCCATTCTTCTCGCAAACTCCGCCAGCATTCTTCAGATCGCCAGTCCATGCGAGACCGAGTGTACCCTTCTCGAAGTCACGATAAGTGAACATGTAAGATAGACAGAAAGCATCGTAATCCTCCTCTGTAACAATAAAATACATTTTGTAATTATTCGCCAATTTTACAACTGTGCTATTACCGTCGCAATTTCAATATTCAGGACAAAAGTCTTATTTGTAAAAAAGAAAATGAAGAAAAGAAACATAACGATAAGACAGATAATAGTTCGTTATGGATGGAATATATAATAAAATATGGGTAGCGGGTGTGAGGGCTGTTTAAATCGAGAGGTATCCGCAGAAGAATAAAATAATCGGTGGCTGAATTTTAATAACGTCCCCATTTGACAATGGAGCTTCATCAGTGACGGATTTCCTTCTCCTCCCCCACTTCTATCGCCATACTTTTCCATCCCTCTATTTTTCTCCGTTGCAGACTCGGGGAATGCATCGATAGCTTTGGAATTTTTCATTTGCCGCTTGGGGCAAATTGAAATCGAATGGAGGCGAGAGATGAACAGAAGCTCGAGAGAAAAAAAAGACGATGGAAAAGCGGAGGAAGGAAATGTGACTTAAAGCGTTCACTTAGACGAATAAAGTAGGCTTCAGGAGTCGAGTAAAAGCACAAGCACCGGTATTATTATTTGCCTGTGGGAAATCCGTTTCGTTTCCGTTTTTTTTCATTTCAATCTATCGCATAACTCTTTCTGGCGTATATGATGAGAGCAACGTCGACGTCGCGACGGCCCGACACGGCAGAAAAAGTTTCGCCTGTCGGCGAGGATTTGAGAATGGGACAACTTTTGTCTGAAATTAAATTAACGAATACTTTAGTGTGTTGATTTATTATTCGATGGGCTTGCAGCTCCAGTTCGCCCGGTGCTATTCTCTCGAAGAGTTCTATCGCTCGCGTATAGAGAATATAACGAAAAGCTCAACGAGATAGTAAGTCTGTTGTCAGGAACGTAGATGACGTTCCCCACCCTGTCTGAAAAACTGTGGCTAAATATTGTTCGCGCTTTTACCGGTAAAATATGGTGTGCCCTGCGAGGAAATTAAAAATGACATTAATTGAACGAGCTGCACCGACGGGCTTGCGGCAGACAGTTTGCATGCGTGAGAGTCAACGGAATAGAGAAAGGAAATAAAAATAATATTAAAAAAACAAACATGCAAACAAATACGCGCGGCCTGGTATATGCAATTACCCTCTACCCGTGTGGTTGCGACATTAACGAATTTAATGGCAGCCAGCGCCGATTATTCGAGCAGTTTTGTACACAAAATTGTGTATACTAATCGTGCCACGTACACCTCATCGTATTGTGCGATTGTGCGGTCAGTGAGGTTGAATAAAAACGTATCCACATCCAATATAACTGTCACGATGTGTACAAGCTGAACTGTTAAAATGCGCGAGGCGAATAAAGAAACTTTTATTCTGATCGAATTGGTACCGGAAGTTTCTTTTTTCTTTCTTTCATTTATCGACAGGCAACTCTGGTGCCGCAATAATGTGGGGGCAGATTATAAAGAGACCGTAGGTATCGAACCGGTTTATTAAATAAATAAAGAGTACGGGTAACGGAAACGAGAATATGCATGGAAAAATATATAGAAAATGCATCCGACATATCGGTCTGTATATTATCCAAACACCCGAGTACGAAGTGAGCACTCCGCATTAATCGGATATATCTCGGGTGACGTATTTTTCGGTAGGGCCTTGATTCGGGATCAGAAAAATCGATAACTCGGAACGTCATCTTTGGCCGTCTATCCTCGTTCAAACATCCGCAGACCAGCGAGCGCCACTTAATTTTTGTTTAATTGAAATCAACAAGCCGGAATGAACCGGGTATCGAGTGGAGCTGCCACGATTGCACCAACGATTCATTTTCCGAGCTGAGCAAAGTCGTGTAAGTACCGAGTACCATGTATACATGTACTCAAATACAATGTACTTCTTATCGTAACGAGCACTTTAAGTACAGAATATTTTATTGTGTTGAAATTTTCACGCAAAAAAGCTAGTCTTAACATAATGGCAATTGTCGTTTTACGAATATTTTATTCTTAACATGGAGCCAAAAATATACGTGCTTAAATCAATCATGACATATTCTTGAATTATGCGGAATGTTTAAGTATTTCTATGCATATAATAAGTACAATAAGTTTCTAACGAGTGGATAAAACGATTACACCTCACGTTTGTATAAAAAATTTCAAGTTGATACTTGACATTTTTTATACAATCCTGACGTTTTTTAGCGATGTGCTCACCCCGGTTCTCGTCTCTTGGAAATGGTCAAACCCATATTCCCTCACATTGACTGACGGTGAGATGTCACGTTGGGCGCCCGAATCACTGAACGTCCGTGCAATCGTCCGTACACAGAGGAAGCGTTTTTCGTTAAAAAAAACATCGAGATTTTAATGTCAGATTACTTAAAATAGTCTAAAATGAAAATTTTCTGTGGTTGCTCTAACTTGTGTAAATTTTGAGCTATCATTCTAAAACTGCACACAAATATACTATTTTGATCAAAGATCTTTGGTATTGAATTTGTTCAAAATCTATCGCAGTGGCCAGATTTTATGGCATTTTGAGGTTTTTTCAGTATTTTGAAAAATTACTACAAACGGTCTAGTAATTTCAAAATCAGTATTTTGAAAAATTACTACAAACGGCTAATTCGAGTACACGTGGAGGTATCGATCTAAAATTTGACACGGGAATAGAGTCACAGTGTACAATGTTTCGTATTAAATTTAGCGAAATTTTTTAATTTTTCGGAAAATGTTTATTTTATGTCCGACGAGAGTTTCTGCATCGAATATCATTCCAGGAGTAAAATAAGTTCGAAATTCGTAAACAGCGTGAAAAAATACATTAGACATGGCTACAAACTTTACTTGGTTAAAAAAATGGTGTTATTGATTATCGTGTATTAAATGCGCTGTATTAAGAAAAAGGTTGGACATAAAAGAATCGCATCCAGTTACTATTTCAATAGATTGTTAATTTTTCGAAGAATTTTCACACTTCACAATTTTAACTCGGTTAAATTCAATATGATATTTGAAAGAAGTACAAGGTAAATTTGCGCACTGCTTACGTATTAATTTATTTTTCTAGGAAAAATAAGCTTAATATAAGAGGAAGAACTGTGCGTGTAACCTTTACGCGCGGTTGAAGTGAAACTTCTTTACTATCTATGTTCCGTTCTTTTTCTTCGTCGATATTTATTTTGTAGCTAGTATCTTTACTTCCGCAATCTTTTTATTATGAGAAATAAATAAATGCTCCGATAAACTTGTGCTAGCTGAAATATAACACACGCATTTTACTTTGAATGTGTTTCAAATATTGTGAGGAACCTGCGTCAATTATCGAGAAGTGCCGCGTAGTAGATTCTATACGGACTTTATTTAATTTTAAATTGAATTATTCCCTTAAAAATTGAATCAGTGGCTGAAAATCGTCTGCAGTAAAATATTAATAAAAATCTCCAACCATGATCATCGATACTTCATGATAATTCGTAACTGTTTTATTCGGAGATATATCAATATATTTTTTTGTCAGTACAACGGGCCGCACAAATATTCAATCGGGGAAGATGTTATCGAACCTGCGAGGGTAGCGTCGGCATTCAACGTATCCGAAGTTCGGTGATTCGATCACATTTACGTCAGCTTAAACGTAGTTGCTAAGCATACGTTTATATGGGCTAGTATCGCCATATAGAGTAAATCAGTGTGTTATGGCCACTGGGTGGAAACCCCGTAACGCGTTACGGACGCCCAATAAACCGACTTACTCTACTGTGGAATCCACGTAACGTGTAACGCGTAATAGGTAACGGGTAACGCGTTACCGATGTGCCAGTAACGCGAATTACTCTATCCTAAAAATGCCAAACGTCCTTAAAGAAGTTTCACTTCAATAACGTGATATAATCTATTATGAAATTTGCGTAACGGCTTATCGCATTGCCAGTATATGACTGTACTGTAAAATAAGCGTTACGCGTTACGTGTTCCCAATAATTCGACTTTACTGTCAAATCCGTGTAACGCGTAACATGTTACGGACTCCCAATAATCCGACTTACTCTACCCTAAAAATA
The DNA here is from genome assembly GCA_917499995.1 of Ichneumon xanthorius. Classification (NCBI taxonomy): domain Eukaryota; kingdom Metazoa; phylum Arthropoda; class Insecta; order Hymenoptera; family Ichneumonidae; genus Ichneumon; species Ichneumon xanthorius. The sequence goes on along the minus strand of CAKJTD010000001.1, from coordinate 1,617,958 downwards.
CAAAACGTCCTTAAAGAAGTTTCACTTCAAAAATAAAGAGGGAGAGAGAGGAGAGATTGATTGATTGATTGATTGATTGATTGATTGATATGACAATTTTTCGTGACGCTCGGCCGTAACGTTCTGCCCGTAACGCTCTCGCGCTCAAACGCGCCCATAGAAGTTTCACTTCAAAAGTTTCACTTCAAAAATTGATCAATAATTAAAATTGGCGCGTTATGAGGGGCTGTCGGACGGGATAGCTTCTCCTTTATGGTAAAATGACGGATATTTCGTCCGATGCTCGAATACGAGAAAATGTAGCGAAGGAAGAGTTCATCGATCTTTGTCTTGTATCAAGCTTGCGCCGCGTTCCCTCTTTGTCGGATTTGTAGCAGCGACAATTTTATTCGCTGGTAGCAAAAAGAAAGGAGTCGTTTGTTTCCCCACCAAGTAGGTGTTACGTCCAGCGAAACTCGTGAGAGTGTAAGGGAGAGCGCAACACTATCGGTTCCTCTTTTCGGGTCAAGGCAGGGCAGCCCTTTACACCGGGGACGGAATCCTCGCCTATTTACACTATAGCTTTGGAGTTTCTGGACGATCGCTGGCTCTGATACATCGGCGCGGTCATTCGAGCTTGTTTTAACGCGGGTTAATGTTGTAACGAGGAGATAAAGGTTGAATATACTCACATTGATTTCACACGTTAATTATTTTATTATTATAACACGTTAAATGATGTTACATGTAACCGTGGTTTTATAAGCTTAACCGTAATTGAAATCCGGAGAATTTATATACTTGAAATCTTTATTTATTATTTAATTAAAGACGCAGCTGCTACTGACTCGCCATACGAGCTATGAACTCTGGCTTTTTATCTTGACAGGCGTGTAGCCCGGCGTTGTCCGTACAACGGTTCGATGTTAACTGAACTGATTAATTGAATACACTTGTGTCTTATATACTAATCATCCCTACTCAGCCCTCGGCAATGCGGGGGTTAAAACCACCGACTATGGGGCTTTTGGTGGTAAAATGCTCCAATGAGCGAATTCCCCTTATCTGCTTTGGGAGGAGCCTCCCGTGGTCAAACGTGAGTCTTTCACGTATTGATTTGAACTATTTATAACGGGGTGTAAACCCTTATATTAGACGGAAACATTCGAATGGATTCTTATTACTGAAATTGGAATTGGAACATTTATATCGGTGATGCAAGTTCGTTACACAGGTAACGGACCTTGAGAAGTGGCCGAATTGGACTTACGCGGTCGTCATTTCCGGAAATACGCGGTCGTTCGGAATTATGCAGTTGGGAGAAACGCGGTCATGTACTGTACACATTTCCTTTGAGGCACCGGTACTGCACCCAACCTTCGCAAATATGCAGGGAGATGTCGTCAGATACTTGTCTCTACAAAGCACCTCCTGTCCTCCATTCTCACATCACCGGCCAGATCCAAGAATGCTGACCTTGACCTTGATTTTAGCCAAAGTACATCTCAAGAACTGCTTATTCGGTATGGTGGCTGTTAATCTCACGACGCAGGCTACAGTGAGAGAGGCCGATAATGGACAAGAACAAAGTACGAAAAAGACCGTGGAAAGGGATAGCCATTAACCCTTTGTGCCTGCGATAAAAAAAACGTCACAGTCCGGACGATACGGACAAACTTGGATAAACCAAATGAAAAAAAAACAATGCTTGCGGTCCGGTGATTTATGGATTATGTATGTTGTTTTCTATATTATCCGAGATTTCACTTATCCGACGTACGTCGCCCGGCCCACGTTACCTTGGATAAATTATTATTTACCGGACGACATTTTATTTACAGTATAACCGCACGAGGTTCGGTGTAATGTAAACAAGAATTTTCCGAGCCTAAGCCGCGATATTCGCACTCTAGGGTATCAGAGCGGGGCAAAATGGCACAGCGGGGCAAAACGGGATAATGAGACAAAATGCAATTTTCCAATAACTTTTGGATGGTGGCGATGATCGTCCGTGCAGCAAAACGGGGTTGAAAATCCGGATGTTTCGTTGGGACAAAATGGGGCATCCAAAAATTATCGGAAAGTTGAGTTATGCCCTAACGGTCCCGTTTTCACCCGCTCTCCGCTACGTTGGAATAACCCAGGTGAGATTTAATTATGAATCACACCAGTTGCCGAAGATCTTGTACTCGCCCGGCGCTCAAGTCGGCATCCGCCCAACCCTGGTATTGAGTTGGACCCAACATATCGGCTCGACGAATAATGTTATCGCAGTGCCAGTACCGGGCACAGTATTGGAGCCTGCGCTTTCTTTCGTAGATTCATGGTCTGCGAATATTATTCGAACACCATGAATCTGCCTCGTGTCTGCTCCAGTGCACTCCGGGTCGGTTCCAAATATATTTGAGATGTGTAACGCACGTTCTTTTACCCACTTTCATGTATTACTTAATTTACACGTGTTTGTCACTGCCTACATTCAAGATACATTCCAGAGAAAAATAACAAACTTTCGGTGCAACGTCATTTCCGTTTTGAAAATCTCATTTTCCGACTGTACATTTTCCGACGTATTTCTGGTATGACGTGAGTGGCAATCAAAAATCAAGATTTTCAAACCGGAAGTGACATTTTACCGTACGACGTTACATCCGGTCCAAGGCTGAGATTTTTAAACTTATAAGATATTGAACTTTGTTTATATATTCACGGCTAAGTACGCAACGACTTCATGCGTTGAAGCTCGACGCTCGCCTCGCCAGCGAGTTAAAGAAAGCAGTAGGGCGAAAGTAATGACGTCCGAAAAGCGACGCGACAAATTTTCGGACATAACTTGGTCTCTTTCTCTGCGGGACCGTCAATGGTGTAACGCGATAGCGGTGCGAGTGTTGAAAAGAAAGGAATGCCGATCGAACTCATGCCACACTCCTTACATCGAGCTCGGCCTGCCGCTCAACATTGTCAATGAATCCACTCCAATTCCATTCTGCGAGCCCCGGAGGTACGAAAACAGCCAACGTAGAAGCGCAATAACGGACCAGTTCAGTACAAATCGAACATTACTAAATGTTATTTTTCTTGTATAGTCCATAAATCCCTGATTCTCTTGCAAAACCAGGTCCAGAACGGGGATTCATCGTAATTATTCGGAAATATGCTCCAAAGTTAAGGAATGTATAGGCGTGTGATGTGTGATTCTATTCAATTTAATTATTTATTATAAGTCTGTGAAATTAAATTATAAAGAGAACAGAATGTCTGACTCATTCTTTTGATGACGACTTTAATTTTTTTATCTCTTAAACGTTTATAATCTGTGCGGCAAGAAGAGTAACCATATGATATTTTAAATAAATGTGATAACCGTCATACAAATTGAAGTGGCGATATTTATTTTATGGACCATTGCAACAGTATAATTTCGTCGACATAATTTTCGTAACCTGTGTTATCCGCCTGCCTATCTGTATACGTTATTTTTATGTCGAGGCTCTCACAAACTGGAAGTGATGTTTTCCCGTATGACGTCATCCCCGGTTGAAAAATGAAATTTTCAAACTAAATGTGCCATCATAGAGAAATGTTTTAATTTTTCTCTTCCAAGTAGCGGCGCAATACAGTACGTATTAGAGCTCAGAAGACCGTCGGCTTTGCTTTCCCTAGTCGGACCGGAGAAGGATCGATATGGCGTTTTTTTCTAGTTATGACAGAATGCAACCTGTGCATTTTGGATGTGTCTCCTCTACCGAGCTTGAATAATTTACCGTTTAGTTTCTGTGACATTGTCGTGAGAAAAGGAATATGACAAAGTGCCGGTGTGGCGCACGTATCCGTCACACGTAACGTGTACTATCTTAACATGTTCCATGCCATTGTTAGTCTGAACACAAATCGACTGTTCCTCAAGCAAACATCGTGACGCACGGTGCTAATTAGCGGACCCTCGAACTTGATGATACGGAGTCTCTGGTTACCAACATACGTTACTGTTTGCTTCCGGAACTGATAGTGTACTTGAGCTCCCGCTGAACCACCGTCAAAACTACACGTAGAATAATAGTAAGCAAATATGACGCCACAAATAGTACGAAAGTGACTTTTACTATAGCGATGTTAGGGGAGACCGGGGACAAAAGTAACAAAAATCCTTTTTAATCTTTTTACCAACAAACCCGAGAGTCTAACGATTCGGCAACAAATGGTGTACCATTAACCTACTCTTAGGTATTCAGTCAAAAAAATGTCAAGCAGAAATATGCACGGAATTTTTAACACCGCCACATTAAACACAGACGAAATTGGGTAAGAATTTGGGCCGCGGTGGAGTCAATTGTAACGGGTATTGGGGTTATTTGTAACATCCTCCTGCAACGACGAAATCCTTTGCTGATCGCTTTTAACAAATAGAACGGGGGTGCATTATCACAGAAAAATTTAAATCTAAATACAATTTTTTTTTGGAATTATTTGCCGGCTAATTCGTTTTAGACGGCTAAGCCATTTTAGCAGGCCTAACTACACAGCCCTACTCTAAATGTTATAGTCTACAATTGGTTGGTTATACATTATAAGTGTATAAATTATCGCTGATTGCTTAGAATGTAAGAATAAAATAAATAAAATATATTGGTATTAGTATTGGTATTGGAAGAAATGAATTATTGCTGGTATAATTGACCCGGATCGATTGTTACAATCGAACCCACACATGATTATTAGCAAAGTTACTGTGGCATCGGTTAATAACAATCTGAAACGGATCGTCTCAGCGATCAAAATTTTCCGCAAAAATGAACCTTTCAACTCCTTGTGCTTGTTTGCCCTAATATTTTGTATTGTGTTGCCTAACTGACGCGATCCGCACAGCCGAAAAATCACTTCTGCACTCGCGAATCACATTTGGTTTCGGCGAGTTGGTATTTTTGAAAACTCACCTATGAGGTGATTGCATGACCATAAGGTGATGTCTATAATGTTGCTCACTTCATATCCAATGCGTCCGATCATGCGCAGCGTTGCGCGGCCGCTTGTTACAATTGACCCGTGTTACTTTTGTCCCCGGTCTCCCCTAGTGATCGACGGATTAAAAACAAGCTGGCAAAAAAACTTCAATAATTCACTTTAGATATTAAAGACCCTTAGTTCTAACGTCTTGATTTCTACCGACGATCGTTATCAGCCCTCCGTGATATATATGTATCACGGAGGGTTATAGCATAAGCTAAACTATTATGGTTCAACGGGCTACGTTGCTCGCTTATCGCGGATGCGGATGGGCAGCGCGTACCTCTCCATTGTGCCCTTTCTGGTCGATCGGCGGAGTCCAATGAAGCGCGATATTATGGCAGCCCCTTTTGTTGGGATACCATTAACCCCGAGTAGAGCAGCGTCCCACCGATGCCTGTCGCTGGCTCTCCCGGTGATGCTTCCCTTACTCACACTATCAGCCGCATTATATTACCTCTCGGTGCAGCCGCCGGTGCTTGTTCTTCTCCCGGTATCTTATAACGTGTACAAATATCTAGGAGATGCGAATCGAGCCCGAGGAAAAAAGGATGTGCCTGCACACTGCTCGTCATTGACGCCTGGTTTTTCGGAATATCTTGTTCGATGTCTCAACGGGATCGTAGACATAAAAAAAGACAGTTTTGCTAGATGTATTGCTGGATGTCTTGCTCGATATCATCGATCCCGTAAGACATTGAGCAAGAGATTCAGCAAGATAGAAAAACCAGAAGAACCACACATCAAAAATGGACAATCTACACGTATAGGGTATGTTGGGACAAAAATAGTGACTATAAGACACAAAGGTCGTTTGGATGAGTCCGAGGTGTCGAATTGAGTGCTTTCTAATAAAAATGAAATCGCGGTTTGAAGAAATTTCGGGGTACCTCTCCCCTCCATAAAATATATATAAAAATGTGTGGTACCCTATTTGGCCGCACGAACCACCCATCTTAGCCCGGTAGCGATGCTCCGACGACATCGATAACGAAATTGAGAACTTGGGATATAAAAGGCGATGCAGGCGTACATAGGTAAGTTGGTGGGAGACTTGCCGGCAAAGTGCAAACTCTAAAAAGAAACGTGTTGCCAAACGTGTTAAAACAACACACGACGCACAACCCATATAGAAAGTGTATTGCATTGTACGTTAGCAGTAATAAATGCACAACGCGCTTCGTAGTGTTATTAAAATAAATGCTTTTGATAACACTCGTAAAGTGTGTCGAGTGAATACGCATAACGCGCAACAACACACCTTATCTAAAAAGACACACTACACAAGCTCCGCACATTATGAGATAAAACACCAGCAGACAGTACATTTGTATGTGTTTCCGATTCATAAAGAGCCCCCATGTGCTGCTGGATGGCTTCGAGGATAAAGATGGCCCGAACGTTTCTCACATAAGTGGTCCGACATCTAGAAAGTTAGTATACAAGAATCGAACACCGATTGAAATGTATGTGCATGTATAGGTAACACAACGTCCACGTACTCTCCATCTCAATAGATCAACCGAATTAAAGTAGAAATATTAATAAAATAATGATTCCAAACATTTTGAAAGGATCCGATTGCAAGAAAGTCCATTAAAAAGTTCAACCTTAATATTTTGTTCATATTTGAGACATGGACTCGTGAGTGACTCAGGGTTTACAAGTCAAGAAAAGTGTAAAAAAATGTATACATGTTGTAAGATGCGAGAGGATTATCGGTTGAAATTTCGCGCTCTACGAGAGTGAGCGACACCTCCGCGCGGATCGATCGGCCATCGATACTCCCCGAAAATTATTGTGAACGGGTAATACAAGCGCGAGTGACGTAACGAAGAGGACCACCTCCTCGGTACCCCCAAAATGTTGTTCTCTTTCGTTCCGGGAACGTCGTGACCGAAGGACGCTTCGAGGAAAATATTGTACAACGGTGTACGGGATTTAGCAAGTTGTACTCGTGTCCGACATCCCGATCGCACATGGCCAGCCGATATCGAACGAGGACGAAATCACCTCTGTACTGCGAGCCTCGGAACATAGTGAAAGAACCAACGCGGAAGCCATCTCCGAATTAAAAAGATGAGTACTTATATTATTGCGTACGATTGATATTGACGATATGAATGGTTAAACCAAGATTCTATGTACAGTATGCGGGAATGGGTCATGATGGTGAATGATATATGAATTTATACTGAGCGAGAAGAAATGAATCGAAAATTATTATGAACGAGACAACTTCCCGAGCAGAAATTGGGATCAGGCTGCCTGATACCTGATCAGGCCCTGTTAAGGTATGGGCAGGGCGTGCCTGATCAGGTGAGCCTGTTGTAGGCCTTGTGAGGGCCTGATAAGGTGCAGGTCGTGAAGCCTGACTAAATAATCCTCACTTTAGATGAGGCGAGCCTGGTGCCAGCCTGATCAGGGCCCGATAAGGTGCAGGTCGTGAAGCCTGACTAAATAATCCTCACTTTAGATGAGGCGAGCCTGGTGCCAGCCTGATCAGGGCCCGATAAGGTGCAGGTCGTGAAGCCTGACTAAATAATCCTCACTTTAGATGAGGCGAGCCTGGTGCCAGCCTCATCAGGGCCCGATAAGGTGCAGGTCGTGAAGCCAGACTAAATAATTCTCACTTTAGATGAGGCGAGCCTGGTGCCAGCCTGATCAGGGCCCGATAAGGTGCAGGTCGTGAAGCCTGACTAAATAATCCTCAATTTAGATGAGGCGAGCCTGGTGCCAGCCTGATCAGGGCCCGATAAGGTGCAGGTCGTGAAGCCTGACTGAATCATCTTCACTTCAGATGAGGCGAGCCTGGTGCCAGCCTGATCAGGGCCCGATAAGGTGCAGGTCGTGAAGCCTGACTAAATAATCCTCACTTCACATAAAGTGTTCAAAATTCTCACTGAATTTTATTTTTCGCCGGCTATGCACGTGTGAGGCACTTTGTACAAGTAGATTTAGTCGTGTATATCTTTCTACCGGAGCTTAAAAGCAAATTTGACATTATGTTTCTCAAGTTGAGGATAGCCGAGTTGGTTAAGGCGCCGCCAAAGTAGTGCCCATTGGCAAGGTCGCTGGTTCAAGTCCGACCATGAGTTAAATAAAAATTAATTTTTCCGCGTTTTAGATTGTAGTAATTAGTTAATTTAATCCGAAGAACAAATATAAAAGGTTCACAAGTCCGATAAAATAACGCTAATAAATAAAAAATATTTATTATATTTTTCTCAGGCGGCAATCAGGCACCTTGATTAGGCCGTGATCAGGCAGCCTGATCAGGACCTTATAGGGCCATGGCGTTACATATCTGATCAGGGCCTGATAAAGGTGCCTTATCAGGACCTGATGAGGAGTCAGGCCGTGCCTGATAGGGACCTGACATCAGCCCGACGGTAATTTCTGCTCGGGTTTATATTGGTACCTTTTGGTTTTTTATTATGTGCTTTTGTGGTTGATTGGTTATTGAATTATTACTGACCGTGAATATAAAAGTAATGAAATTCGTGAGCGGAATAATACGGTGAAACAAACAGTAAAAAATTCTACCTTGGTTTATTTTTTGGATGTATATTTTGTCTTAAATATTTTTCCTGGTATGCCTGATTTTTTATTTTTTTGTTGTTAAAAGGACAATTTTAGTCAGAATAATTTTTATGAATCTAATCAATTTAACAATATTACAATGTAAAACCTTGGTTCTAGATGTGTAGCAGCAACACTTAAAGCGTGTTGTTGGAAAACAACCACAAAGCGTGTAAAAAGTGAATACACGATGAACACGCCAAAAACGAATTGAAACAGCACACCTGTTTTAAGAGTATATTCTGTTTCACGAAGCCGTGTGTAAGAAAAAAATATGAGCATCACACAAAAGTTGTGTCCCTCTCCGGTCTCTCTTGCTCTTCAACCGAAATCCCTGACAATCGTTTTTTATTTCGTTCTCGCGCTTTCTTTCCGGGCTACTAAATAAAGTCGATAACGCTGAACAGTTTTGCCACTGGACGCCACTAAATAAAGTCGATAAGGTTGGACAGGTTCGCCACCGGAGTGTGGCGGTCACCGTGGCTCGACTCTCCACTCGCATTCTACTCGCGGCTTTCTTTTCTCTCTCTTCGCAACACCAACAGAAAAACACTAATCCTCTCTCAACTCTACTTCCAACACCACCCTCTATGCTTTCCTTCACTGTGACTTTGTTTCTTTATCTTATACCGGCTTGTATCGCTCGAAGTATCTTTGTCCGGTGAACCAGCAGCATGCTATTCTCGGACAATGCGAACGGTCCTCGATTCGTATACGCTTTATCTACATTCGAGGATAACGACCGGGAGTGTATCGTTCACGGATAATCCGGAGATTCAATCTTACGGGGAAACAACGAAACTCGCTTTGTTTACTCTAGCGGATTTAAAGTATAGCGACTCTTTCGGAGAATTCAGTTCTGGAGATAATACTGGATTTAAAAATCCGAACGTATTTTCCTTGAGAAAAATTCTTTATCTTGGATGCTTGCATTGGAAAAATGATCCGTTGAACGGATGACAAATAATAAATCGATAATAAATAAGGTGCAAAGTTATTTGCACATAGCATCTTCATTTATTACAATTTTGCTCACAGCTTTCTCTATGAGAAAGTTCCTTGATCGATTTTGGCTTCCTCATAGAAGAAGTTATGCGCGAAATCGTAATAAATGTTTTGAGGCTATTACTTATGTATTGTTCACAACTGATGACGCATCTCGACAGTATTTTACTCCTAGACCGACATTTCTTGCATAAGCTCGAATTGGACAACAAATATACATTTTTTGAAAAATTCAGAAATTTCAAAATTTGAACTTTTCGATACATTTTCTAATCTAATACCAATCATTGTACAGTGTTAGTCGATTCTTGTGTAAATTTTAAGCTCAATACATCCATGCTTACTCAAATTACACCGTTTTGAGTAATTTTTCAAAAAAACTCAAAATCTCGTAAAATCTGATCGCTTCGACGGATTTTCACCTAATTCGATACGAAACGACGAATATAAAAATCATTGTTTGCGTGCATCTTGCAAAGCCCTACCCTACTCTACCGGTGCTCCCACGAATCCTCGACACCGCCGCTATGTACCGCAGTACACCGACGTAACACGCATCCGCACTTGGCTTGCACTCCTTTGCATTTTTCGCAGCCAACCCCTCCGCACTTCCTTCTTCTTCTCCGAGCTTATTATGTCATTTTTTAACTCGTCCGTTTTTATAATTTGAAATTGTTTTACAATTTTCTCTTAATTTTTGTAATTTTCTAAACCTTTGTCAATCTTTGCAATTTTCTAAAATGTTAATTTTTGTACTTTTCTAAAAATTTTGTTAATGTTTGTAATTGTCCAAAATGTTATCAGTTTTTGTAATTTATAAAATGTTTGCTGTTCAATTTTTATTTTTTATTTTGTTAATTTTTACTTTTACTTCCTCATAGAGGAAGCTTTGTGATGGTGAAAAAAAAATGTTTTCGAGATTTTTATGAAAACGTGTTCAGAATGTTCCAAAACATCGAAAAATCACATTTAGAAAAAATGTCCGGATGTGTGTATGTGCGTGCGTGCGTGCGTGCGTGTGTGTGAATCAGACGCGAAAAATCCAAATGGCTATACGCCATTTGGAACGCCTCCGCCGACCAGGCTGAAATTTTGCACACGGCTTGTGTGGTTAATAGTCAATGTCTCTGCCAAATTTCGTCCAAAAATGTTCAGTTTTTTTTTGTACGCCATTTTTAATTTCTTCAAAAATGTCTGTACGCACCGTAGCGCTCGCAATTTTTTAGCTGTCGGGCTAAAAATGCGTACACAGATAGAATCCGATCACCCAAGGATCCCATTAAAATTTCAAGAAAATCGATCGAACCGTTTAAATTTTATGTCATGTTGAATTTTTTGAATTTCATGCCATTTTTTTTTTAAACGCATTTTTTCGGATCACATATTCATCTGCGAATAAAATAAGTGTCAGATTCGTGATCAACGTGAAAAAATGCATGGAATTACAGTCCCGAAGCGACAACTAACCAAAAAGTTCACCAGGCATTTTTATAGCCAAAATTACAAAAATGAATGATTTTAGGTATTTTTAAACAACGATTTCTTTGCTTTCCGATGGCATCGCTGAAAAACCCAGGTGCCTATCGTGATCTACAGCAAGACATACACAAGACGATGGATATGACGGGATTAAAAACCTAGATAAAGACGTATCACTAGGAATTCTGGAATAAAAATCGAAAGGGTAAAAAAAATTCGGGAGCGCATACTTCCATGTATTTTTTCGCGCCAAACGCAGATTCGACAAAGTGAAACGTGACGATGTTATATTTTTTTACGCACTGAACCTGAATCGGTCAGTCGTTTTGCATAAAAGTCTAAGACGTGACGTTGAAAAAAGTTGAAAATTGACATTTTCATATCGCTTCCTCATAAAATTGAAAATTGAAATTTTCATATCGCTTCCTCATAAAGTTGAAAATTGAAATTTTCATATCGCTTCCTCATAAAATTGAAAATTTTAATTTTCAAATCGCTTCCTCACAAAATTTAAAATTTTAATTTTCAAATCGCTTCCTCATAAAAGCTGAAAATTGAAATTTTCATATCGCTTCTTCATAAAAGTTAAAAATTGAAATTCGCGACGCTTCCTCTATGAGGGAGCCAAAAATGCAGACAATGCTTCCTCATAGAAGAAGCTTCGCGAATTTCAATTTTCAACTTTTATGAAGAAGCGATATGAAAATTTCAATTTTCAGCTTTTATGAGGAAGCGATTTGAAAATTTAAATTTTCAACTTTATGAGGAAGCGTTATGAAAATTTCAATTTGCAACTTTATGAGGAAGCGATATGAAAATTTCAATTTTCAACTTTTTGTTAAGAAAATGGCACAGGTGGGGCTTGCGGGGTTTGTTCTGTTAAAAAAAAAAAAAAAAATGAATCGATAACGATAGTGATTCTCTGCTCGACAGTTATCCTTCTCTGCCGGGGTGCTCCCCCGAAACTTCGAAGGCGGAGCTATGTGTCAGTTTATTTATCGCAGCGGTACGTCCGCACTGCCAGCAACCCGCTGCGTACTTCCGTTTTCCTCCCCGACCTAATTATTTCATTTTTATTTAATTTATTTTTATAAAAAAAATGTAGCGACTCATTAAATACTGGGTAACCAGTCTTTTCGTTACTGTTTGAGGCAATATTCCGTAATAAGTCAATGACGATCTCTTAGCAAGACTCCTTTGTTTGCTTTCCTCATATTTTACTTGCAGTCGTGCACATTTGGTTCGAACAACGTATGGATGAAGTGTTTTATAGATACCCTTTTCGTAAAACATTTGGACCGATCAACGTTTAATGATGTTTAGCGTCGAACTAATTTTTGCGAAAAAATTATAGTATTGTGTAGAAATCATATCAATTTGTTTAAACTTTTTCTTTTATGCATAACTAGTCGGTTACAGTGACGTGCGAGCTTCGTACGTTTGCAATGCTTTCGTAAAATAGTTTCCTTTGATCCCCGAATCGTGTTTTGAAATTATTTTGGTTATCATTTGTTTTCATAATAATAGGAGTAAACAAAAAAACTTATTGTCACGTAACATACCCAAAGAATATTTACATTGTGTATATAGTATACAATCTATACATAGGTTACAAAATGTATAGTTTCACAGACACCTCTCACAATCACTTACAGACACTGTGTTAGTGTCTATGTCGATGTGGGTGTGGGTGGGTAGCCTATGTTATTAGTACGTAGATTGCATTATAATATTTTTCATTTATAAAAAAATCTTATGAATCGAAGGAACTGAACGGAACGGACGAATTCCGGTAATCGAGTCACTCGGGCCTATAGTTATGCCGCGCATAGACATTCCGATGTGAAACATACCATGACCTAACCGGTGCGTTGACCTAGTGGTTGGCATGCTCGCCTCTAAACCAGAGCATCTTCAGGTAGAGGGTTCGATTTCCCGGTGCAATCGTTTCATCGAGAAATAAAAATATGGCGGGACATAGCTCCAGACATATACTTGGGGTACACGCCTACTTGTACGTGTGTACTACAAGTATATAGCGCTTGTCCATGTTTACACTCAAGACCGAACGACGGGTTTTTTTTCTTGTGTTATATTTTTTCCCGACTCACTCAGCGTAACCAAAGCGAAGCTCTTTTTTCAGGGTAAACTACGGCTCTTAATACTCCGCATACCTCGAGCGAAAGTTACTAGGATGCAAACCACGAGACCTTTCAATAAGTGAGAACCGCAACCTCGTGGTCAAGTTTATTTACACCATATTGTTTGGCTTTTTCTGTACGTTATTGCAACCAGTAAGACATATTGTAACAACTTATGACAATAAACATTTTTGCTTCCTCATAGAGGAATCTATGTTCTCGTGAAAAAAAAAAAAATTCGAGATTTTAATGTCAGCGTACTAAAAATGGTCGAAAACGTCGAGAAATGTGATTTTTAGCTGGCGTCCGGTGTGTGTGTGTGTGTGTGTGTGTGTGTGTGTGTGTGTGTGTGTGTGTGTGTGTGTGTGTGTGTGTGTGTGTGTGTGTGTGTGTGTGTGTGTGTGTGTGTGTGTGTGACAGCGTGCATCGCTTAGAACGACTATAACTCGGAAACGGCTTGGGATAGCGGGTTCAAATTTTGTACACTAGTAAAGTGGTCACGTCTCCTCCTTCGATATAATCTTCATGAAGATTGCGACCCGTTTCGGGATTTTACGGAAATTCGAAATTTTTTAAAAACGTCTGTGGTAGCTCTAACTTTCGTAAATTTTGAGCTATCGTCATAAAACTGCATACGAATATAGTATTTTTATCAAAGACCTTTGGTATTGAATTTGGCCGAAATTTACCGAAGGGATCAGATTTTATGGAATTTTGATTATTTTCTAAAATTACCAAAAACCGTCTAATTTGAGTAAACATGGAGGTATCGAGCTTAAATTTGTCATGGGAATGGACTAACTCTGTACAATGTTTCGTATTAAATTTGGTAAAAATTGATCCAATCGTTTAAATTTTCTGGGAATTGGAAAATTTTCAATTTTTCTGAAATGAAACTTTTCAAAATCCCACAATCCCAATTGATCTGAATTTCTGAATCAAACACCACGCAAAGAGTAAAAAAGCTGAAAATTGAAATTTTCATATCGCTTCTTCATAAAAGTTGAAAATTGAAATTCGCGAAGCTTCTTCTATGAGGAAGCATTGTCTGTATTTTTGGCTTCCTCATAGAGGAAGCGTCGCGAATTTCAATTTTCAACTTTTATGAAGAAGCGATATGAAAATCTCAATTTTAAATTTTTATGAAGATGCGACATGAAAATTTCAATTTTCAGCTTTTATGAGGAAGCGATTTGAAAATTTCAATTTTCAACTTTATGAGGAAGCGATATGAAAATTTCAATTTTCAACTTTTTTCAACGTCACGTCTTAGACTTTTATACAAAACGGCTGACCGATTCAGGTTCAGTGCGTAAAAAAATATAACATCGTCACGTTTCACTTTGTCGAATCTGCGTTTGGCGCGAAAAATACATGGAAGTATGCGCTCATGAATTTTTTTTTGCCCTTTCGATTTTTATTCCAGAATTCCTAGTGATACCTCTTTATCTAGCTTTTTAATCCCGTCATATCCATCGTCTTTTGTATGTCTTGCTGTAGATCACGATAGGCACCTGGGTTTTTCCGCGATGCCATCGAAAAGCAAAGAAATCGTTGTTTAAAAATACCTAAAATCATTCATTTTTGCAATTTTGGCTATAAAAATGCCTGGTAAACTTTTTGGTTAGTTGTCGCTGCGGGACTGTAATTCTATGTATTTTTTCGCGCTGATCACGAATCTGACACTTATTTTATTCGCAGATGAATATTTGATCCGAAAAAAATGCGTCTTAAAAAAAAAATTGCATGAAATTCAAAAAATTCAAAATGACATAAAATTTAAACGGTTCGATCGATTTTCTTGAAATTTTAATGGGATCCTCGGGTGATCGGATTCTATCTGTGTACGCATTTTTAGCCCGACAGCTAAAAAATTGCGAGCGCTACAGTGCGTACAGACATTTTCGAAGAAATAAAAAATGGCGTACAAAAAAACAACTGACAATTTTTGGACGAAATTTGGTAGAAACATTGACTATTAACCACACAAGCTGTGTGCAAAATTTCAGCCTGATCGGTGGAGGCGTTCCCGAGATATAGCCATTTGAATTTTTCGCGTCTGATACACACACACACACACACACACACACACACACGCGCGCGCGCGCGCACACGCGCACACGCGCACACGCGCACACTCGCACACGCGCACACGTGCACACACACACACACATCCGGACATTTTTTCTAAATGTGGTTTTTCGATGTTTTGGAACATTCTGAACACGTTTTCATTAAAATCTCAAAAAATTTGTTTTTCACCATCACAAAGCATCCTCTATAAGGAAGCAAAATGAGTTATAGTATCGTAATTAGCGCTGAGGAATAGAATAAAAATTGCCTTAAAACGACGCAATCTGCAAATTTCGGTTTGAGATATCCTATAATAAATTCGGGGGTCAATTTTGACGGTCTTACTTTTATGAAATGTAGTCATTTTCTATATTATTTTAAAATAGTCCATGTCTACATTCTCGGCGAAACTCGACGTAGCTTCGGTGCCGTGAAGCAAATCTGAAACTGACTGTATCGGCATAGTTTTTCTGCAGTTTCCCTATGCCTTTAGTCATAAGACAAATGCGATGCAGGGAGGAAATCGGCTGCAGCCGCAAAAAACATAGAAAATGTCTACATTTCATAAAAGTAAAACCGTCAAAATTGACCCCAGAATTTGATATGGTAACTGGATATGGCAAACTGAAATTTGCAGATTGTGTCGTTTTAAGGCAATTTTTATTCTATTCCTCAGCGCTGATTACGATACTATAACTCATTTTACTCTTTGCGTGGTATTTGATTCAGAAATTCAGATCAA
Source organism: Ichneumon xanthorius (assembly GCA_917499995.1). NCBI lineage: Eukaryota > Metazoa > Arthropoda > Insecta > Hymenoptera > Ichneumonidae > Ichneumon > Ichneumon xanthorius. The sequence goes on along the minus strand of CAKJTD010000001.1, from coordinate 1,601,953 downwards.
TCGGGATTGTGGGATTTTGTAAAGTTCAATTTTAGAAAAATTGAAAATTTTCAAAATCCCAGAAAATTTAAACGATTGAATCAATTTTTACCAAATTTAATACGAAAACATTGTACAGTGTTAGTCCATTCCCATGCCGAATTTAAGCTCGATACCTCCATGTTTACTCAAATTAGACGGTTTTTGGTAATTTTAGAAAATAATCAAAATTCCATACAATCTGATCCCTTCGGTAGATTTCGGCCAAATTCAATACCAAAGGTTTTTGATAAAAATACTATATTCGTGTGCAGTTTTATGACGATAGCTCAAAATTTGCGAAAGTTAAAGCTACCACAGACTATTTTCAAAAATTTCAAATTCGCGTAAAATTTCGAAACGGGCCTCAATCTTCATGAAAATTACACCGAAGGAAGAGACGCGACCACTCTACAAGTGTACAAAATTTCAATCCGCTATCTCAAGCCGTTTCCGAGTTACAGTCGTTCTAAGCGATGCACGCTGTCACACACATACATACACACATACATCCGGACGCCAGCTAAAAATCCCATTTCTCGACGTTTTCGACCATTTTTAGTACGCTGACATTAAAATCTCGGAAAAAAAATGTTCTTTACTCATGCATGCAAAATCCTCGTTTGCGCACCATTCACAGGCATGCAAAATGGCTGATTCCAATGGCATGCGCCATTGGGCATGCCTGTGAATGGTGCACAACTTGGATTTTGCATTGCCTTCGCAAAGAAAAATATGGTTCGATACACGAGGCCATCTCGCTTCTTGCGCACTGCTCGTGTGAAGACAGCACTTCGCCTCGGCTTCGTACTGCTTCACACTCGCAGTGCGCAAATCGCTCGTTTTGGCCTCTAGTATCGAAATATACTATTTTCACGAAAACATAGTTTCCTCTATGAGGAAGCAAACGTGAGGATTATTAATTACGCATCAATCTAGCCGATCCGCTATTAGGCAGTAGCTTTGAGAAGCGGGCGATAATGCGGATACTTACCATGAGTCATTCCGCAACTTTAACCATTTCAGGACTTCATCAATTTCGGGACTTTAACCACTTCAGCATCAACCGTCGGAGGGGTGCTTCACCGAAGGGGGGGGGAGGGTCGACAGACAAGTAACCAGTTTTCCAAAATATATATAAGATATGTTGAAAATACTCACCGGAGAAGAGCTCGAGATATTCTTCGACCCCGTAAGTTCCGGTGTAGCGATAGGACGGATCCCTAAGGGACTCCTCCCCGTGTACCTTGACTCGCTTTATCATGAAGCTGATGTTGTCGGGCTGACCGTCTTGGTTAAAATCTGCAGAGTAATTGGAATATTAATAGTTAGCCAAAGTAAGCCCTGCAGACTATGCGCTATCGCGCGTGTTCGTACACCATTAATAATCTCCAGCCCTCTCGGCACTTCGAGCCCAGAAATATTCGCGCGAACGAGCAAGATAATCGAAATATTTTCTGAATATTTATCACACCGTACCGCGTGGATTTTTTTTTTACGTCTTTCTCGTTCATTATTCATTACACGGTGATGAAAGTGTACCCGGACTAACGAGAAAAATCGTTGAAGTCTGCTTCCTTAGATTTCGAAGGCGGCCATTTTTTTTTTACAAGGAGCATATATTAATATTTTCTAGGTAAGGAATCAATTTGTATTGTATATGCTTCACAGCTATATAAAATATGGATATATATTTGTTCGAATCTAACAGAGGACAATTGAGCTCGGTTTTATCGGATGCTCTTTCGCGTGACGTGAACCACTCAGTCCGCTCGTCAGTCTGATGTTCGCGTCTCGTGGATAGATATAACTATAGTCAGCATAGAAGTGGGATTGGAAATTGGAAAAACGGGGTTACCTCACGCGAGTAGCTAAAGTGCTTTGGGGGGGGGGGGGGGATTGACAGACGAATAGCGGTAAGGTATGTAAGTCCTCCCTGGCTCGCCTTTGTCATTGGCGACACGGATGAATGGCCATTGTGAACGACGGGTGCCCGAACCCTGTCCAAGGACTTTCTTGTGCTGATCTCGTTCACTAGCGACCCTTGTCGAACGCCGGATTAGTAATTTTCAGGCAAATTTGTCAGACTCAAAGTTCCATGGGAGTCTAAGAAATTTTACCCCGAGTTCGTCAATCACCAACTATTGTTTAGAATCAATGGTACCCGATTTTTCACTTTACATTTTCAATAATTCATAACATTTGTCCACATTGTTTGTACAACAAAAAGGGACCATCTTGAATTTCGGCCGAAGTTTCGAGAGTCCCGATAAATAGCTATTTCGATGTCAAAGTAACTATTAAAGCGTTCTGTAAAAGGTTTCACGTGTTCGTGATAGCTTTATCTGCGTGATTCGATCCACCGAAATTAAAAACATCTGATTTCTCAATTAAAAACGTATTGGCATCACCGTTGCGCCCACACTCAAAAGTTTCATTAGCGAATCACGGAACTGGGTCAATTATCTTGTGTGACCGGTGTATTAATCACTGTATGAAAATGTGAAGAAAAATAAATCTTTTCACTGAAACACGATAATTGTGCCGGATTCCATGCAAATTTAGCGGGTATAATAAGAGCTTTCATTGAGAAGTGTAAATTTAACCGACGGATTAAGTATTCGCCGGTCGAAAGTAGAGAAGGGATGAGCGGCAATGAATGTAGGTGCTGGAGTGAGAGCTGAAAGCGGACTATCCTGTTAGACTTGATTTCCGAGCTCGAAATGTTTTTCGCTTCGACTCCTCTCATTCTCGTTTATTAATTTTATTTCCATTCATCCGCTTGGCCGGCTCGTAATCACGGCACTCTAAAATCTTCGCACTTTATAAATAATAAATAGATGTCTGGAGTTTATCTTAACGACTGGAACACCGAGTCCACTCGCCGCGAAAGGGAGTGAGTGTCTCTGCAATGACTTTTCTTGCACTTCTTATTTCCTTAACTTTTTGCTTGTTGCATGCAGTTATCGTGGAACAGACAGTGCTTTGGAAATTTAATGGTGGTTAATGATAAACGAAAAGCTTCGTTCACGCTGAATGTTACATTAGGATTAGAGGAAAAGCGGATTTAAACTGGCGCATTAGTTGAGTACTTCGCGGAGATTGCGTTAGACGATGAACAGTGGCTGGGAGTCTGACAAGAGCATGTGGGCGTGGAGTTGTGTCTTAATGCTTGTATAATTCACACGGCGCTTCTCGGAAGCTCTCACCGTTAACACGGGCTAAAATCTCGTCCAGCGTCTCGCGACATGCATGTCTAGAGGCTTCAAGATAGGTTGAGACCTTCCTTCCCAAATACAAGACCATGTTCTAGTGTTTTAAGGACGCTAAAATCTCTTGCTCGAAACATTTCGCGGGCAAAATGTCCCAAAGTGCGAATTGATGTTAAAAGGACGGCCAGAACGGAAAGCTCGGGCAAAACAGACTATTTTTACCATTTCTTTGACATTCCTTTTTTTATGTCAACAAATATTAGCATCTCACAAACTTCACAAAAAAAAACTCCACGTGTTTGGACGAAACTATTTTGTAGGAAAAAAATAAGAAAAAAATCATCTCATATAGAATTTGCGAAATATCTGTACACATGGAGTTAAGCACCATTATTCGTCAGAAGTTTCCTTCCTCCAAAAAACATTGATTTTTTTTTAACCTAATATACTTGGAACTTTCTTCTACCTGAGCCCCATTTTACCATTCTCGTTTGTATGCAAACACCGTGTACGTAGTTTGGAATTGCTGTGTGTGTGTGTATAAACATGATATAAACCACGATAATTGTAACTTCAAGGGTTCGGGATCCCAGGGCATGCTGGTAATTGAAATTCCGAACGAACTGTAACTCCATATTACCCGTTAATTCCACACAGCCGGTGGTTGGTTATACTATATGGAATCTCAGCATCGTCTATTACTATGCAGCCATTGGTGTGTGTGGAAGAGAGATAAGAGGACAAGGACTTCACGATTCGAGGATTGTCCAGAGATAAGGTTTGCCGCCTTGTAGTATCTACTAGCAGTTTGTACAGAGTAGATGCCCCATGCCCCGGCGCTGTGCCTCTTGCACGCAGGCAAATTCGTTTGAAAGCGGATGCTTCGAGGGCGGCCCGGCAAGTTCAACTTCAACCTTGCGCCCCCCATCCACGGCTGACTGTAGTACGGCTGTTCCACGCGAAGAGATAGAGAAATTCTAAATTATACAGTCGGGCTTGTATCTTCGTCCCTCTTCCTCTCTCTCGTACACAGATCGTACCTATTCCATGATCACGCGATGTTTAACACCACCGGGCAAAACACTCGTGGGACACACATTGCTATGTCCTATACCGTTTCTAGAGCGAAAGTCCACAGTCGATGGCACCTGTACAGCGAATGGCACGTCAAATTAATTGCACTAGCATATGAAATGAGATTCTGTACCCGCGTTTGCTTATTATTTGTTCAGTTACTTTGAAAAAGGGAAAATAATAGCCTATTGTTTTTCTGCTAGATTGAACATTAAAGGAACTGGGAGGTTGGTCCGACTGAAAATTCAGTGACATTAGATGATTTATGACGGCGCTGTAACGAAGTGAAAAAAGTTGTCCATATGGCAAGTATGCATGATAACGCTACTGAAAAGGAAAATATATTCAAAATGCTAATATTATTATTAATAACGTTGTTATAATTGATTCTAGCAAACATGTACTTTTTTATTCTGCACATGATTCCGTGAGAACGACTGAAAATTTCTTTAGTGTTCATAGGAGACCTATTGTTACCAGTGCCCTACTCTATAAAAAGAACAAAAAATACATATACTCTGACGCGAAAACCCGCGTCACAATGCGGTTTTTGCGTTATATATTGTAGCGAGAATTTTACCTCTCGTACACTACGGCTCCCAACTCTCCGAAAATCCACTCTCCCCGCTCGATCCGCGACCTTGCTCGGTGCCTAATCTCGGGGCTCGAACCCACGACGAGATTTCCTAAATTTTCTCATGCCGACCGAACAAAGCCGTCCCCGCGTGGCAATGTGGAAGCCACCATCTCGCACGCGATTGGGCGCCAGGTACCTTGGTACCACCGCTCGGAAAGCGGCATATTTATAAGAAACTCGCGGCGAATTACGGGGACGAACGGGGAAGCGGGTAACAAGGCGAAGCCGGCGAGACTCCGACTAGCTCAGCCCACCTGGGAGAAAATGGTAGAGGGGGGTGGACGGGCGAGTGACCAAACGCAATAACAACAATTAATGTTTTATTCGTCGTTCGACAACATAATTTCAGAAACCAGAACTCTTAGACAAAATTTATTATAAATACCGGATACAGTCGAAATCATTGCCCTAGCCTCGCGGCGCACATTAGAGAGCGATAATGCTGAGTGGGGATATAGCCGGGGTGAAACTATTATGGGAGATTAAATGTAGCCAACGGGAAAAACTACTATTGCCCAAAAATTAGATGTAGCCGAGGCGAAATAAACTATTGTCGAAATGAAATGTAGCCGAAAAAGATAACTATTGCCAAAATTAATTGTAGCCGAAAGGGTAACCATTACCAGAATCAAATGTAGCCGAAAAGATAACTATTGCCAGAAGGAATTGTAGCCGAAAAAGTTAAACTATTGCCAGAATTAAATGTAGCCGGAACAGATAAACTATTGCCAGAAGGAATTGTAGCCGAAAAAGTTAAACTATTGCCAGAATTAAATGTAGCCGGAACAGATAAACTATTGTCAAAATTAACTGTAGCCGAAAAAGATAACTATTGTCAAAATTAAACGTAGCCGAAAATTACATTGCCGAAATTAAATGTGACCGAGACGGAAAATACGGCATTTACTACGACGAATAATAAACTCAAAAATATTCAAGAAAGATAAAGTCACGAAACAGTGTTGCGATTGCCAGTTAAATTCTATCCTGTATATAGCCGATCCACCGTTACGCGGGACGCGAGAGAAAAGAAAAATACAAAGACAAAACGCTCGCTATAGCAAAGCTAGTACGCCAGATAGCCGAGGTAGTCGAGAAGGTTCTCGGCGCGGGCCGCCCGATGTAAACACGGCGCGCCCGTGACCCTTACGCGCGAGATAGCCAACACGCGGCCGAACCGCCTAACGAACGCTGGACGACGCGCTTGCCGCCCCTTTGTCTCGCATGATGAAATGTAGCCCATGTAACCGGCGAAATCGACTTAGCCTCGATATAATACAATTCGCGAGATGTAGCCGATCGCAATTTGCGAAGGTGACGAAAGTCATCTCGCGGATGTTCGAAAGAAAGTTCGCGAGGTATAGCCGATGTTTGAAATAATGTCGCGAAATATAGCCGATGTTCGAAATAAAGTCGCGAAATATAGCCAGCTAACCAGGACGAACGCGATGAACGTCCTCGCGTGAATGTTCTAATTGCGATACGCGATATAGAGCCGAGGATAGGATGTAGCCGAAAGATACGCAAAATTACGAAATAACAATTAGATAAACCCGGAAAGATAAAGAAATTATAACAGGGAGAAAAATAGCCGAGAGAAAACAAAGTATATCAAATAAAGCGAATGAAAGAAAAGACCAGCGCGAAAATCTCGCCGGACATACTTGACCGGACCCGATACGTCGCCCGCGGCGACAAGCGCGAGAAAATCGAATAAAGAAAAGACAAAAGAAAGACTCAAAAAGATACAGGGGAGCAACGCAACATAATCGATACAATAGAAATAAAATTGGGTCCGGATTCGGCATCCCCGGCGAAGACAGAGTATTTGGGAGAGACGGAAGCTTACCGGTGTGCGAACAGCCCGGGAGCGCTGGACGAAACAAAAGTAGCTGCCACTCGTCACCGAAATCGATCACCGACTGCTGAATAAATTAACGCGCTCCCTGGACAGTCCGCGCTAGCGCTTCCCCCTCTCTCGCGACTCCCGAATCTAGCCTACGCTAAACGGCTAAGACGCCGGAAGGAACCGGTTTCTCCTCCGGCCGTGCCCCGCTACCCGCGAGAATCTTCCGCTCGCAGCGATGATTGTCGACGTCCACGGACTCCTTCCTCCCAGGATCCGGTGGGGCAAGATGAACACGAGGGGATGCCTCCCTCGCGAAGTTAAGGCGTCCCTCTTCCTTCGCGGTGGGCCCACACGATACGCCACATAACTGCACCTCGTGCAAATCCTTTCCTCGTAATCCCACAAGTAGAGGCGCCGTAATGAGCGGTCCGCGGCGTCCGTGGATTCGACGGGACAGGAACGGCTCCAGGCCGTGTAGTCGGGAGGGACGGGAAAACACTGTATATCGGTCACAAACCGCGTCCCTCCGGCCTCCTATTCCACGGAAGCGGATCTTCTGCTTCCGCCTGCTTGACGAGTGGAGATTCTCCGGCCCACTTAGGCCAATCTCCCCGATGGGCACGACCGAGGGCGACACCGCCCGACGATCGGGTCGGAGAGTCGCAAGACTCCCTCATGACCTTAAAAAAAAACTTCAAAACGCCACAACAACAAAAGAAAAAGAGCCGAGGCGAAAGAAATAAAATAAAAGAAAACAAAAGAAAATAAATAAAATTAAAAGAAAATCCTTCTCGGCGAGCCGATGAACGAGCCGGTATGACGAGCGGCGTACTCAGGGCCGTAAATCCGGCCCACTGCCCGACCAAAACCGTGCGGGGTGACGGGACGCGAAATGTCACGTCACAATATATACATATATATATATCTCTCTATAATATAAAAAGATTTCGCCGCCGCCGCCGTGTCAAGAATCGAGGGGGGAGGGGGGGGCAAAGACTTAGAATAATAAGGGCTTAAGTCCATGCTTAAAGGGCCTTGGAATAATAAGGGCTTAAGTCCCTTTAAGCTAAATTGACTTAGGCCCTTATTATTCCAAGGCACTTTAAGCATGGACTTAGGCCCTTATTATTCCAAGGCCCTTTAAGCATGGACTTAAGCCCTTATTATTATTGCTAAATGGTTAGCATAAGGGCATTTGGAATAATAAGGGGGGGGAAAGACTTAGAATAACAAGGGCTTATGTTTTTTTATATGTATATATCTCTCTATAATAAAAAAAAATGTCGCCGCCGTGTCAAGAATCGAGTGGGGAGGGCAGTGCTTAGATGGGCGACCGCGGTCACCCATTCAAGTATTGACCCGTCTTTTGAAGTATTTAGAATAATAAGGGTTTACGTTCAAAAATGGGTGCGAGCGCGCGAGCCACAATAGCCCGCTAGTATATATATATATATATACACTATGGGGCTCGGGACTCGCGCGCTTCCACCCCTTTATGAACTTAAGCTCTTATTATTCTAAGCCTTTTAAACCCCCCTTGGACTCCCCCCCCCCCCCCGCCTCGATTCTTGACACGACAGCCACGGCGGCGAAATCTTTTTATATTGTAATGAATATCGTAGCTGACTATTCGTTAAGACACACGGTATTAGTTAGGTTTGACATTAGACGAACGAACGGGCGATCGATATGAGATCGATCGTCATGTTAGACAGTCTGGACTGAGACGCCTGACCGAACAGACGTGTGACAGTTCATGCTCGGGATATTTAGATGCGATTGTACTAATAATATCCGCCCCCAAACTAAATACGCGCGTTGTTCATTCGCCCGGTCGTTACAATATTATACAGAGATCTTTCGCAATGTAATATTGAAACGTTTCGATATTCCGTGGGAGGGGAATATCGAACTCACGATTTTTTAAATCTTCTTCCGAGTGGAAGGTAAGAGTTCGGTACTGGACCGGCTGGATAAGGTGTGGAGGAGGTTTTATTTTGGTGGATTTCTTGAGTCTTGCAATCCGGGGACCATGTATCGACCCGGCGTTCGAGGCTAAATACTCTCCTAGAACACAAAAATGCTTCTTAATCCTTTATCCCTGAGCTACGGGGAGGACGGGAGACTTGTCTAGTGTAAACGGTCGAGGTACACCGTTCCCACAGTCTGCGAACAGACTGTGTCAAACCAGACAAGACATCCCGTAGAAGCAACTGTTTCTCAGGTTGCAATAACCCAAGACAGCGCTCAATGCTTCTGAATTCTTTCAGAAGCATGAAAATAATGAAATTGCGCCGTGCTCTTCAACCGCACGGCGACTTGTAGGAAATGGTTCGGTATCGGGAGTGGGATAGGAACCTCGAGGATTTTACGATTACGATTTAAAAGTTCCTTTATTTAATATTATTTGGTAAAATGAGATCTTTTACATTTTGCTTAAACTTATGTGCTATACCTATTCTGTGTCGAACTTAACTAGCATGTTATAATATGGGTTGGGTAGTTTTTCTTTATTTGAGCTGTGTTACCAGCTAGTATGAATATTGCGGGTAAAAAATTGAAAAAAAATCCCGTGTGTTTGTGTTTTATTCTTAACCTAGTGTCAAACTTAACCTACTATCACCTCGCTCCTATATACACTATGTACATTTACTGCATGAGTAAGTGATGCGGTAGTTTGTGTTTTACTTTAAAAGGCGCATTGTCGTGCGTGATCGTGCCAATGTCTTTAAGTATGTCTAGATTTTGAACTTCTTCCTTAAAGAATTTATTAGTACGGAGTTTGATAACCTCTAGTATGTCTGCGGTGTTTGTGGCAGTCCGAATGAGCCTATTTGAGATAAACCAGTCAGCTCTAGTGAGCGCTCTAAGAATTTTGTTTTGAGTTCTTTGTAGTTTTTGTATGTTGCTCTTACAGGTTCCGCTCCAAATGGGGGCTGCATACATCATGATGGGTTTGATTACCGACTTATATAGTAACAGTTTGTTTTTTGCGTCGAGGGCGCTTTTTTTACATATCAAGTGATACAGAAGACACTTAATTTTATGAGTTTTAGAGGTTATATTCTTTATATGTGGTGTAAAACTAAGCTTATCATCTAAAATAACTCCAAGGTATTTGGCAGCTCTCTTTGGCTCGATGAGTACATTATTTACATAGAAGGGGGGAATGCATTCTTTTCTTCGTTTTTTGCTAAAGAGAACCAGCTCTGTTTTGGCTTCGTTAATTTTGATTCTCCATGTGTCAAAATGGTTTACTATGAGAGTAATGTGGCTTTGTACGTTGTTTTGCGCAACTCTTTTGCTCCAGGAGCTAGAGTACACTGCTGTGTCGTCTGCAAACAGCGCTAACTGGGTGTTATTTGAGGTAGGTATATCATTTATATAATACAAAAATAGTATAGGTCCTAGGATTGAACCTTGCGGTATGCCTGCCGCTATTGTTTGTATTTCTGACGGTTCTCCGTTCGCGAGTACAACAAATGTTCTTTTGTATAAATATTTATATATTATTTTTACTAGGTACAATGGAATATTTAATCTAGCTAATTTGAGGATTAGGCCGTTATGCCAGACGGTATCGAACGCTTTTTCTATATCAAGAAAGGCTACTGCTGTAGATTTATTTATGTTATAACTCATACTAATTTGATTTGTGAGTCGGGCTAATTGTTGGACTGTGTTATGACCCGCTCGGAAGCCGAATTGTTGCGGGATGAGTTGTTGATTTAATATTTCGTGGGTTTTTAGTCTATTGTGGATTATTTTTTCAAAGATTTTATTAAGTGTTGTGAGGAGACTTATTGGTCTATAGTTTTGGGGGAACAATTTATCTTTGCCTGGTTTTTGAAATGCAAGAACGTTAGCGTGCTTCCACTTAGTCGGGAAATAGGATATTTTGAAACAACAGTTGAAGATGTATGTAAGTTGAGCTAGAGCTTTACGCGGTAAGTGTTTGAGAACAATATTCTGGATCCCGTCTGGCCCTGGGGCTTTCTTCGGTCTTGTTTTTCTAATTTCTAAGGCTATCTCCTTTGGCGAAGTAAGTTTTATAGTGTCCAATGTTAATCTTTCTTCTAGGATTTCCCTACATCTACGATGTACTTCACGTTCGTTAATTTCACAGCCCATATTTTCGGTGAGGTGGTGGACTTTCTCAAAGTTATCTGCTAAAGCATTTGCTTTCTGTTTGTTACTAATAGCTAGCCCTTGTGTGCCATGAAAGGTAGGTATTAGATTAGTTTTTTGTTTTGTAAATGCTTTTGCCATTTTCCAGATTGAATTGTCTTTGACATTTAAGCTTTTTAGTTTTGCTTCCCAAGTTTCGTTTGAAAAATTTCTAATTAGTTTTTTGACTCTATTTGCAATGATGTTATGCAATCTTCTATGGAGGTCATTTTGCGTTCTTTGATATGTTTTACGAGCTCTGTTACGTGCTTTTATGAGTTGGGTTATATTATATGGTAAGGTGAGTGCTGTTGTTGCGGCTTTGCTAGTCGGAATGGACTGGGCTATAGATTCTTTGATGGCTTTTGTGAGGTTTTCTACACAATTGTCTATTTCTTGTACTGTTCTTAAGTTTGTCTCAATTTTTATTTTATTGTTAAGTGTCTGTGAAAATTTTTTCCAATCCGCCTTTTTGTAACTGAGAAATTTACTAACAGTTTTGTCAAATGAGCTGTTATCGATAGTAGCTAGAACTGGCAGGTGGTCTGAGTCTAATTCGTTTAATGTTTCTATCCGTATGTTTTGCATATTCTTGATGAGCGCAAAGTCTACAACGCCTTGGGAGGCCTTGGTTGAAAGGATATAATGTAAAATTGTCGGGAGCTAAAACTGAGACATTTGAGAAGCTTGTATAGTCAAAAATTATTTTGCCATTTTGATTATTGAATCTGCAATGCCAGTTGATGTGCTTGGCATTGAAATCTCCTATAGCAAGCACCGAGTTCGCTGAATTGAACATTTTATTTAAATCGGAGAGGTTGATTTTAGTCTGTGGTCGTGCATAGCCCGTTGCAATTGTTAGGTTATTTTTAAGTTTAATGGCGTGCGACTCTATGGATATTGTGTTTAGTTCCAGCTCTGTGCAGGGAAGATTATTTTTACAGAAGATAGCTACACCTCCGGCAAATACATTTCCTGGGCGATCTTTCCGGAAGCACTGAAAACCGGGAATTATGCATTTTGTTGTTTCTCTTAATTTTGTTTCATTTACTAGCAAGATATTAATGCTTTGTCTTTCAAGAAAGTCCGCCACCTCTCTAATATTACTTTTCAGTCCGTTTGCGTTCCAGTGCGCTATTCGCAACTTATTATCTGTATAAGAGGTAGTACTATACATATTTGAGGACCACGTTGTAGAAGGCTTGACATTGATTTAAGTGGTCTGAGTGTTTGGACAGTTCAGCGTTTAATTCCTTAAACATTTCTAGCATTTTATTGAGATCACAGTGCGTTTGTAGGGTCTTGATTTCCTGTACTATGCTACTGAAGGTAGCTGCAACTATTGCGTCATCTCTAGTCTCGCGGAGAGAAGCATTCTCATTTAGATTTTCCATATAAGGTTCTCTAGTGTGATAATCCGACTTTGGATACGATACTTGTGGTGTTCTGGGCCTAAGCCTGGGGTCGGGGTTTACCTGATTCTGTACTGCGTTTTCTGGCCGCTGCGGGAGGGGCGGGTAGTGTCTATCGGTTACTGGTTCCGGCGCCGGTCTGGAGATTCTCTGCTTTGCTGCTGCTGTGGCTCGTCTGCGTGCCTCGATCTTTTCGAGTTGCTGTTTGTATGCGATACAATCCGTGGCGTTTGCTGGGTGCTCTCCCCCACAGTTGACACACTGCGGCTTGGCTTCTTCAGTCTTGTCACAGTCCTTGGTCAGGTGCTCCTTGGTGCATTTCACGCACCTTGGTTTCCGGTGGCAAAAGTTTGTACCGTGATTGAAGTCTTGACATCGATAACACTGTGAGATCTTCTTCGGGTTTTTGTATTTTTCCCAACGTATTTTTACCGAGCAGATGTAGCGAATGCTCCTTAGTTGTTTTAAATTTGTTTGCGTGTCGAACGATGCGAAGTAGAAAGGATAGTCCGGGTTCCCTTTTGGACCTGATTTCATTTTTTTAACTTTAATTGGTGTGAAGCCACTCGCGATAATGTCAGCGGAGATATCCGTTTCTTCGAGACAAGGCAGTCCCTTAATCACTAGTTTTTTTTTCCTTTTGGTTGGAGTTTGCAAAGGTATGATACGCCAACTTCCAGAGATTAAGGAGGTCTACCAGTGCTTTTCCGTGTTCTTCATTTAGCAGGTTTATCGTGATGTTTTCACGTCCGAAGGTGATGTTCGTGCCTTTTAGATTTTTTAATACCTCCAAGTGAAGCCTGGTCCGCTGTTCCTTTGTGATGTCCGCGTTCTTGATGACCAGCGGTGCTACTTTGTTTCGTCGTTGTTTTGGATTTTCATTATCATCCAACATGTCGGCTTCGTTGTCCGAGAAATCAGATTCAGATAGAGCATCGAACCTGTTGCTGGTCGTAACTTCTTTGTTGCGATTTTGTTTTTTGTTGACGTTGGCGCCATCTTGCGGTTCTCCGAGCCGCTTCTTCTTGTTGTGATTCGTTTTGTTTTTGACGACTTGAAAATTTTCATTGTCCCCCATGGCTGCTGCCTGGATTTGGAGATCTTGATGTGCTTGAGCCCCTTGCGGGTTCACTTTACACTGGTTTGCTTTGGTCAAGTTCGACACTTTGGTGATCACTCGACAACGTGTTACCTCCTCGAGTCCTCATCATCATCTCCGGAACCTCGAGGAGAGGATAGGTAGAGCCTTTATGGCCATCTCGGGGCAGTCTCGCTTGTGAGAAACGGACGCCAGCCGGCCATCTAGCGGCAAAGTGCCAGACTCTGCCAGAGGGGGGGGGTCTGTCCCGTTACAATATATATATTGCGAAAGATATATTTTTTTTTCGTGTTATTTATTGATACAAAAAAATGTATAGATTTTATAACGATGCTCAGATTCCGTTCGGACAATATACCCTTCATCTTCAGTTCCAATTTCATGATATCGTGTACAGACCATCGAAAAATGTAGTTTTGAGGAAATCACGATCAAACTCTGCGCTTACATTCCCCGGGCCTGTACCTCTCCGCATGTTCCGCTCTCCCGTTCGTAAATATTTTCAACGTGCTATAATATACATATCTGTACCTACAAATTTTCTTTTCGGTTTTTTCAATATTTCAAACCTTGCTGGTCTCGGTAAATGGGCACATTTCGAAGACGGATAATTTAAACCGATTGATCGAGCTATATTCGGGCTATATGGGCTATATTCAAGAGTCATTGGCCTCTACCAAGAAAAATAGATGTCAACTTTTTGGCAGCCTTTGTGTCATAAATCGCACCCCTAAAACAACAGTGTAACATCTCTTATGGGATTACGATACAAATGATTACACTGTTGTTCAAGACGTGCTATATATTTTCATACCAGCCATTATTATGCAGATATTAAAACTTGCCATACGTATTGACCATTTTTCACAACTCGTATATATGCCGTAATATTTAAATAAGAATAGCCAATACCCAAAATATTTTAAAAATAAACATAGCTAAAAATCTTATTAACTCTTTTTGTCTGAGTTCTGCCACTTCGAATGGAATAATACTATCGATGAACAGCGATTCCAGTACTTTTATTAGCTTCTTCCGTCGGGCGACACGAATCCCCTTTCAGCACGGTAGTAGCGCAAAGTACATAAAGACAGTAACATCCGAGCTCTGAAAAAATGTCGTGTGGAATTCGCTGAATAGCAATGGGACAGAAGATAAATAAAACTGTAACGTGACTCACGCATTTGAGCACTCTGCAGTGGTAATTTAAAAAACACACACCTGCCTTAAAATGCACACAAATCTACAGATACACTATCTCTGTGAAAAAAATGTTGTCACGTGATCTCCCGGAATAATTGAGTCTACGGTGAACATGGGTCAAGTATATATCTCACAGACAGTCAGATAATAGATAAGAAACACGCGAGACATTTTACGAACTTTGCGGGTCCTCTTACAGTGGCATACGGATCGAATGTGAAGTAGATAAAGTCTTTCGTAGTCAGACAAAAGTAAAATTTCACGTGGAATTTACCATTCGAGGTTTCGCTCGTGAAGCTCGACATCGTGCTCTTTCTATAAGCATCGTCGCGATCCCATTTACCTAAAGCCTGAGAGACACGTGTCTCGTGAAAATCGTCAAAAATTGATCAGACCGAATTCGGAATGAATGATATACCTCTATCTTTTTCTCTTATACATATGAACGCAAGTTCTGGAAAACGTTTGTATCTGTCCTCTCCCACATTCACTCATAAACGCTCTCACGAACGCATAAACATGCACACTCACAGACACTCATGGCCTCATGAACATACTCACCGATACTCCCTAGCAAGTTGATGGACCGCAAACGGACCGAAAAACGGACACGTCCGTTGGGGAACAAAACGGACCGTAAGAAACGACAAAACGGACTGTACATTTTTTGTTGGCATTCGGTCTTTTTTCTGTTGCGGAAACCGAAAACGGACCGAAGGTTTTTTTTCGAAAAATTTTCTTTGTTCCGTTTTCGGTTCCCGCAACTGAAAAAGGACCAAGATCGTATTTTTATTATGTCCCCTCATTAAAAACAGAATTAAAAGCAAATCAACAAAAAAAAAAAAACTTGGCCAAAAATAAAAATAAGAAACATTCGGTCCTTCCTCGGTTTCCGCAACCGAAAAAGGGCAGTGCTTCGTTTCTACAGATTTCAACTGAACACAGACCCAACTCGACACAGGCAACTGTACACGAGAAAAATCGACACATCATCAACTCGCCACAGCAAAACTCGACTCATTGCCAATTCGACACAGTAGAGTTTAATTCATCGCGAATTCAACACAGCAAAACTCGACACATTCCCGACTGGACACGTCAAAACTCGACTCGTTATCAACTCGACACGGTAAAACCCGACGCGTCACCATCTCGACACAATAAAATTCAACACATTATTAACTGAACACGACAAGACTTGACATATCACCAACTCGACACGGACAAATTCGACACATGAATAACTCGATACAACAAAACTCGACACATCACCAACTCGACACGACCAAACTTGACACATCACCAACTCGACCCTACAAAACTTGATACATTATCAACTGGACACGACACAAATTGATATATCGCCAACACGACACACCAAACCCCAACACACCACCGACTCGACATAGCAAAACTCTACGCACCACCGGCTCGACACAGCAAAACTCTACACAGACCCAACTGGACACATCAAAACTCTACACAGACCCAACTCGACACGCAAAACTCTACACAGACCCAACTCGACACGGCAAAACTCTACACAGACCCAACTCGACACAGACCCGACTAGACGCAGACGGGACGTTTGGTAAACGAGCTTTGGCGCAACTGAACACGGACCCAACTGGCCTCGCGCCATATTTGATCGATAGGATAAAGAAGAATAAATACCGACCGTTCCAACTTTTATCACAATCGAGACTAAAAAATTGATTCATTGTAGAGTGAACGACGTTCACACTTAGATGGCGTTAGTCGACAATTATCTCTCTTAAAGTTGAAATAAAACGGCGGGCGACGCCGCGTGTACGGGTCTGCGGCTCCAGTTAATGAATATTTTAAGGCGGCATCACACATATATTCCCAACCACTAGTTTAATTCAAACAAAAATTCAAAACGTCGTGATACGCCAAAAATTTGAAAAAAGTGAACCGTATTAAAGATTTCAAGACCTTTGACATTGCATAATAATAATGTGAAAAATTAAGAAATTTATTTAATACGAAAAAATTAAAGGGTTTCTGATTTTAAAAAAACAATATAAAGTACTTTGTTAATAACTTTTTCACATTATTATTATGCAATGTCAAAGGTCTTGAAATCTTTAATACGGTTCACTTTTTTCAAATTTTTGGCGTATCACGACGTTTTGAATTTTTGTTTGAATTAAACTAGTGGTTGGGAATATATGTGTGATGCCGCCTTAAAATATTCATTAACTGGAGCCGCAGACCCGTACACGCGGCGTCGCCCGCCGTTTTATTTCGACTTTAAGAGAGATAATTGTCGACTAACGCCATCTAAGTGTGAACGTCGTTCACTCTACAATGAATCAATTTTTTAGTCTCGATTGTGATAAAAGTTGGAACGGTCGGTATTTATTCTTCTTTATCCTATCGATCAAATATGGCGCGAGGCCAGTTGGGTCCGTGTTCAGTTGCGCCAAAGCTCGTTTACCAAACGTCCCGTCTGCGTCTAGTCGGGTCTGTGTCGAGTTGGGTCTGTGTAGAGTTTTGCCGTGTCGAGTTGGGTCTGTGTAGAGTTTTGCGTGTCGAGTTGGGTCTGTGTAGAGTTTTGCGTGTCGAGTTGGGTCTGTGTAGAGTTCTGCCGGACGAGTTGGGTCTGTGTAGAGTTTTGCCGTGTCGAGTTGGGTCTGTGTAGAGTTTTGTCATGTCGAGTTGGGTCTGTGTAGAGTTTTGCCATGTCGAGTTGGGTCTGTGTAGAGTTTTGCTGTGTCGAGTCGGTGGTGTGGCGAGTTTCGTCGTATCGAGTTGGCGGTATATCAATTTTTATCGTGTGCAGTTGGTAATGTGTTAAATTTTACTGTGTCGAGATGTTGATGTGTCAAGTCTTGTCGTGTTCAGTTAATAATGTGTTGAATTTTATTGTGTCGAGATGGTGATGCGTCGGGTTTTACCGTGTCGAGTTGATAACGAGTCGAGTTTTGACGTGTCCAGTCGGGAATGTGTCGAGTTTTGCTGTGTTGAATTCGCGATGAATTAAACTCTACTGTGTCGAATTGGAAATGAGTCGAGTTTTGCTGTGGCAAGTTGATGATGTGTCGATTTTTCTCGTGTACAGTTGCCTGTGTCGAGTTGGGTCTGTGTTCAGTTGAAATCTGTAGAAACGAAGCACTGCCAGTTTTTTTTTCCCTAAAAACAGCCGTCCGTCAACTTGCTAGAGCTCTCATAGCACTCACAGACACTTATGGCCACTTGCAGACGTTCCCAGACTCTCTTCCAGACACTTACCGACACTCACCGACACAATCATCCGTATTCACGTAGACGCTTACGGATACTCTCATAGGTATTTACACAGATACTCACAAATCTTCTCATAGATCAATAAAAAAAAACCTTGACTTTGACAAAACTCGATTTTCAATTATTCCAGAAAAATCAACGCTTTTTGACTCGCATTTGCAGAAAAGGCTCATAAAATTAATTTACGTAATAATAATCATATAATAAAAATTTGTTGTGTTTGTTCTGGCGCAGGCTCTCACACAAGTTCACATTTAACAGCTTCATTGCGCGAGCCACGTTAGCCTGCTGGCGAAATATAAATGGAATATATACGTTGTCTTCAAGGGGACATGTACCAGGGCTTATATACGGGGAAAAAAAGCTTCGGATTTTTTAAAGTATAATTTGAGAACCGCTCACCGGTGTAACGATATATCGAGTTGACACGTTGAACGTGACGGGTCATGACCTCGATGCAAGCCTCCTCGGATTTGTAGTGATCGAAGAATGTGTGATCGGCTTGGAGATACAGCATGCATGTTGTTTTCTTCGGATCCACGGACGTACGCTTTCGCAAGACTCTCGAGTATCTTTCCCTGTAGAGTCTACAATACACGATTTTATTAGTGTTATAGTATCTGGAACATATTATCGATTTTATTGGGGCACAGCTAAAAAATATGTATATTTATTCTGTAAGATAGTTAATTATATAATTTTTTCTAAATTTAATTTCTCGATAAAAATGATTTAAAAAAGTATCTCCGAACGCGAGAGAACTCAGAGTAAATATCTAAAATTAGTATATTATGCCACAAGGGAGAAAAGTGTGTTTTTTCACCTAGTGTGAAGTTTGATGCCCGAGCGAAGCGAGGGCAGAAATTCACACGAGGTGAAAATGCACGTCCTCCCTTGTGGCATACGATATTTTTTTTCCGATTTCGTTAAAATAACCACATTTCTTGCGTCGCAAAATCTTCATCTTCGCCAATGACCATTACTTCCCCGAGAGTAATAAAGCTTCCTGCGGGAGTAATAAGCCCTATTACTCTCTAGGGAGTAATGACATTGTACCGCGCATGCGCACATGTTAATGATGATCATCGGTCAATAATAGGCTATTTTCCGCCCGTATTGCACGCAAGCCCACTACAGCCGGTGACTTGAGGTCACCTTGAGGTTCATCTCATAAATATACCATAAATTATATAGGGTAGATGGGGGAAAAACGGGCAATGGGGGAAACCGGGCACCGTCTGAACTTTCTTTAAATTACGTGCTTTAATGTTCTCATGTTCCTTATATAAAGTGCGGACAATAAGTCAAATTATTCATTTTGAAAAAATCGATCGAATCGGAATTTTTTAGAACATTGGTCAAATTTTTCGAAAATTCGTTGACCAATTTAATTTTTTCAAAAAATGTTGGGTAAATGCATTTTTTCGAAAAAATGTTAAGCAAGTACATTTATTCGGATTTTTTATTTAATCAATTTTTCGAATGATTTATGATGAAATCTATTTTTTTGAATGTTTGCCACGGCCTTCTTTTTTTTGGGTATGAACACGTTTCCTATTGTTACCGTGTTAATAGGTTACGTGGTCTGTAAGACGTTTCCATCTACGATTGCTACTTTGTAAGCTTCAACCTCTAATAGCATCCCCTCAAAGTTGAAATAGCTTCAGTTTTCAACCACTCGGTGTCGCCTTTCCGTGAGCGTTGTGAACTTCGTTACGCACAGCGACAGCATGTGGCATACGACTTTGTTCACCCTCACATGTGAGTGAAATGGTTGCGTCTGTTGTTATTTACAATTGAAGAGGCAACATGGTTGGAATCCCTCATGAAAATGAATAAAGTAGCCATTAAATGACCCAATGGTAACCATACCATTTTTTAATAGTCACCGTTGGTTATTATTTTAATGCAAATAATATGAAGAAAAAAATGTTATTCTTGTATTAGAGACTTTCTGCCTTGTCACTATTACTTATGAGCCAAATCTCGATCTAATTATGTTGGGCAAAACTCTCGACTGATGTTGGGATCGAACCGACGACCTTCGTCATACCAGACAAGAGCTCTGCCACTGCACTATCGATCAATTTTGTATTTTTCCGACCTGGATGACATAAAAGTTGATTTGGTATTTTAATAGCTGCGTCGCCAGTAACATGTGACAATGCATAATCATTTTTAATTCGTGGGTATTTATAATCGTAGGAAATACCAGGAAATCGACGAAATTTCTAAAGCGTTCTTTGGTCAGTGCAAAAGTCGTTCTGATGTTCATAATAAATGTTCACAAGAGATGTTCGATTCTGTTTATCGTTTTGAGTTTAATGAAATGTAATGTTTGCTGTAATCTGAACCAATGCTCTCAGTAATCCATTTATTACAAGTGTAGGCCGTTTTACAATGAATTGGGTACAATATATCCGTTGAAAAACACATTTATTCGCATTACAGTTCAAAACGTGTCTCTTCTTCGATGGTCGGAACAGGACTGACTGTCTTGGCTTATCGTCGCTCCTTTATCTCCCATCAAATGAAGATCTCATAGCCTACTACAATTCGGCCAGCCTGATATAAGTCCGTCCCGGACGTTGTTCGTTTCGAATTATAATTCATTTTTACAAACATATTCTTAGCTTATGACATAATATCGTTACTCTTTGTCGTTTAAACAACCAATATAACAATTGATTTTTTGTTCGACATTGTAGTTGCAACATGTACATAAATAACTTGTGTTGTAGGATCTTTAGTTACCATTTGAATTCCCCGTTTGGCACCACGGCCGCATATTTGCCGCCTCCCATGTACCTTGGTACGGTTTACCAGTATTCTGGAACCCTTCGATATCGCTTACGCAATACCGATCATTCCGAAGGACGCGCGTAACAGCGTAGGGACCCTTAAATTTGGGAATTAATTTCCGCGAGGCACCCGGAGTGCTATCGAAATTGCGAATCATTACCAGATCTCCAACTTCGTAAATATGCGATTTCTTTCGTTTTTTGTCATGATATCTTTTGTTTCGCGCTTGTGTTGTTTCGATGTTTTCCGCTGCTAATTTCCTGATTGCAACGAGATCTCGATTCTCGCTTTTAACACTACTTTCGATAAATTCGCGCAAATCATCTATAGCTTCTCCTCTTTGATCTACTCCAAACAAGAGTCGACTTGGAGTTTCGCCCGTAGATTTGACTACAGTATTGTTCAGTGCAAATTCGACCTGGTCTAGCACCTGATACCAACGTTTTCCTACTGTGTCTTCGGTTAGCTTGGATACCATAGGTCCTAGCGTGCGATTAACTCTTTCTGCCTGTCCGTTTGCTTGAGGGGAGCCTGTAGCAATCTGAATATGCTTAATGTGTTGGTTTGATATGAATTCTTGGAATTCTTTTGACGTAAATGCGCTTCCGCGATCAGAAATTATAGCGTTCGGTCGACTGTAAGATTTGAAGTACTGTATCAAGCATTCGATAGCTTCTTGGCTAGCGGTCGTTTTCGTCGCGTATAGTTTCACGAATTTTGTAAAGCCATCGACTACAAGAAACACGTGTTGTTTGGCGACGCGTTTCTTGTCGACGGGGCCGAAGTGATCGATGTGCAACGTGGAAAACGGACGGTTTCCTTTCGGGATAGTATGCAAGTATCCTTCGACTTTACCGGAAGATGGCGAGAATGATATGCATTTCAAACAATTTTTTATGTGTTCGTTTACTTTGTCCCGCAAGTTTGGAAACCAGTAAAGACGGGTAATCGCATCTCTTGTTTTATCCATACCAAGATGTCCAAGTTCATCGTGGTACTTGAAGATAACATTCTTCTCCATCTTCTCGGGTACATAGAATAACAGGTCTTTGCCATGTTTTCGATACACGAGGCCGTTGCGCATCTCGAAATGCGCATCCTCACGATTTTCTAATTTATGACGTAGTTCTGCTATTCTCGGGTCGCAATTCTGAGATACCGTCAGGTTCCATTCAAATGGGTTATCTTCTACGACCAATACATCAAACGATCGGCTTAGAGAGTCTACGTGCTTCATGCTTGTTCCCGGACGATGCTCGATTTCATAGTCATAACTCAAAAGCTCGGCTGCCCATCTCGAGATTCGAGGATTTACGTCCTGTTTCGCGAGAGTCAGCTTTAATGCGTTGCAGTCAGTGACTATTTTGAATTTCAGTCCAATAAGGTATACTCGAAATCTCCGCAATGCGTATATCACGGCGAGAGTTTCGAGCTCGAAGCTACAGTATCTCGATTCCGGTTCCGTTGTTCTTTTAGAAAAATAGAAAATCGGATGAAAATTTCCGTCCGATTTTCGTTGCGTTAAGACCGCGCCAAACCCCAAAGCACTCGCATCGCAATGTAACTCTGTTTCTTCAAGAGGATTGTAAATCGAAAGGATCGGAGCGGACATTAATTTTGCCTTCAAAGATTCAAAGGCCTTAAGCTCCTCATCCTTGAATTTGAAGGGCGCGTTTTTCTTGATCAGGTCATACAATGGTTTAGCTATAATCGAGAATCATTTAATAAATTTCCGAAAATAAGAGCAGAGGCCGATGAAGCTTTGAACCTCGCGTGTCGATTTCGGGATCGGATACTTTTCGACAGCCTCGACGCCTCTTGTCGTGGGAAGCACACCGTCACCTGTGATTCTATATCCCAAGAATTCTGTTTCGGTGTACAAAAATCGACATTTATCTATTCTCAAGTTCATCTTGTTTTCAACCATCAAATCGAACACACGTTCAAGAACTCGCATATGCTCTTCGAGAGTCGTCGTAGCTATTAGTACGTCGTCCATGTAGACAATAACGTTGCCTGATCTGATTAGCTCGCTTAATGCCTCGCTAGTGAATCGTTGAAAGCACGATGGACCTTGCTTTAAACCGAATGGCATTTTGACGTATTCATATTGACCAAGCGGGGTCACGAAAGAAGTGTATTTTACCGACTCTGGGGCCATGGTAATGTGGAAGAATCCGTCTTTACGATCAAGCGAGGAGTAGTATTTCTTTCCACTAAGTGTGCTTAGATTGTCTTCGATTAAGGGCAACGGAAAATTATCCCGAGCAGTTGTCTTATTCAAGACTCGATAATCGACGCACATGCGTATTTCACCGTTTTTTTTCCGAGTGAGTGTGATTGGCGAAGCAAACTCAGACTCACTTATCCTGATGACGCCTTTCTCCAACAATGAGTTTATTATTTCCTGCAATTTTCCTTTTTCAGAAAACGCGATCTTTCTTGGTTTGCAATGGAACGGTTTTGAGTTGTTCACAATTAGTTTCAACTCGGCTTTAACTTTCGGAGTGGCTGGACGCTCGGGCTGAATGTAATTTTTTTCGAATAAGTCAATCAATCTAATATGAGCTTCAACCGGAGCTAGCGGATCAATTATCAGTTTGTCTGCTAACGTCCCTTCCTCAATTTCGATGTTAAAGATTGATCTTTCGACCATCGTACCGAACTCAATCTCATTTTTTTGATAACGCAACCCCAACTCGAATCGGCGGATAGCATCTCTACCCAGCACTACCGAATTATTCATGGTTCTGTCTGGTACAACGTAAATCGGAACACAGTCTCTAGTTGTGTTGTCCATCGTGATTCGTGCGTTGATCGTGCCAAGAACAATCATTTGAGACTTATTAAGCCCGATAAAGCGATGAGAACCATTTACGTTCTGAATAGCCTCTCGCGGTACGAATTGTTCCTTTATAAAATTGATCGGACTACCTGTGTCGAGGAGAGCTGATACTTTACGAGTGAAGTGAGAATTATGGTAGGGTATTTCGTATGTGATTTTTTTTTCGAACTCATTCTTATCGCTGTAGTCTAATTCGACGTTGGTGATTTGGAGTTCGTTCATCTCGTTGTCAGATTTTTCGTCCTCTTCTGCTTCGCTTGCTGACTCTCCCTTAACGTAGTTGATTGGTGACTTTTTCTTTTTAGGGCAGTCCTTCAAGAGATGTCCTTGTTCGTTGCAGTGATAGCAGGCTCCTTGCTGCCTCTTTGGCTGCTGGCATTCTCTCGATGTGTGTCCATTATTGTTGCAGTTGAAGCAACGAACCGTTTTTTGTAATTCACCTTCTTTGGCCAGTGGTTTTAGGTGTTTGACCTCTGAAGTTCGACCTCGAGATGCATCCCAGTCTCGTTTGAAGCGTCTCTTCGAATCGGGTTCAAGCTCGATTTGTTTGAAAGCGTTCAAAAGATCCGATTCGGATGTGAATTTCTGTATTCGAGCTTGATTTCGCAGATTGTGATCGGAAATGCCGTCAATTATATAATCGAGAACTTCATCGTCATCTACAGGTACCTTGTTAGCCAGTACTAACTTGTCGTGGTAATAATCAGTGAAGGTCTCACTAATTTCCCAGCATCGCGCTTCTAGTTCCCGTCTTCGTTCTAATTTATTGGGTCGATGATCGAAAACTTTTCCAAGCTCCGACAATAAGTCATCTAGTGTTAGCTCGAAATGTTCTGGACGGGCATGGAACCATTGGTACGCTTTGTCCTTCAGCTTGGATATCACGAGGATTCTTCCAATACTGTCTTCGATGTCGTATGTTTCGCAAACCATTTTCACTTGTCTCTTCCACTTATCAAAAGAGTTCTCAGCGCCTTTGTATTCGCTTAATAAATCGCCCAGTGTTTTAATTGAAGCATATCGTCTTGGATCTGAAGCACTGTTCTGAGAGCATGCGGCTGTTGAAGCACGATGTTCGCGTTGAGTCACTTCAAGCTCGCGTAGGAGTAACGCATTTTCTCTCCGCATGTGCTCCAATTCGCGTGCCATTTCGTCGTGAGTGTTATTATCATCTTGCTGTCTAGCTGATAATGTGCGAATAAGGGACGCATTTTCTCATCGTAGTTGATCCAATTCTTGAGAAACTCCATCTTGAACTTCGTTCGCTGCACTGTTTTGTATTACGTTGACGTTATTCACATTCATCTCAATGTTTTCGATTTCTCGCTCCTGGCCTTGTACACTACTCTCGTCGATTTCCTCGTTCATCCAGTTGCCTTGTAGATCTTCCGAGTTCAATCTCAAGATCAATTCAGCTTTGTTCCCTGCTGTTGATAAATTTCGTTGCCGCAATTTCTGCTTTAGCTGGGGTACCGTGAAATCCGCTGGATTAACCATTTCTTTGATTCGGTTTCCTCCTTCCGACAGTGAGGAATAACGATCAATGATCAATGATCAATGATCTTGAATCACTTTAGTGCACCTCGATGTGACGTTCAAACACACCGCCTCGTATAAAAAAAACACGTATTAGGTTATCTGTGATTTTTTTTTTTTTTTTTTTTTTTTCTTCGTCTAGTAGAGTTCACTCTCTACACCAAAGATTCTGTCGAAACTGTCTTCAGCACAAACAACACATCGTTGTCATGGTAACAATTCGGCAAAATATCCCCCACAAATCTTGGGCCTTTCCAATTTCCGGGAAATTCTTCCTCTCTATATCGAATCTTTGATACACATTCGTCTTACTCCAACTTATTACAACGGGCTGCAGTCTGACACAGCTTCAGCACACGACTCGTCGTCGACACTACGACTCGTACAATCCTGTTCTTTTCCAACGCTTCTATGCCGTCAATTCAGCCATTCCTCACGAATGAATGTTTCTTATCCCACTTCTGAATTTGTAGGCCGTTTTACAATGAATTGGGTACAATATATCCGTTGAAAAACACATTTATTCGCATTACAGTTCAAAACGTGTCTCTTCTTCGATGGTCGGAACAGGACTGACTGTCTTGGCTTATCGTCGCTCCTTTATCTCCCATCAAATGAAGATCTCATAGCCTACTACACAAGTGAAGTGTTTAATTTGTTAAAAGTAAAGGTCGAAATAGCAAATATTGATCAATCCTTGTGTCCCGAATAGTTACATCGAATCAATGGCAATTTTTCTAACAGTTACAATTAGTCAATGATAATGCTCCAAATAGGTACTGTTCATCAATTGTATGGTTCTAAATAGTAACAATTGGTCAATGATAATACTTCAAAAGATTACAATTGCTTAGTGGTTACGTTCTCAATAGTTACAATTGATCAATGGTAATGACTCGAGTGGTTACCATTCACTAATGGTTGCGCTCCGAATGGTTATAATACACCAATCTTTACATTCCGAATGGTTACTATTCGCCAATGGTCAAACGACGAACCGTCACCATTGAAAGAGTCAATCGTTCACCATTCATACCATTCAGAGCGAATGGTTACCACTAATGCACCATTCAGTACACCATTCAGGTTCTATGGTAACCATTTGACGACCAATGGTTAATTTTCATGAGGGATCTACCTTAGAACTACAAATAGGCAGTCATGGACTGACGTTCTCATGGCGGCCGTGGTCAATTCTGTCGTCGATGGGACAATGAGTTATATCGAACGACAATTCGCCGTTCCTCGAACCACACTACAGACCAGAGTACAGAAGTTGAGGGGAAAAGTATTTGAAATGCGTACAAAATTATTATTATTATGTAAAAAAATTGAAAATTGAAATTTTCATATGGCCTCCTCATAAAAGCCAACAATACAGGGAATGCTTCCTCATAGAAGAAGCTTCGCAAATAAAGGAACATTATGAGAAGGCCATATGAAAATTTCAATTTGCAGCTTTTATGAGAAAGCCACATGAAAATTTCAATTTTCAACTTTTATGAGGAAGCCATATGAAAATTTCAATTTTCAACTTTTATGAGGAAGCCATATGAAAATTTCAATTTTCAACTTTTTTTTGAGATTGCTCTACAGACAAATTCGTCTATACCTCGTGCGTGACGTCAGATCGTTCCGTTTTTCGGCCCAACTTTTCTGTGATTACTCTACAAACATATTCGCCTATACCTCGTGCATGACGTCAGACCATTTGGTTTTTTGTCCCATATTTTATGAGATTACTACCGTATAAAATTTTGGAGGGGGGGTGCGAGCTAAGATGTTTACATATCAAAACGACGTCGGCATATCATGAGAAATCAATTAAGACGAAATGATAATTTTTAGACTTTGTGCCCGTTGTGCCCGATCCCCCCTATGTATACAAAAAATATTGAAACTTTTTCTGGAAAAAATGAACTCGTACTGTCGAATACTGTACTGTACTGTATAAAACAAGTGAACCCGAGCAGAACAATTTTCCGGCTGCCATATTTTTCATCAGGGCCACATCAGGCATAAATCCGGCCGTCTATGCAGGCTTGCCGGATTATTACCTGATATGCACCAGTTCTGGTACCAATAAGGCAAGCGTCATCAGATTTGCCGGATTTACCCCTGAACTGGACCATTACCGGCTGCAGTAAAGGACACCGGATGTGTTATCTTGGACATCGCCGGATCCGGCCCTGATATGAAATTCATTTCATTTGCCGGATCGCTAAGACTTGTTTTATTTCAGTTCAGGGCCAAGTCAGGAAAGGATCAGGCATTTATAATTGTCACACAACATTTTTTGAATTATTTTTATTTGCTACCTTGACTGGTTAGAGCCGTATAGCGAGTATAAATGCAATCAGACTACCAGGCCAGGCAACATTGGCGATATCAAACAGATGCTTATTCGTATATAAGGCTTTTATTTTTATAAATGCCGCTATGTAATTGTTTATTAAACACTTCCCAATGTCCGCTGCATATAAAAATTTCTAGTGTCTTCAACTCATAAATCATTCTCACGATCGCACGACCTCTGTGATGTAAACTAGTATGCAAAATATATTAACAAAATAATTTCTTACACACGATCTATAAGAAAGATAACCCACAAATCTAACAACAAGAATAAGACATAAATTAACACATACCTAAGAAGCCGTTCCCGTGTATATTTATCATTTATAACGTAATATTAGCAGAAATATGACTGGTGCAAATCTGGAAATAATCAATTCTGTTTCTAGATTTGGTTAAAATGACAGCATCTATTAGTCCAACGGTTGATAGAAAGTAGTTAATTTTAAAGAGTACTCCGAAAGTCACCGAAACGTAAAGTATATAATTTCTTGTCACTCGACATCAGCAACAAATTATTTACTTATTTTTTAAATTTATTGTTCACGGTCCGGGCCCAATTATAGAACGATAGTTACCCTACCGACAATAAAGAATTATAACGTCAAAAGGCCGTAACTATATCGTAGCGACAAAAGGAAAAATTTTCCTGCATTGGCCTAACTTGTCAACATATTTGAATAAAAAATGTCTAACAAAACAATTGATCGTTAGAAATAGCCAAGTAATTGATTGAACTGAATTGATTGAATAAGTACAATACCTCACAAATATAAAAAAAGAGATATAACAATTGAATGTTATGTCGTTAAATCACGATCCACATATTCAGCATTTGTAGCATACGTTATATACAAGTTCCAAAATAGTATTCGCAAGTTCTGAATAGCCGAGTGGGTTGGTTCCCGACTACAAACTTAGATGACCGGGGTTCAAGCCCCAAACGGGGTAATAAATTACTAATGTGTTTCCGATATAAAAATGTGAGAATTAGTAAGGTATCATAAAATATAATGAAATAAAGCGTTGAACCCCCGGCTGAATTTAGTGTAAGTGTAATATTTTTGTAAATTTTGTTGTCAAAAAGAGGAATGGTGCGTGATCCGGGCCACGTCAGGCCCATATCAGGGCCTGAACTTGGACCGGATCCTGATGCCGGATCAGGGCCGGATTTGCAAGCGCGTTATACCACGGTTCATGGCCATATCGATATGCCATATCCGGGCCGGAGTTGATTTTCTGGCGCGCCAAGTATGGGCCGGATTCTGACCCGATTAAATTTCTGCTCGGGTAATACGTCCGAATTATTATTGCCGTACTATATCTCGTACCAATGGAAATCACGACGGAGTCGAACCGAATGAATTGGTCAGTTTATTGAGCAAACGTTAAAGTGGCGAATGAATGGTCCATCGGAAAATACTTTATCCGAGTAAATAGAGAAGTAATCACGAGCGTTACATGTATATATATATAGCAACGAGAGTTTGGAGGGAAATCTCTCGCAGTACTTTTCTCAGTCAGTCTCTCGACTGTTTTCCATGCACTTGTGGAATATTCTTCTGGATTACTGGCTCTTCACTATTTCGGAATCGCTTTTCTTCGTGCTTACTTTGCGAGCTTTTCAGATCCCCGAATATGGTATAACTATACTATATATACATAGCGTACGTACTAACCGACCCTTGTTTTTCGCGAGTTCGGGAATCGGCAAGAAAGTGAACAACATAGTACAAACAGAAAATAATGGAAGAGATATGATAGTATAATCGTCGGGTACTCACTTATCGAGAAGTTCGAGGTTGTGAGTGCTCGCGCTCGGATCCTTCTTCCTGGCATCTTTGGGATAGAAACCTGGCTTCGGCGGTTTTCTACCGTCTTTCGGATTCTGATGCGGCGAACTCGTCACGTTTATCCAATAATATCCTTGCGTCTCGTTTGATCTGCAAAATTCAATTTTCCTTTTTTTCAACTCTATCGCGAAAGAAAAAAATACGTATGTTTCCACAATTACTACATTCGTAATAAATCCGCGTGGATATCTAAATTACGAGCCGGTCCCATACGTTACTATGCAATATAATATGACCCTGAAGATATCTGCATGTGATCAAATTTCATCAAGTTATAAAGGCTGCATTTTGCATCGCACAAACTTTGCGCGGGGAAGTTCACTTGAAGAATAAAATTCTGAAGTGAACAATTTTTTTTTCCTAAAGCCGAGGATTGATAGAGACTTGCCAAAGATTAAATTGAATGTCATGCAGATATCCCCCATGGAAATAAAGTATATGCATAAATATATTTCGGGATATATGTTATATATACATGAGATATATACTGGATATATAATATATATCCAATATATATCTGAAAAGTATAACGAAGATATATGAAAGATATATACATGACATATATATTCATTCAAATTTCTTTTTACGGCGGTTAGTACGTACCGAAAAATGGTTTGGGAATATTTTAAAAATTGATTATTTTGTTATCATAAATTATATCAATTTAGAATACAATACTATATTTGGAGAAAGAAATAAACCTAACGACCTGAAGTTGGGCTCGAACCCGGACCTTACGCACGCTAACCTGGAACCTTACCGCTACGCTGCCACCTATCATTTTAATTGTTCTCATTCCCAGCGAGATTTGAACGTAACAAATTTTTTCTTATTTCAAGTGATGATCATCAATTTTCTGATGATGAAAGTAAATCGGTTTGAGCCTTTTGCTGATTACAAAATGCAAAAGAACAAAAATAACCATACATATGTTTAAGCTATCGAATAACGGATCGCCTATGCGTCTGTATGTGATAGTTTTTTACGCATAAAATGATTTTGAATGTCAAATTTAAATAATTTAGAAAAATGTTCACAGCTTTTCAAAATTCACTTCTATAATATTAACCATAAACATAGGTACTATCAGATGCTTTAAAAATTATTGGTTGCGGAGTAGCGCGATATCTAAGTCTCTAGATGCAATCGCCAATATCTATTTACATATTTCTCGGAGCAATTTGAGTTTAGGCTATGTACCGTCACAGATGATACGCTGTTCTGTCAAATCAAAGATATATATAAAAAATACATCGTATTATATATAATTAATATATAGGAATATGTAAAATATTTATATACATGAATATATATGACGTATATAATATATATATCTGAACTAGTATAGTATTAGTTAAGATATTTAACATATAATCAGTATATATTAAAAATATAAAATTGTAATATATCCCGTTATATATGACGTATATAAATTATATATCTTTCTATATATCTGACATATACTTCATTTCCATGGGGGATCTTCAGGCTGATAATATAATAGAATAATAAAATTTTACTATGCAATTGTTATTTTTCACTTTGTCAATTCATTCGTATTGTCTCAGCAATCATACAATTGTTTTACCGAATATTTGAATAATTATATAATATTATCTACGAAATTATCGAAAAAAATACTTTCGTCAAAATATTATGATTACAGTTATTTAAAATTAAAATAATATAACTAAAACACGGATATCACCAGAGCTTCGCTCGCACTAAGATTGAGGATGAGTACGACTACTTTCTTTCTTATTTATTATCTTAAGGAGGCTCATTCGCGCGTGTTTCATTTTATCGCAAGCTCGAACGGCCACGGTTGCCAATTATTCACTCGGTACACGCGATTGGCGAGTTCCGTATGACTCCACTAATTGGCATACGGGATTTTTCTGACCCGGTGTAATGTGTGCTCCCGTCTCGTTACATATATGTACATATATATATATACAATATACATAGTATATACGTGCGTGTGGACATCGATGGATACACATTGTACAACGTACCTACCTCCGTCGGTCCTTATTCCCTTTTAATTATACCGACCGCCCGATCTCTAATTAAGCGGTCTCTAATTGCGATCTCGCTACGATCGAACCCCTATTCCTCTCGTGAACGAACAGGAACGCGACAATCGAGCAGCCGCCGTTCGTGAGAGAGAGAGCGTCAGCGAGAGGCACACACACATATATACACTATGTAAATAGTGTAGACGACTCAAAGTTCGCTGTTGCCCAGATATACATATGTATCGGCTGCGGAGACGTAGTATACGTACGATGGGCACCAACCGAACATAACTTCGGTGCCTCGATCGACATGCTTATACGCACCCATGAGGAAGTAAATAGAGAAATTATGCGCCACGACAAACTTTGCTGTATATCAAAGTGCCTCAAATGAATAAGATACACTAGTTAATCAAATAATTGGATTCGATTGATTTTCGACTGATTCAGTGAGGTGAACAAACATTGAACAAAAGCGCCGATCGAGAGACGATAATTAAGTATCTGTGTCTATAGCAGCGACGAAATAAAGGGTAACATACAGGTGACCGAATGTAAATCCAAATTCCATCACCAAGACAACCCATGGGAAATAAAGAGTAACAGATTTCGGCCAAGTTCAATAACAAAGATCCCTCATCGATATATTAATTTTGTAAACACTTTTAAGATGATAGCTCCAAATGTGCGCAAAGAAGCCACGCCGTTTTTTTAAAAATTCAAAATCTCTTAGAATCCCAAATCGGACATCAATTTTTGTGAAAATTATTCCGAACAAAGGAAAGTGACCACTTTACCTGTGTATCAAATTTCGACTACCTGGCTCTAACCGTGAGTTATAGCGATTTAAAAGGCTCAGAACCATTCGCATACACGAATACATGTGCACACATCGGGACGGTAGGTAAAAATCACATTTCTCGAAGTTTTTGACTATTTTAAGTATTGTGACACAAAAATCTCGATTTTTAAATAATTTTTTAAAATGAAAACATAGGTTTCTATATAGGGAAGCAAAGTAGTTCGACGTCAATCAGGTTTCACATTAACTTGGCTACAAATGCATACGCGCTTGACATTTGACGTGCAAACTTACCCGTGACTAGCGAAGTCGTGACTCGCGTAATTTTTGTTGTGTAGTGTCTCGATGTCGCATGGTTGTTGATTTCGCAACGGTGTGGCAACGTCGTTGGAGCGATAGGCGATCGTGTGATGAGAGTCGAGGCCGTTGTCGTGTTGTGTACCATAGTCAGCCTCGGTGTTTCGATCCTCCGGAGGAACATACCTCCTCGTCGGTTCAATGTAAATTTCATCCCCCGACGCGGTGATCACCGTGCCGTCGAACAGGCCATCCGCCGTCACGATACCGTGTACCAACGAGTTCTCCTCGTCTGTAATAGAAACGCGCTACGTCAAATCGATACTCGAACGAGCGAACCCAGCATTATCGGTGTAGCTCTCTCCCTCTTTCTCTACATTCATGTATATGCTTCTCTCTCTCTCCGTCTCTCTCGCATTTCCACTCAAACCGTTCTGCTTTGGCAATCGTTAAATATTTGCACCGTGCCAATTCTGACTATCGTCGAACCCCCCCCCCCCCCCTCCCCCCACTACTCTCGACATACACGCGGTATAACGAGAACGACAGACAGACATGGAGAATAGAGAAGAGAATAACCTGCAGCAAAATATACATTAAATCCAAATTGCATGCGTGAATAATGATAAGTCATACGATATTTTAATATTGAAAATTAATATGAAATTTAATGATTACAATATTTATACCCAGCTTTGCGGTTAGAATGTAAATCAGTTATCCAATAATGCTGCTTACAGAACAGGAGAGAGCCCCTATAATTTATGGGAGGGAATCGAAATAATTATTTGCCGGATAAAATAATGTTTCGGCAAAATTTATGGGACGTAATTGATATCATTACTTGCTCGAAAAAATTATGATTTTTCCAAATATCCGTTCACATTTTTTTTTCGCCAATTCAACGTGACATTTGTATACAAATTTCGAAGTTTACATATGACTTTTATTTTCATGATCGAACGATTGTATGTACCCAGAACAACTGGGAAGCTGAATTTACATAAAATGAAATTAAGTGAAACGAGTCAAGCTCCGGCCGGACGATATGATCACTGGGGCAATTTTGTTTCCATATAGAGGAAGCTTTGCTTTTATGAAATTTCTTTTTTTGAGATTTTAATGTATAATTCGTTCAGACAGTTCCAAAAATTCGCAAAATCAGATGTAGAAAAAAATATCTGTTTGGATGTGCGTGTATGCCAGGCCTCCAAAATGTCAAACTGTATAACTGAAGACCGGGTGTATCGTGCTAAAATTCGGCATGTAACTATAGGACAGATAAGCGCCCATCTTTGTTACAAGTTACGCAATCATTAAAACACACGTTCACATTTTAGCAGATTGTGCATTTTTGGCAAAAAGTGTATTCGCGCTCTAGTTTTCGCAAATGCTGAGTTATCGGGATGAAACTTTCTACAAAAGTAGACTGACATCAATTACTTTTAGCTATAGGATTTGGAAATAACCTACCGAGGGGTCTGGATATTGTACCCAAATGGACGATAATCGATCGATAATTGCTACTGAATTTGGTAATAATCGATCCAACCGTTTGAATTTAATCAGATTTTCATTGTTTTTAATTTGATGAAATATGAGTACTGCACTCCGAATAAATATTTTTATGTATAATATTCAGTTAAAAGGAAAATAAGTAGTACTTTCAGAATCAGCGGGACCAAATACGTCTGATTTAGCCGCAAAGCATTGACTAATGAAACTATTTGATTAAACATTTATAGCCAATGTAGCGAAAATTAGCGACGTTTGGCATTTCTTTCATATAATCGACGAATCGTTGGGATGGTTGAAAATTGAGGAATCTAAATGCGATTATTTCTTGCTATTGGCAAAGGTTCCTCTGCCAAATTATCGTAAAAATTGCTCTTTGATATATGCGTTGTGACGTGGTATTTTTTGGACGTGTCACAGTACTCAAAAGTACATTACGTGAGGAAGGTATGTGAAAATCTCAATTTTCACAGTTTTTGGAAGCTTTGTTTCGGTGAAAAAAGTATCGACATTTTAATGAAAATGTGTTCAGAACATCGAACAATGAAATGTATTCCAAAACATCGAAAAATCACTTTAAGAAAAAATGTCCGGATGTGTGTGCGTGCGTGGGTGTGTGAATCAGTCTCAAAACATTCAAACCGCTATAACTCGAGGATGTCTCGACCGATCAAGGTTAAATTTCACACACAGCATAGCACACAGCAAACAGCATATTCACACACAGCATATGTGGTTAATAGTCAATGTTTGTTCATAATTGCGTTAACAAATTTTCAGTTTTTTTTTGTCCGCGATTTTTAGTGTCTCCCAAAGTGTCTGGGCGCACTCTAGCTCTTATAATTTTTTTAGCTATCGGGACAAAACGTTGTACACAAATACAGTATAAACGCTCGATTATTCCAATTAAATTTGGGGAGAATCGATCGAATCGTTTAAATTTTCTATCATTTGGAATTTTGCGAAGTTCATGAAAAATTAGTACTTTATTTTGGGCGGAATTTTCGGTATTAAATATTCATCTATGAATAAAATAAGTGGTAGATTCATGATCAGTGTGAAAAACAAATTAAATATAGATTAAAGAAAAACATTTCCGGGAATTTTTATAACCAATATTGGAAAAATGAGAGATGTTGCGTATTTTCAAAAACCGATTTCGTTGCTTCTTGATGGCATCGTAGAAAGACTCAGGTGCCCGTGACGTTCTACGGCAAGAAATACAGAAGATGATGTATTTGACGGGGTTTAAAAAGTTAGATAAAGTGGTATGATTTTCCCTTCATGAGTAAAAATTGAAAGTGCAAAAAAAAAATCAGGAACGCATAATTCCATGTATTCGGTCCGACACAGTGAAGCGCGACGTTGGTGTATTTTTCTGTGCTGGACCTGAATGGACCAGTAGTTTTGTATAAAAGTTAAATCCAACGTTGACGTCGAAAAAGGTTGAAAATTTAAAGTTTCATATCGCTTCTTCATAAAAGTTGAAAATAACAATTTTCATATCGCTTTCTTAGCTATAATGTTCCTTTATTCACGAAGCTTCCTCTATGAGGAAGCCAGAAATACAGAAAATGCTTTCTGTATTTAAATTTTTCGATTTTCAATTTCAATTTTCAACTTTTATGAGGAAGCAATATGATAATTCCAATTTCCAACATTTTTTATTTCCATATTCTTCCGCGTTTATTGCCAAAATTACGATCGCGGCCAGAATTGCGTTCGAAGCAAGCTCGAAACGAGTCTCTACTGTAGTAATACACAATTCTTCGCAAGAATTCTTGGGTGCCCCGACGAATTGGAAGGAACGCGAATGGGTTTCCTGATTTGTTGACTCAAACAAGTTTTGTCTGTTGTCGCGCGAGGCCGGCGCGGGACCGGGTTGTTGTCGATGCAACAGAGCTACGTTCTCGAACGTCCTCTGTATTCATGACCCTTTCGTATACCCAATAGTCCTCTCCCTCATCACAGCTATGCGATTTACTACCGCGGTCGTTGGCAATTATTGGCGGAATAGTAATCTATTTCCAGGACACGCAAAGCTTTGCTTCGGTTACGATACTGACGATACAACGTTCGAGAAAGCCCTTCGCTCATTGGCGTGCGAACAAGCAAGCAGTTCACACCCCGTTACTAATTCTTGTATTGACTATCGATCGGCAAATGCACACTGGCGGCGTAACGCCTGTACGAGCAGAGGGACGCGCGAATATAGGATTCTGAATGCGCGAGGTGGAAATGAAAATTCGGGAATGGCCTGAACAGCTCAAAGCGTTGAAAATACTCTTTGACTCATTTTGTCTGTTTTTTTTCGTTTCCGATGATCATCAGCAACTAAACGTTGCGGAGTTAAAGTTGCATGTTTGTTCAATCTAGTTCTCACAGGAACCTCTCACAGGAACCTCTCACAGGAACCTCTCACAGGAACCTCTCACAGGAACCTCTCACAGGAACCTCTCACAGGAACCTCTCACAGGAACCTCTCACAGGAACCTCTCACAGGAACCTCTCACAGGAACCTCTCACAGGAACCTCTCACAGGAACCTCTCACAGGAACCTCTCACAGGAACCTCTCACAGGAACCTCTCACAGGAACCTCTCACAGGAACCTCTCACAGGAACCTCTCACAGGAACCTCTCACAGGAACCTCTCACAGGAACCTCTCACAGGAACCTCTCACAGGAACCTCTCACAGGAACCTCTCACAGGAACCTCTCACAGGAACCTCTCACAGGAACCTCTCACAGGAACCTCTCACAGGAACCTCTCACAGGAACCTCTCACAGGAACCTCTCACAGGAACCTCTCACAGGAACCTCTCACAGGAACCTCTCACAGGAACCTCTCACAGGAACCTCTCACAGGAACCTCTCACAGGAACCTCTCACAGGAACCTCTCACAGGAACCTCTCACAGGAACCTCTCACAGGAACCTCTCACAGGAACCTCTCACAGGAACCTCTCACAGGAACCTCTCACAGGAACCTCTCACAGGAACCTCTCACAGGAACCTCTCACAGGAACCTCTCACAGGAACCTCTCACAGGAACCTCTCACAGGAACCTCTCACAGGAACCTCTCACAGGAACCTCTCACAGGAACCTCTCACAGGAACCTCTCACAGGAACCTCTCACAGGAACCTCTCACAGGAACCTCTCACAGGAACCTCTCACAGGAACCTCTCACAGGAACCTCTCACAGGAACCTCTCACAGGAACCTCTCACAGGAACCTCTCACAGGAACCTCTCACAGGAACCTCTCACAGGAACCTCTCACAGGAACCTCTCACAGGAACCTCTCACAGGAACCTCTCACAGGAACCTCTCACAGGAACCTCTCACAGGAACCTCTCACAGGAACCTCTCACAGGAACCTCTCACAGGAACCTCTCACAGGAACCTCTCACAGGAACCTCTCACAGGAACCTCTCACAGGAACCTCTCACAGGAACCTCTCACAGGAACCTCTCACAGGAACCTCTCACAGGAACCTCTCACAGGAACCTCTCACAGGAACCTCTCACAGGAACCTCTCACAGGAACCTCTCACAGGAACCTCTCACAGGAACCTCTCACAGGAACCTCTCACAGGAACCTCTCACAGGAACCTCTCACAGGAACCTCTCACAGGAACCTCTCACAGGAACCTCTCACAGGAACCTCTCACAGGAACCTCTCACAGGAACCTCTCACAGGAACCTCTCACAGGAACCTCTCACAGGAACCTCTCACAGGAACCTCTCACAGGAACCTCTCACAGGAACCTCTCACAGGAACCTCTCACAGGAACCTCTCACAGGAACCTCTCACAGGAACCTCTCACAGGAACCTCTCACAGGAACCTCTCACACGAACCTCTCACACGAACCTCTCACAGGAACCTCTCACAGGAACCTCTCACAGGAACCTCTCACAGGAACCTCTCACAGGAACCTCTCACAGGAACCTCTCACAGGAACCTCTCACAGGAACCTCTCACAGGAACCTCTCACAGGAACCTCTCACAGGAACCTCTCACAGGAACCTCTCACAGGAACCTCTCACAGGAACCTCTCACAGGAACCTCTCACAGGAACCTCTCACAGGAACCTCTCACAGGAACCTCTCACAGGAACCTCTCACAGGAACCTCTCACAGGAACCTCTCACAGGAACCTCTCACAGGAACCTCTCACAGGAACCTCTCACAGGAACCTCTCACAGGAACCTCTCACAGGAACCTCTCACAGGAACCTCTCACAGGAACCTCTCACAGGAACCTCTCACACGAACCTCTCACACGAACCTCTCACACGAACCTCTCACACGAACCTCTCACACGAACCTCTCACACGAACCTCTCACACGAACCTCTCACACGAACCTCTCACACGAACCTCTCACACGAACCTCTCACACGAACCTCTCACACGAACCTCTCACACGAACCTCTCACACGAACTCGCGTTATCGTTGTAAAGTTTTTTTTGCAATATAGTGTAACGAACACAGCCTTTTAGTAACTAACTATTAATCGCCAGCGCATTATCTGAGAAGCCCCTCAGGCTATCTCGCATCCGGGACACCCGATCCCTCGGGACCGCCGTCAGCAGGTCCTTATCGCGCGTCGCGACCAATAGACAAAACATCGTCGCGACTTTGTTCCATTGTAAGAGCGGTCACCGGGGCCCTCAGCTGCACGCCCGCCACAATCCGTTCAGATCCGACCGACACTGAGTGAGGTGCACTCTCCCGATCGAACTCTTCAATCAATAAAGTCTCCTTATTAACGCATTAATTCAACATAGCATTTTATTGCATCCAAGACCCAAGCGGCCAGCCACTACAATAGTGCGATACAAGTTAAAAATAGTACTTTGCGATACTAGTACGGATAAGCGGTCTTTCGACAAAGGTTGTGAAGTTGGCTGCACGAGCCGGATCGAGAGCTAAAACGGCACGAGGCGAAGCCGAGTGACGTTTGTAGCTCGAGAGGAGGCGAGTGCTGCCTACTTCCCAACCGCCGTCGGGAGACCGCTTTTTCGTACAAGTATCGCATACTACTTTTTGTGACAAGTGTACGAACATTCCCGCTTTTCAAGCCCGTAAAGTGCGTTCGGAAAAATAACTTTAGTGCCAGATAAGTGTGCGCGAAAAGTAACTAGAGTGTTAAAAAAGTGTGCGCAAAAGTAACTAGAGTGTTAAAAAAGTGTGCGCAAAAGTGTGTAAAAATCGTATCTACAGGATTTTTCGCGCATCCTCTGCTAGAAAGCGCCACTTTCGACACACTTTACAGACACGAAAAGCGGGACTTTTCGTGCACGTGTTACAAAATAGTACATTACGATACTAGTGCGAGAAAACTTTTTCTGACGAGTGTGAGTTTGCAGCACGAGCCGAAGGCGAGTGTTGCAATCACACGAGTCAAGAAAACGTTTATCGCACGAGTATCGTACGAAATTTTATTTCACAAGGTGCGAAAGAGGAGTTTTACGCGCGCGAAGCGTGCGTAAAACTGCACTTTACGCACCGAGTGAAATAAAAGCTATATTGTAAAACAAAGGTACGGTTTGAAAGAGGCAAAAACGTAAGAGGGACTTTATGTTTTTCCGACAAATAGTTCATTACGGAATCGTGATTGCTTTTTTATTCGGCTTCAAAATCAAAAGTGTCAAATTTTTTTGTCGTTAATATAGCGTGATGGATTTTGAAAATGATAAAACATCGTATGAGGTAAAGCTAAAATGCTCGTGACGCTTTAACTTTCGTGTAACATGTTTTCGAGAATTTTGTGGGCACTTTTGAGGCTAAGGAAGACTCTATGTGAAGCGCGAGGTACTCTATATAGGCATTAATATTGTTGCTAAAAATAGTATGCGGGGACGAGCATTTTTTTTTTAGTCTTCTCGGCATTTATATTTAATTTTCGCGCAAACTTGCATTACTCGGAAAAATCTGCACTGCTAGCTTTTACGCCAGAGATGATCTGGCGAGTAAGCTTCACTGTTTATTTTCGTGAAAGCAAAGCCTGTTGGGAACGCTCCACCGAAGCGCATTGAGATTCCGCATTCGTCACAGATTTTCCGCTTTTCCAGACTACTTTTTTTCGCTACGCTTTCCTCTGCCCTTTTTATTCTATACTCCCTCTGTACTTTGCCTATAGAATCCTCACGGTTTTCCTGTGGCGTCTTATTTTTCTTATTTTCACGAGAAGCCAGGAATTTCTCCGTCAGGGAAGAGCTCACTCCGCTCTCGTTCTCCTTTTCTTTAAAGGTTTTCCCGGTCCTTCCGCGGTGCAGCCATTATTCAACCCTTCGACCCTCTGAACCATCCCCTTTCCGTGCGTCACCGTGTTCTTCCAAACTCAGCTTCAAGCACGAAGGAAGCGTGAAAAGTCACCGTCGGGTCCCCCCACCCCTGCCCACCGATCAATATAACAGCCGTTCTAGAGAGACTGTTATTATGCCAGTAAGTCCAGTGTACAAACGTGACCGGGTTTTGGCACAACGCGATTACCGATTCGATCAACCCGAATCCACAAGGCCCCATTCCATTTGGACAACGTGACGGAAGCAAATTTTCAGTGGTTTTTTTTTTTTTTTTTTTGTATCGTCAAGCGACCGCATAATCGGTGAATTATTTTCTGTAGGGAAACTTTCACGTTTGTTGTCGATAAGTTATTGCTGGTTTACATCGCGACGGAAATAGTCGTCCCGACGTTAAATTCATCGTTGAGCTCTTCGATTAATTCTTTTGAAATTTGCCTCTACCAAAGACAGAGATACGGAGATTTTATGAAAGCGGCTTGGTGGACCTGGGGATGGAATCATAAAAAAATACATATATTTCGCATTGTGTATCGAATAGTTAATTGTGAATACTACGTAAAAAACGGCTGTAAATTGGGCAGAAACATTGAACATTGACCACGCATACTGTCTGAGAAATTTTAGCACGATGGTTTGAAGAATTCTCGAGTTATAACGGTTTCAATATTTGGGGTTTGGTTCGCGCATACATACGCCAGGATATTTTTTTCTAGTGATTTTGTTGTTCCTGTGTCATATGATTTTTGAATGTTCCTGGAACATCTGATACACGTTGATATGAAAATCTTGAAAACATGTTTTTTTTTTTTTCGAAAACGGAGCTTCCATAGCGGTCATATCAACCTGCACGTATCAAGTAGGCTGAAAGTGGTGAATATAGCCCACCTCGATTAACACCTCAATCAATGGTGCATTGACCGGGCCATATTCGCCACTTTCAGCTCGAAATTTATATAATTTAAGTGTAAAAAATGTGAACTCATAATGATATTTCTAGTTGCAGATTCTTCTTCATATTCTCTACGATAAAAAAATCTAAATAATGGGAATAACCATAATAACTATCCTGCAGCCCAATAAAAACCAATCGTATCAATTTAATCGCGCACACCACATTTCAATTTTCGATAAATCACCCGCTTAGAGAAGCAAACCGATAATTATTCCCTGATAATTCTCCATCGCTAATTTATATCGTAATAAAGTTGAGAGGTAAATGGTATTAGGTCTGTGGCATTGATGCCCATCCCCCGCCTCCCCCTTCCTCCAAGAGTAAAGCTCACCGCGGCAGAGTAGCTATATGCGCATCTATAACTCTCTAAGCTCTCGTGGTATTCTCTGCGCATGAGAGATTTGCAAAACGAAAAGAATCCAATTTCTGTCGGTAATAACACCAGCAACGCAGTCTGGATCTAACAAATCCCATTGTTTCCGATGCAACAACGTTGAAGCCGCAAAACTTTCAGCGTTTCGCGGCTTCGAAAAATTTTCTTTCTTGCTTGATCATAGAGGAAGTAATGTTTTCATTTTTTTAAATCGTGATTTTAGTGTCAGAGTAGTTAAAACAGTCTGAAACATTGCGAAATGTGAATTTTACTTGATGTTCGTGCGTGCGCGCGTGCGACAGACTTGCATCACTTAGTGCACTAGTAGGTCATGTCTCTTCAGTCACTGCAATTTTTATGAAGATTGCGGCCGAATTGGAGATTTTGGATTTGTTTTTTAAATGTCCGTGGAAACTCTAACTGGCGTAAATTTTGAGCTATCGTCCTGCAACTGTATACGAATATAATATTTCGATCAAAGACCTTTGGTATTAAATTTGATGAAAATCCACCCAAGCGGTCAGTTTTTATGGGATTGTTACTTTTTAAAAAAATTACTGAACGGTCTAATTCGAGTAAACATTGAGGTTTCGAGCTTAAATTTGACACGAAAATTGATTAATACTGTATAATGCTTGGAATTAAATTTGGTGAAAATTTATCTAAATGTTTAAAGTTTATCGGATTTTGGATTTTTAAAAAATATTTGTATTTTAGGTTCGACACTAGTTTATGCATCAAATGTTGCAATAAAATAATTTGGAAATTTGTAATCAGTGGGCAAAACTACTTAAGACATAGTCTCAAAACAACAAATTGGTAAAATTTCGATTAGTGATAGTCTATAATAAAATTTGCGGTAAATATTGACTTTCAATTTTATGAGATGTAGAAATTTGTTTATGTTACGAAAAAAGGTGCAAAGTAATTTGCATATATGGATTCCTTGTTTATATAATTTTGCGCACAGCTTCCTCTATGAGGAAAATCGATCAATGAATGTTCCGATCTCACTTGTTTTCATAATAAATGATGTGACTAAAGTTCGCAACGTTGCAGCAACGAAATGACCTCAACTGTCAATCGTATATTAAATGTAGATAACCTGCAAATTGACCTCGTATTTAAATATGAATTGAAATGGATGTAGATACAAGCCGCGTGCATGCTCAAAATAATTATGAAGCATCCTAGACAATTTACAGCTGGTTCAATACAAATGGTTGTCGATTCATATGAAGGAAACGCTGGACTTGCGTTCCCACCGGATGATCAAAGTCGATAATTTTTCTTTCTTTTGCCAAATATTTATAAGTTGGATTCAACTCGATAATTATTGTTAATCATCTTCGAAAATATT
Source organism: Ichneumon xanthorius (assembly GCA_917499995.1). Classification (NCBI taxonomy): domain Eukaryota; kingdom Metazoa; phylum Arthropoda; class Insecta; order Hymenoptera; family Ichneumonidae; genus Ichneumon; species Ichneumon xanthorius. Next base: position 1,558,994 of record CAKJTD010000001.1, on the reverse strand, counting down.
TACCAAGTTTTGGTGCAGTGTGTTGTGCGGAGAATTTTTTATGGGACACCAACGATGGATTTGCCTTCCAACCGGAATTTCAAAGGCGATTAATTTTTTTTTTTTTTTCTAAACACTTACAAGCTAGATTTGACTTGATAATTATAGTCAATCATCCTCGAAAATATTGACCGAGTTTTATGCGCGTCTATAGTCCGGAACCCTTTCTTGGAGCCAATAATGACGAGATTAAAAGTCAGCTGATCTTCAAAGACCCTTAATTTTTTTTCTCCAAACTTTTATGAGCTGGATTTGACTCGATAATTATTGTCAATCATCCTCGAAAATATTGACCAAGTTTTATGCGCGTCTGTAGTCCGGAACCCTATCTTGGAGCCAATAATGACGAGATTAAAAGTCAGCAGATGTTCAAAGCCCCTTAATTTTTTTTCTCCAAACTTTTATGAGCTGGATTTGACTCGATAATTATTGTCAATCATCCTCGAAAATATTGACCAAGTTTTATGCGCGTCTATAGTCCGGAACCTTATCTTGGAGCCAATAATGACGAGATTAAAAGTCAGCAGATGTTCAAAGCCCCTTAATTTTTTTTCGCTAAACTTTTATGAGCTGGATTTGACTCGATAATTATTGTCAATCATCCTCGAAAATATTGACCGAGTTTCATGCGCGTCTATAGTCCGGAACCCTTTCTTGGAGCCAATAATGACGAGATTAAAAGTCAGCTGATCTTCAAAGACCCTTAATTTTTTTTCGCAAAACTTTTATGAGCTGGATTTGACTCGATAATTATTATCAATAATCCTCGAAAATATTGACCAAGTTTTATGCGCGTCTATAGTCCGGAACCCTATGTTGGAGCCAATAATGACGAGATTAAAAGTCAGCAGTTCTTCAAAGCCCCTTAATTTTTTTTCTCCAAACTTTTATGAGCTGGATTTGACTCGATAATTATTGTCAATCATCCTCGAAAATATTGACCAAGTTTTATGCGCGTCTATAGTCCGGAACCTTATCTTGGAGCCAATAATGACGAGATTAAAAGTCAGCAGATGTTCAAAGCCCCTTAATTTTTTTTCGCCAAACTTTTATGAGCTGGATTTAACTCGATAATTATTGTCAATGATCCTCGAAAATATTGACCAAGTTTTATGCGCGTCTATAGTCCGGAACCCTATCTTGGAGCCAATAATGACGAGATTAAAAGTCAACTGATCTTCAAAGCCCCTTAATTTTTTTTCTCAAAACTTTTATGAGCTGTATTTGACTCGATAATTATTGTCAATCATCCTCGAAAATATTGACCAAGTTTTATGCGCGTCTATAGTCCGTAACCCTATCTTGGAGCCAATAATGACGAGATTAAAAGTCAGCAGATGTTCAAAGCCCCTTAATTTTTTTTCTGTAAACTTTTATGAGCTGGATTTGACGCAATAATTATTGTCAATCATCCTCGAAAATATTGACCAAGTTTTATGCGAGTCTATTGTGCGGAAAACTTTCTATGCGAGAACAACGATGCTGTTGCGGTTCCCATCAGATTTTCAAAGTCGATTAATTTTTTTTTGGCAAACATTTACGAGCTAGATTTGACTCGATAATTATTGCTGATCATCCTTGAAAATTTGGTAAATATTTTCAAGGATGATCAACAATAATTATCGAGTCAAATCTAGCTCGTAAATGTTTGCCAACAAAAAATTAAATGGCTTCGAATATTAGGTCAATTTTAATCTCGTCGTTATTGGTGACTCGCATAAAACTTGGTCAATATTTCTGAGGATGTTCAACAATAATTATAGAGTCGAATCCAGCTCGTAAATGTTTGACAAAAAAAAATTAAGGGGCCTCGAATATTAGGTGAATTTTAATCTCGTCGTTATTGGCTCCTAGGAAGTTTTCCGCACAATAGACTAGCATAAAACTTGGTCAATATTTTCGAGGATGATCAACAATAATTATCGGGTCAAATCTACCTCGTAAATTTTTGGCAAAAAAAAATTAATGGCCCTTGAAAATCCGCTGGGACCGCAAGTCCATCGTTGCCTTTGTATGGAACCACAACCATTTGTATGGAACCAGTTGTGAATTGCTTAGGATGCTTAATAATTATTTGGAGCATGCACACGGCTTGTAACTACATCCATTTCTATTCATATTAAAATACGAGGTCAATTTGTAGGTTATCTACATTGAATATAAGAATGACAGTTGACGTCATTTCGTTGCTACAACGTTGCGAACTTTAGTTACATAATAAATGAGGAAAATGTGAACACGCTAGCTCTTCCAATTGTTAAGATACCCGGCTAAAAAATTATGCACAAAGAGACTATTATGCACCGATGATCCCTATTTCATTTGGTGAAGATTGGCGCAATTTTGAATTTTTTGAATATTATGATAAATTATTTTCTATCTGACACGAGTTTCGGTATCAAATATTGAGGTAGCGTCATTAGGTAGGAATAGCAATGCATGTCGGATTAACATTCAAGACCACCAAGAAGTCATAAGATTTTTACCCTATATTTGTCAGCAAGTTGATCATAAAGGGGAAAACAGGCAGAAAACATGGAAGTACTTTTTTCATACAGTTATTTAATAATTTTATTGATTAATTATGAACCTGCAGGACTCGTGCACTATTAGCTAAACTCGAGTCAGACGGTGGCAAAGCAGAATCCAAGCAGCTACGGTCAAGCCGGAGGCCAGCCGTATACCAGCCACACGCGAGCCAGACAGCAATACGGCAATAGTATGTTGTGCATGGCTCAGCCAGATAGTAGCGCAGTACAAGCCATCTGTCTGGCTTGCGTTTTGATGCCCATACCCCAAAGCCAGACTCGCGCCAGTCACTTTACGGACATTTGCCATGCCTCTGATCCAGACGCGCGCCAGTGCGTAGCTAAGCGAAGGATTAGTACTCGGGTGGGCTTGTTGACTGTATGAATTTAAAGAAAAAGTATATAACAGGTCGACAATGTACACTATCGGCAATTGTATGCAAGGGTGAAAAAACGTGTGTAATTTTGCGCTAATAATGAGAGATACAAAGTTTACTGGTGTGTAATAAGAAAAAAAAAATCGCTCTCGACGGGAATCGGGAAATCCAGACACGCCCCAAGAGTAAGATTGCTCGGGTCGAAAATGCCTTTGCCTCCGAAACTTTTATCAACTGATCCGGTTGAAAGGTGTTGCAATGGCACACACAACATATACTATACTCTCCTCTCCCACGCGTCGTTTCCGATACACGCTGTTACTTTCGATACATATGGCTTACACCGTAGTGTGAGAGGGCAGTAAGCTGCGAACGTGATCCGTGAGTCGCTGCGAGCAAGCAACGATACGTGCACGATATCGAACACACCGATAGATCCCCGACATTCTTCGACCTTTGAAAACCCTCGCAGAGCTCCCGGATGTATTACGGGTTCGCCCGAAAGGCAAACTTATCTTGCAGCACGTACGCAGCAAAAATGATGTATTCAACCAACACTGTTACTCTATCGTATTTCATCAGGAGATGCGGTAGCGTCTCGCTGGCAAGTACTTAAAAAACAATTTAAAAAAATCCCCTGCACTGAGTAAAAAATATTGGTTGGAGTAACCAAAATTGCCGGTGGCATCAAAGCTACTATTAAAGTATTGTTTTGTTGGACGATTGTGCGATTCAATCGATGGTAACGTACGATACTAGCGCGATAAATCTTTTTCTGACGAGTCTGAGGTTGAAGCACGGGCCGAAGGCGCGTGTTGCAATGTTCTTGAATGAGTGTTGAAAAAGCTTTTCGCACCAGTATAGTACCAAATTTTACTTCTTTCGGTGTGAAAATGGGGGTTTCACGCACGCGAAGCGTGCGTAAAACGTCCTTGAGTCTTGATTCGTGTGAATACCGTATTTTCACTCTCATTATCATTATCAGATCTCTTATTCTATGCCCTTGCCATACAAAGTTCTGTTGTTGTATGGACCAAATAATACCTTTGAACGCATGTCACCGCGCATTGGTTAATCCACCGATATTTTCTTCTCAATGCAGTATACCCGACAACTTAACTATTTTCCTTCATAAAAATAATTCGTTTATTTTTCTAAATACGTATAAATTTTTTCAGAATTTTTTGTAATCTTAGAAAATTGCATTTATTCACAGCTTGAACATAGAAAAACGCGATTTTCAAACATTACAAAAAATTCTGAAAAAAATTATACGTATTTAGAAAAATAAACGAATTATTTTTATGAAAGAAAATAGTTAAGTTGCCGGGCAATAAGTTGAATAATATTTTTTATCTTCAATTTGTTAATGACAAATTGCAATTATTATTTCACAAAAACAATCTTTGCAGCACCTCCCATACACTTGATTTTTTTTCAGATTTTTATCCCATCAAGAAGTGTTCGAAATTTTCTCTGAAACTCACGTTTGGCGTTACTGTACCGCAAGTACTACCTTAATTTCTCGATCATGTCACTTCCGGTTTGAAATTCTCATTTTTAAACTGGAAGCGATGTCGCGCACAAACATTTGAAAAATGTCGTTATTCCATTACGTTAAAAATCAAATCAAATTTCAAAATCTCTTTTCAACCGGAAGTGACATCATACCAGAAACTGTCATTTCCAGTTACAAAATGTCGGTTTTTAACCGGGGGTGACTCCATACGGAACACGTAACTTCCGGTTACGAGGACCGTAGTTTCCGGTTACGGTCACAAGGAAATTTTTCAAATATTTCTGTGTAACGTCACTTTCGATTTAAAAATTAGATTTTCAAGCTAGAAGTGACGTTGCAGACAAATATAAAAAAATATGGAGTGTATTTCGACGACAGCTAGTGGCAGAAAAATATGAATTAAGGAACACAGGAAAGTGGGTAAAAGAACGTACGCGATACATGTCAAATGTTTTTGGCATGGACTCAAGGCAGATTCATGGTCTTTGAATAAAATTTGCAAACCATGAATCGACGGACGAGAGCACAGGTTCTAATACCGTGCCCGGTGCAGGCGCAGCAGTAGCATTTCTCATCGAGCCGATATGATGTTCCGATATGATGGGTGCAGGACCCTTGGCGGCTGGTGCGGGTCCGTAGCCGTGCCGATGGTTACATCCCTCTTTCGTGTGAGCTCGCCAGTTGTCTTTTGGTGGCCCGTTTTGCCTCAGTGCTCTGTTTTTTCATCATTAACGGATATCCATTGGATTTCGTTTTGTCGTACTCCACTTAACATGAAAATGCGAGTCAGCTATTTTGTTTGTGGGTCGCTTTGTCCTATGTTCCCCTACACTTATAGTCTTCATGACGGACATGGTATTCCAAAATAGTATATTATGCCACAAGGGAGGGAAAGTGCTTTTTCTTACCGAGTGTGAAGTTTGATGACCGAGCGAAGCGGGGGCAGAAATTCATACGAGGTGAAAATGCACTTCTTCCCGAGTGGCACACGCAATTTTTTTCCGACTATGCTAGAAAGTGGCCATACTTCAATGCCTGCTTCAATGCAAAGGAATGGAAAGTGGCCGTTTCTTCACCAGCGGGAGGAAAAGTAATTTAGCAGAAAGAAATTTGATGTAGTGGGAGGACAAATTTCACTTTCCACCCTCATTGCAGGCATGAAATAGGGCCTTTTTAGCGTAGTCGGGAAAAAAAAAAATGTTACGTATTTTAAATTAGCTGAGGCCTAAGAATCTATCTATCGTAATGTTTAATAACTTTAATATGAAAAGTGACGAAATGTGAACGCAAACTGCCATTTAAAGATAACCTCTTACTAAAGCCTGTAAGGTAATTCTGAATAGAAGCTCACTCACTAGCCATAAGAGGTCTGGCAAGCGCTGAAGGCAGGACGTTGAAAAATGTTAGGTAGCAACGTAGAACACAATTATTCTACGAGCTTAAAAAATTTCTGTTTTGCCTTCAGCTTCTTTCTTCATCTCGTCTATATTTTCACCGAAGTTTCCTTTTGACTTCAGACTATTTACCCGAAGTCAATGCCCACTGTTGTCGACTCGTCGGTGCAACATTATTTCTCATCAATTTTGCCGCCTTATCACAGCGTGACAATATAAAAACATGCCGGCTGATAGCCCGCGGCGTTTCCTAACGAGATCCGATAAATGCTGATGAGATCTCACGTTACGCAACATGATGGTCCGTTCTTACGCTTCCCGGGCGAGTATCCGGTATCTCTCGCATTCTATCTCATCAGCTTAACATCTCGACTTTCCCGATTTGCTACAAACGGAAGATGGAGAGCTTTTCGCACCGAACAGCTCTCCTTGTTGCAATTCCGTTGTCTCTCGTAGCGCACAATCACATGTACAGTGCTTCTGCTCTATACAGCACTGCTGCTGTGCTGCTGGCTGTGCGAAGGGTCTCTCATAATTCCTGTCCCTTATCGAGTGCTTCCGTACAATATTCTTTTCGTCGTCAGGTGCTATGTGTACGACGGGAAAATGTATAAATTTAATTTCCGAGATGGAGAGTTTAAATGTCAGGTCCGTGAGCTGGTGAGAAAAAAATTTTCAAGGGATTTGAAGTTTTCTTCAATCCTTATATCTTAAGATAAGATGATTTTTTTAGGTAGGTTTTTTGCAGCAAATTTGTCGATAGACTTATACGTCGTATCGCACAGCAATTGTATAGGTTGTAACGAGGCGTTACAACGCGCTCGCAGCAACGTGTTAGGTGAAGATCGCTCGAGCGTCGAAGCTCGAGCTACCGCGACGTTGCCGAATCGTCTTTCGCCGTGTCCGGGAGAAATTACAGATATTAGAGATTGATTTTGACGGATTTTGATTCTTGGTACCGCTCGACGCGTCGAGCGAGAGGCGCGGGAGAGACGCGAGGGTCGGGGAGGAAGAGGACGAAATTGGGCGAAGATCGACGGAACCGATCGATGAGAGGCCGCGATCTCCCACCCCGCAGATAGAGAGCGCGTAGCCCGGTCAACGGTGAGACACCGGGAGGCAGTTAGCGAATGACCGATCAGGGAATACGATTGGGCGAGAGAGTAACGCGAGATAGAGCTGAGTGAAAAATCGTCGACCGGCCGAGTATCGGGGATCTTACTCCGGTGGTAAGAACCGTGCTCGAGCCTCTGACACCGCAGAATGGATACCGGAAAAGTTACCGCGCAAACTGGCGGACTCGAGTCGAAAAGTCGTGTTAACGACTAAGAACTGATTGCTTAAAGTAAATAAATACGAGTATTTGTGAACGAATTCACGTGTCTGCATCGGAGTTAATTTGTGTAGCCCCCGAAACTCCCCCTTAATAGCTAGCCGCGAAGGAACGGATTGGACCGGTAAACCCCTGGTGACCGGGGTCGAATTGGTCACCTGGCGCCCAACTCAAAAGACAATGGACAGGTGGTAAGTGCTGCGGGCGTCATTATATTTGGACGCGTGGCTCGAGCCGAGTCCGCCGAAATACTCGGCATACAAGCCCGTCACAAGGTACACTAAAAAAACAAGCGTGTTGTTTCAACTTGTTTTAGGCGTGTTAATCGTGTAGGCATTTTTACACACTTTGTACACACAACACGCTTCAACTGTGTTAGTACAACATACGAATACCGAGTTTTTGCATGTATTAATTTTTCACACTTTTCTTGACTTTTTAAGCCCTGAGCCTCACACGAGCCGATGTCCCAAATGCGAAAAAGTATTGAGTTTGATCTTTCTAATGGAGCTTACGCAATCGGCACCGATCTAAGTTTTTGAAATTATTTATTATTAGCACTTTGATTTTACTCAGATTGATCTATTGGAGAGAGTGACCAGAAGGCGCTCTTTCGCAGCTGGCTGACTCCGTGTGGCTTCCTGAATGTATGGTCGGTGTGTAACCTATCAACACACATACATTCCAATCCATCTAGAGGTAGATACACCTTTTTATGAATCGGAAACACACACTGAGAAAAAATTACATAGTTGTAAGATTCCTTTCTGTATTCTGAGTATCGCGGATCGATGTAGAGCGAATGGCGTTATCGATAATCGATTTTGTGTGACGAGTGTGTAAGCTTCCCCGCCATGCACGCACATGCGTCATGAATTGAAAGAGGCAGGTGTAAACTGTACGCATTAAATCGTTGTCTTTCTCTCCGGGGCTGTTGAGGGAAGCACACGCGAAGAGATTAGGCTAGTGTCTCGAAATAAAAGGAAGAGCGAGCGTACTTGTGTCCAAAGCCTTCGGTCGAGCTAGGCTAGCCGATCACTATTGTGAGGATCTCCCATCCAAATTCATTCCGCAAGCCCCAGATGTTAAGACAGAGCCAACGTGGAAGCAAAGAAAATGTCCAGTTGAGTAAAAAATATTATTGGTATTTATTATTCGTGATTGTCTCGAAATCTCGGATCCTATGGAAAATCCTGTCACGGACGGAGATTTATTGTATTATTGAACGGATATGCAATATGGAACGTGTGAGTGGGTGTTCAATGCGTGAGATTAGATTATTTAATGATTGATCATGTCACGGTCCGCGCTTCTAATAATTTTCATATAAAATTGTTTCGCTGTACTCACGATATGGCACGTACAGACTCGTCAGCGGCGGGATTAACTATCAAGGTATCGGAATACACAGGATGTATTCCGTTGCCTTTTTAATATTTAATTTCCCTTATTAGCTGTTTCAACATCGCGCCTACCGCGGCGTTATTCTACGCGACGCGGGTCGCGCGATATTGTTCTCGAGAATCGCGAGCGAGGTACGATTTCGCTATTTTGCAGAAATTCTCCCCGGCTTGTCGTCCGACGACCGAGAGATCGGCAGATGAACGGGCCGGGGAAATCAGTCCCGAAGATACATCGAAATCGTGAGCTTGAACTTCGGAAGGCTCCTCGTTCAGCACCCGCAGGAGTAAAGTAAATCTCGAGGGAACACCCCGGTCTGTTAGTGCGTGCGAAAGTCGCGAAGGCCGTATGGAGCCCAAAGAGTGTTACTCGCCGCGGTGGTGAGTCTGTTCGTGCTATAGTTCATAAGTGTAGTATCCACGCCACGAACAATATTGTCGTGTAGATTAAGTGTGTGATTACGGTACGAGGGAGAGTGAGAGAAAAGGAGTGAAGAGTGTAAAGAGAGAGAAAAGGAGTGAAGAGTGTAAAGGGAAGACAGTGGAGTAAAGCGACCGTGACATACGAGAATAAATATTGTAATTGCGATTGTATGTGTGTGTGAGCGTTTGTATGCGTGAGTACATGCCGGCACATTTATTAAATCTATTAGAGCCATTTGTATCAGAAATCAATTCGTGCCATTTTCGTAATTAAATCACGACTCATAATAAATTACCGTTTTAAATTATTTAGCGACCTGCGCGAAGTATTGAGAAACGTCCTGTAGAGGACGGACCGGGAACGATCCCGAACAAAAATATAAACTCGTCGCGCTTCCCGCGACGAGGTTATTTTGACGTAACCAACGCCCGTACGTCACAATCATATAGGGTAAAGGTGGGGAATATGGCCCGGACAATATATCATTGATTTACGTGTTAATCGAGGTGGGCCATATTCACCACTTTTACCCTACATGCACACGCATATTGTAACGAGGACTCGACATCCGACTCCCTATTTGAATAGCTTAATTTTTATCGGTTAAAATTTGATAAGTTGTACAGCCAGAAAATTAATTTGATTATAATTTAAATAAATATAATAACCGATAGATGAATGGAATTTATATTATTTATGTGTGACGATATCTGCCCGTATAATTTAACGTAAGTTGTGTTATTGATTTTTGATTATTTGTCGAAGTTAATTAATTAGCTGAACGTGACGATTATTTTATGATCTCACAAGTAATAACAACAATACTGACTTTTTACCATTAAAAATAGTTCCTAAGAACGTCTACATTTTATATTTCCGACAATCACAGACAATCATGGTTGCAACCATAACTATCGTTTAACCAAGTGAATTTGTACTAACAGAAACCGGTGCGGTGGTCTAGTGGTTAGCGTGCTCGCCTCTAGACCAAAGCATCGGCAGGTCGACGGTTCGATTCCCGGTTTCGTAGTTTCGCCGAGAATAAAAATATGGGCGGGACGAAGCTCCAGATATATACATCGGTCACTCGCACGTAGTAACTCTAAGTGTGAGTGTCGGATGTATATACCTGGGCCTAGATCCCCATCACATGTTTCGCTAATGATACGATAAAGTTACGCTAAAGGTAACCTTACGGCAACGCGAATGTCAATCGGATGGCACTGATAGACTAGAGAAAATACATTTCTGAGTTGTATTTTCAATTCAGCAACTCAGAAATGTATTTTCTTTAGTCTAACAGTGACATCCGATTGACATTCGCGTTGCCGTAAGGTTACTTTTAGCGTAACTTTATCGTATATTAGCGAAAGATGTGATGGGGATCTAGGCCCTGTACTCCATGTTTACATTCTCGGTGAAACGCGACGAAGCTCCGATGCCAGGAAACGAACCTGAGACCGGCTGTATCGGCATAGGTTTTCCGCAGTTTCCCTATGCCCATGGCAGAAATGTCATGGCAAATGCGATACAGAGGGGGAAGTCGGATGCGGCCGCAAGGGGGGACTGGCTACTGACCCGGGCCGACCCGGAATAGGCGCAGATGCCTGAAAACGGGGGAAAAACGGAATAAAAAAAAAAAAAAAAAAATTTGTACTAACAGAAACTATCAGTATAGACGTTCCCCCTGGAAATTATTCGTTATAATAGGAACTACTATCCCTTTTCTCTGTACATACATATGTGTTGTCTGCTCGTATTTTGTTTCATAAAATGCGTAGCTTACGTAGTAGCTACCTTTTGATAATGTGTACTGTTGTGGATTCATTGAACACATGTTACGCATGTTATCAAAAACGTTTGTTTTCATAAGACATTACGAAACATGTGAATTTAATACTGTTGACATACAGTTAAACCGTCTTGTTTCAACACGTATAATGGCTGCAATACATTTTCTATGTGTGTCGTGTGATGTATTAACGCGCTTGATAATACGCTTTTTTAAGTGTGTGTGTGTGCAAATTTCGTACCGTCACGCTTTCGTTCTCAATCTGCCCTGATCCTTTAACGCCTTAAATTCGTAAAGTCCGACCCTTTATTACGCCCTCGTATAACAATTGTTTCGATAATTTCACAATTCCAAGTTTTTAGAGGTATCCGTTATTTTCTTTTTTCTTCTTCTTTTGCTTCTTCCTCCTCTCCCTTCGCCCAGAGAAAATTTCATCGAGCGCGTGAATAGAGAACACGCCAAGATTAAAGAAAATGAAGCAGGAGGGTAAAAAAAAATTGGTAAAAATGAAGGCGAGTGAAAGGAAGATGGCCCGAGGGTTGAACAGCGTCTGGGAAGGCTACGAAAACGATATCAACTTCGCAAATTTGAACGCCGTTCCCCACCGTAATGCTCAGCGTCGACTTGAATCTTCTGGTTCCCGATTTCTCACTCTCTCTCGCCCTCTCTCGCTCTCTCTTTCTGTACCTTTAGTAATCCTACGGATGCGATTTATCTCATTTTATTTTTATATCGAAAAAGTGCTTGAGAGAAAAATATTGGATACGATGCTCCAAGAATTTCTGCAATCTCGTATAGGATGGTATTGAAATACCATCTTGGTCGCGAAATTCTTTTTGCATCTTCATTATCTCGTTCTCGAAAAGAGCATCTAAGTATGGATACTGCTTTGACGATAAGGCGATTGAAGTAATGGCCGATAGCACTTTCATCGCCGATCAACGAAGAAGGGAATTTCGGGATAAGATAAATAAAAAGGAACAGTTTCTTCGACTTTTTCTTCGCGGACGATTTAACGGGATATAGTGCGTGACAAAAACTGATCTACGGGCGTAGGAGTCGTCATGGTGGTAGAGGGATGTCTGACTGGAGGCTTTAATGTTAGTCGGGAAGGAAACCCATGTAGGTTTTGCCGATGGAACGGACGCGGCCGATGGCCGGGCTAGTGTTGGCGTGGCGATTGTCGAATCCTCAATGCTTGGCCAAGTATTGGCTCGCCAATGGTTGGTTTGATCATTTGTGACCAATGCTCGGCAGCGTTCGACTCACCAATTATTATCGCCCTATATATGTAACCTATAGAGGGCCGACATTGACAACCAATTATCGGCCTATCCTCTTGATCGACCTTGGGGCCAATGTTGGGTGCCAATATTGGCAAGTACTTATCATCCAAGGCTCCCTTGATGATTGCGCCAAGCCCGCATACCAATGTTGGCAACATCGGTACCAAGCTTCGCACAACCATTGGCCACATCCGATCACCCTACATGGGACGGAGTAAAGTTGTGAAATTAGGTAATTTCACGGAGAAATTAGAACGTTTTGAAGAACGCAAGGGGTCTGTTACAACGAAGACGGTATAGTTGCGGGAAGCGCGTTCTCGGGGCCTTTTATCGGATTATTATTTGATTCCGCGTTTGTACGGGGATCGTTTCGGTCGTCCACTAGGCGGTGGAATTTGTTAGCCACAAAACTGTCGAGGTTGATGGCCACGAAGCACTGGAGGTTGATGGCCACTGGCAGTGGAAACATGTAGGCCATGAAACAGTGGAGTGTGAGTAGCCCGTCTCGCCGAGAGGAGTGAGACCGAAGTCAAGAAAAACTGCGATCTTTTAAAGCCGATCACGGCTCGGATTTCGTGATACGAGGGGCGACGGTTCGTCCTAACCGTACATTCTGGCCTACAGTGCGGTGTTTATAGTTAATATTAAATTAAAAAGTGCTAACAGTTATTGTGACGTCATAGAATGGTGCGTTTTAGCATTAGATATTTTAAAAATATAACGTTTGTGCGCGTCAGTGTGTGTTTGTGCGTTTTTTGCATTTTTACGATACGTGTTTGCGTGATTGTTTTTCCGGTGCAACAGGTGGATTGCCGGTAATGTGGATTTCCCTTCAGTTGTGAGTATTTATATATACAAATTTTTCCTTAATTATATTTTTGGTTTTTTTCATAAGACACTTAATTATATTTTGGTATTTAATATTTAACATGTTATTTTTTATTTTACAGGTGAGAGCGAAGAGACCACGGAGAAGCCGTCGGGCGCCATTCGTTGTTGTCGTCGCAAATCTCCATGGGAGTGTTCCGGAGAGTCGACGGAGTCTGGTAAAGTCTTCGCCGCAGTAAGTATATATCTTTAGGATAAATATTAATTATTGATATGTATGGGTTTTATTTTTCAGATTGGAACGAGGAGGTGGCCGAGAAGCCGCCATGCACCAGTCGCCGGATGATCGCCGTGGGGTCGCATCCACCGAGACTCATCCGAGGGTTCCACGTTACCGGTAAGGATATTTCGAATGCGTTAAGCATTTGTTGATATTATTATTAATATGTGTTTTTTATAGTTTCAGGTGAGGACGTCTTTCCGTCGGCAGACGAGTGATCTCGCCTGGAGGGCCATAGATGGGGTGCGGTGGAGGGTCGATTACGTCTCGGCGGAAGTTCCGGCGGGGAAGCTTAACATCTCTGTCGTAGGTAAGTACATAATTTAGTATTAATGTTTAGAATATCATATAATAATTTTCGTTTGTTTGTTTCAACTTTTAGGTGTTCGAGCGAGGATAATTTACGCGTCGGCGTACAACATGCGCACATGTGGACACAACCTGACACACGTTGTGCCAGGGTCACAGTTTCTCATTTTCGGTACGCTGTATCTGTACATTTTACAATATATCTGTTATATATTTGATTTTTATTTCTAATCTTTCTCTCGTTCTGCGTTTTTGTGTGTTTTTATCCGTAAAAAAATCGTTTCTGATTTTCGCCACGCTATATGCGCACAGCAGTCGTATCGTAGAATATCGCTGTCGCGACTGGTGGATATTCCGTACGTATAACCTATGGAGGTTTTGCCGATTGAACGAAAAAAGCCGATCAGCGGGCCAGTATAGGCGTCACGATATTAATAACCCAACCTTGGCCGAAAATTGGCCGGTGGGTGAATTTTCGGCCAAGTATTGGTTTGCCAATTGTTGGTTTGTCGTCTGAGGTCAATACCCGGCCGAGCATGAACTCACCAACCATTGGTCTGCCGATTTTCAGCCAATGTTCAGCCGAATGATTCGCCAACCGTTAGTCTGTTGATACGCGGACTGATGAACCATGGACGATTCGCCAACCATTGGTCTGTTAATACATGGACTAATGAACCATGGTCGATTCGCCAACCGTTGGTCTGTTGATACATGGACTGGTGAACCATGATCGATTCGCCAACCATTGGTCTGTTGATACATTGTGACATTCACCCTAGGCGGCCTCCTCGCTAGGGCCGAGCCTGGACGTAGGAATAAATCGGGGCACCGAAAATCCCCCTTTTTGGCGGACCGTTGATCGAAGCTTCTCGAACGTTCGAGAACGTTCGCGAAGTGTACCCCACTTACGCATTTTCGGCATACCACCGGGGGGGCCGAGATAGTGGGAGCGCGTAAGGTATGGAGAACGAGCGTGCCGCGTGCAAAGCTGCGGTATATAAGGCGGTGCGCGACACGGAAGAAGCACCTTATTCTCAACGGTGACGAAGAGAGGTAAGTGTCAAGACCCTTCCCTATGGTCCGGATGGCTCGTGGAGACACAGCCGACCCGGATTCATTTCCTGAGAGACCAGGAGTCACCGGTGGGGACGTCGGCTATCCTGGTTTTCTCATCCCCGTAGATCGAGACTAGGGAGGTAACCCGGCAGGATGGAACCTGAAGCGAGTACCGGTGGGGTGGTGGTGACATCACGAACCACGCAGCTCTCGTGGAAGCCGAAATCTCTGCCGAGGACTCGATCTGGGCCGGCATGGAAGAGTATGGGAGTGTTTCCCATATGATTCCCGTGGAGCCAGTACCAGATCCAGCAGACAACGGGGAAACAACGTAAAGACCGCACACCAGGTCAAGACATCAAGTACCGAGAATAATTGGCCGCTTAGTATAAAATTAATTAAAATCCATTTTTCTCTTATAAATAATTAAAAATGACGCGGTTTGCGTTCGCACCGTCGCATTAAAGTTGTAACAGAAATACCTAACTTCCATTAAACCATTAAGGAACGACTCCATTTGTTTAGCGGGCAATATGCCATAACTAAAGTTAAGATTAGGACTGAATTTGCTTTTCAACGACTTGCGCAGCTATTTTCAGCTCAACAGTAAGAAGATCCACCACAAGGAAGACTACGATTGTACAGTAACTCTAAGATGAATTTAATAAACAATCAATTTTTTTTAGTAACTGATTGCCTACAAATAATTTCTCGCTCGTCCCGAACCCAACGTCCATCGGTCCCCTGATAAAAATAAGGGGCCCAAAAAGTGGAACGTTACAACTGGCGCCCGAACAGGGACGAGCGAAGGTATCGGTGAATGAAAAATTGATTGTCAAAAAAATGTAAACATAAAGGTTTAAAGTAGAAGCTCGGGTTTAAAAATCGATTAAATGAAATCACGCGGTCAACAAAAAACACCAATAAAATAATTAAATGGCACAGAGGCCGAAGGTAGTAGGGGGGCTCCTAGTTAAGAGCGAAGGGATTCCCTGGAGAAAATGGGGGAAGGATCCAAAGCGGAACTTCCGCCCGAAGAGAGGTACCAGCTCGAGTCCGAGCGAAGCAGCCGAGTCCGAGTCTGGGTACGAGCCTAAGTCCGAGTCCGAGGCCGAGTCCGAGCATGAAGCCGAGTCCGCGCCCGAGTCCGAGTCTGGGTGGGGGAGTATGAGGTGAGGGAGGTCCCTACTCAAAACTAGGAGCAGGAGGAGCATATGGGTAAAAATAACAGTAAGGGGTGAATTGAACGCGTGATAGAAGGAGTAAATGAGATTTTTTACTAGTAAATGAGCTAAAGCAGAAGAATAAAAATAAAAAAAAAATAAAAATATAGTATAGCGCGCAAAATACAATTGGAAATTTATATTCGTAAATTTAAATTGAAATCTAAAGAAAGCAGGAGAAATCTGCTGAGGCTAAATTCTTCTCGGGTCCATATGGAGCTGGAAGGTGGGTGAATCTTAAACAACCACAAATATCCATCCGTCCGCAGAAGGAGGATGCACCACACCAGAATCTACAAAGATTACACCCACCGACCAAGAGCTCAGAGCAAATAAACTCTAGGAGAAGGGAACATTTTTTTTATCCCTTCGGCAAACACGGGTCCAGAAACTTAAACGTTGTTTCTTTTTCTGTCCCAAAAATTTTTTTTTTAAATTTTCTTTCGGGTTTTCTTTTAATTCTTTTATCGATAACAGCGCTCAAGAAAAACAAATAATAGTAAAAAGAGATATGGAGTTCGCGACCCAAACGGTCCCTGGAACTGGAGTGGCCCACTTTTCCGGGGGCACTCCAAACATCGGCGGGTGGGAATACTTCCCGGGTCCTGCAGGGCTCAAGGTGGTCACGCCACGAAAATGGTCCGAAGTCGGAGACGGTCCTTTCGCGAAGGGTAGGGGAACCCAAGCATGAAAAAAAAAAAAGAGCAAAGGAATCCAAACGATGCCCGTGAAGGAGGAGGAAAAAGAGCAATGGGAGGAAGAAAGAAGAAAGGATGAAGAGATAAAAAAAAAAAGAGAGATGGAGTGGAAACTGAAAACCATCGAGATCAAGAGGCGATACTCAAACAAGGACCGATATCGAGAGTGGATGATTCGGAGTAGGATTAGGATCAAAAAGGAGAAGGACGAGGAGGTGATTTGGGCGGAAAAAAAATTGCAGGAGTGGTGTGCGGAGAGAGAGAGGGAATGGTGGGCCGCAGAGGTGCTGGGGGAGGATCTGGATCAAAACGAGGTTGACGATATTCTGGACGCGGTTAACCCCCCAGCACTTCTCGACCCCCTTCCAGAGGTTAATGAAGATGTAAACGAGGCAGTGTTGTTGGAGGACCTCCTCAAGGAACTCCAAAAAGAGAGAGAAAATCCTCCAGCAACCCTGGCCCGAAAGAAGCCCCAGATAAAGGAGGATTTTGTTTTCAAAGTGCCACATGAGGAGTGGAGGGAGTTCCTTCGCCGTCACAAGGAGGAGATAAAAAAATAAATAAACTAAAAAGGGGCACCTTAAACCCCCATCCGAATTCTGCAACCTAAAAAAATCCCTAAAAACCGGGAATTTATTTTATTTTATTTTGAGATTTTTTTTTTTGGGACACAAAATTTATTTCTTTCAGAAGTCAGAGAAGCAGCAAGGCGGCCAGCTGCGAGGTAAGAGGAACCAGCGAATTTCAACAGTCCCTTAAGTAACTAGGGTGAACTTGTGAAGCCCCAAACGGCTTTTTGTTCCAAATGCGTTTGGGTCTGGGGGGGCGTTGTGACATTCACCCTAGGCGGCCTCCTCGCTAGGGCCGAGCCTGGACGTAGGAATAAATCGGGGCACCGAAAATCCCCCTTTTTGGCGGACCGTTGATCGAAGCTTCTCGAACGTTCGAGAACGTTCGCGAAGTGTACCCCACTTACGCATTTTCGGCATACCACCGGGGGGGCCGAGATAGTGGGAGCGCGTAAGGTATGGAGAACGAGCGTGCCGCGTGCAAAGCTGCGGTATATAAGGCGGTGCGCGACACGGAAGAAGCACCTTATTCTCAACGGTGACGAAGAGAGGTAAGTGTCAAGACCCTTCCCTATGGTCCGGATGGCTCGTGGAGACACAGCCGACCCGGATTCATTTCCTGAGAGACCAGGAGTCACCGGTGGGGACGTCGGCTATCCTGGTTTTCTCATCCCCGTAGATCGAGACTAGGGAGGTAACCCGGCAGGATGGAACCTGAAGCGAGTACCGGTGGGGTGGTGGTGACATCACGAACCACGCAGCTCTCGTGGAAGCCGAAATCTCTGCCGAGGACTCGATCTGGGCCGGCATGGAAGAGTATGGGAGTGTTTCCCATATGATTCCCGTGGAGCCAGTACCAGATCCAGCAGACAACGGGGAAACAACGTAAAGACCGCACACCAGGTCAAGACATCAAGTACCGAGAATAATTGGCCGCTTAGTATAAAATTAATTAAAATCCATTTTTCTCTTATAAATAATTAAAAATGACGCGGTTTGCGTTCGCACCGTCGCATTAAAGTTGTAACAGAAATACCTAACTTCCATTAAACCATTAAGGAACGACTCCATTTGTTTAGCGGGCAATATGCCATAACTAAAGTTAAGATTAGGACTGAATTTGCTTTTCAACGACTTGCGCAGCTATTTTCAGCTCAACAGTAAGAAGATCCACCACAAGGAAGACTACGATTGTACAGTAACTCTAAGATGAATTTAATAAACAATCAATTTTTTTTAGTAACTGATTGCCTACAAATAATTTCTCGCTCGTCCCGAACCCAACGTCCATCGGTCCCCTGATAAAAATAAGGGGCCCAAAAAGTGGAACGTTACAACATGGACTGATGAACCTGATTTGCCGATTTTAGGCCAATGTTCGGCCGAATGACGACTCGCCAATAATCGGTTTGCTGACGTGACACGAACACTGGGCCATCAACCAGCGGGTTTGCCCCGCTAGATGGCGCCATCCCAAGTTATTTCTTACAAGCGAAAGTGTCCTCGAGCGTCAACATAGGACCATGCGAAATGACATGTTAATTAATTCTCGCAAAATATGCGTATTATTTTTGGGTTATGTACTCCATAGTCAATAAATGCTTAGTCGATACATTGACTGAGTACAATCGCTTTGCGAGTTCTAGCAAGAGAAAATATATAAAATATAATTTCATACAGACATGTGAAGCATAAAAATTTAAAATAAAAAAAAACTTCCGACTGCAAGTTGTACAAAACGATTGAAATAATTAACGATAAAAAATATTGTTAATGAAAAAGTAGCTTTAAAAAGGATATAATAATTCATATATGTAACAATAATTAAGATAGTCAGTAACTAACCATAGTAATAATTAATAATAAAGAATATTGGCCCAATTAACTAATCGCAATTATATCAATACGTTCATTATATTCGCTACATTCGGGAGACGTCTTCCCTCACAACAGATTTATATAATATAATCATATTCTGGTACCAAGTTTATTTGTGGGGATATATAAGAACTGGGTTCGGAAGCCGTCTCGACAAAAAGTGGACGAAGAAGAACGAAGAGAGCAACGATATATACAAAGTCTTATCAGAGAAACACAACATTAGAAAATTGAATCTAAGAGACACAATATTTAGAAATTTATATCGCTTACAGATATCACTTTGCGAATATGACATTACATTACATCGATCGAGTTAAAACTGTAGAACTGCATAATTCACTTTGTTTATTTAACTCCTTTTGCTGTTGGGATTTTTAAAATTGTTGTAACATTTCTTTTTTCATGTTTTTAAAAGTATTTAAAGTATAATAAATAATATAACCAAAACGCGAAAACCGTAAGATTGTAAACAAATAAATAATAAGTAATAAGTAATAACGGTTTGGAAAGCACGCTTAAAATTGTTTTATATATAACAACGAATTATCATAGACGCAGCGTGACGCGCATTCGAGGTTATACTATACGTTGAGTGAATTCAATGCACTATAGTATACACATAGACTACAGCATTTTTATAGCAGACGATAAATAATCACAAGGACAATAGTAGATAATACCGGCCGCCTTTCGATATATCTGAATAGGCTTTTGGTCCGTTTTTTTGAAGTCAGTTATCTCTGCTACTTCACATTTATTTCCCTAATCTGTCGCTACGGACACACTCTTGCATCTACAGAACTATAGAGACATTGAGCCGTTCCAACAAACATTGGAGACTACGAAATCAGCAAAATCAGAGGGCCTCAGTGAAACTCATAACTCCCGCCTTTTTGCTCGAGCAGGCCGTCGGGCGTTAAAAAAGGGACAAGGATACTTCAACTTTTACAATATTCAAAAAAGTATACGATAAAACCATTCTCGCCGTATATAAGTAACCTATAGAGGGCCCACATTGAAAACCAATCATCGGCCGAGCATCCTGAATGACCTTCGGGCCAATGTAAGCTGCCACCATCGGGCCGGGTTTATCATCCAAGGCTCGATAGATGACCGGGCCAAGCTCGCATGCCAATGGTGGCACCGTGGGCTTCCAGGTTGGCCCGACTGTCGGCCCCATCCGTTCACCCTACATGGGAATACGTGTAGGATGCGAGAGGATGCATACTCTCAGGGTAACATCGCGAATACGAGCGTTACGAATGAAATATTTCGCTGAAGCTCTTTCTGCAAATCGTGTTCCGAATACGATTTCCTATTTCCCGCAAACTCACCGGATTCAAGATATTACATTCGACAAGTGTAATGTAAGATGGATGTAGGAGCTTCTGTGTACAATGTATGTATCGCGTGTAACTGTATTTTCGACACGTATAGTTACAAGCGTTTCAATCTTTTTGGCTGTGAGTCCTCATTCGCGACCCAGTTTTTTCTAAGCATCGACGCCAGGTAGTTTCATCTGTTAGGTCTCGTCAAACCTTTTATATACAGCTCTATATTCGATTTATCTACTCAACAGGGCTATGTATACAGTGGAATTGCATAGGCAAACGTGCACGAAAATAAATGAATAATAACTCGGTGCTATACAAGAAAAAAAAAATTATGTGTTTTCCGGCCAATTTTATATTTCATATAATACGAAAGCAGCCAGTATGTCTACGGGGTATGCATGCATCAATGTTACTGGCATGATCCCGTAAAAATTTTCTATCCCTCATGTATACTTGGACATATCTTTTCTTAAAAAATCTGTTGTTACAAGTAATTAATTTGTTCACAAATTCAGAATTCGAAATTTCTGGAACGGAGCGCATAATTTATGCGAATCTTAATCATTATTGCGCGTTGTTATCTTCGGTGTGGCTTTTTGTATTCCTTTAAAGTAAACCATTTCACACTTCAGCCTTAATCGCTATTTTATATTTATCCTCTATCTTTATCATATCTTTGTTCGCTGCATGGAAAGAGTTGATAAACAAAAAACTTTAAGGTGATGTCGCCTTGAGTTGTCTTTCCTTGTGTGACGTACTGGCATCGGTTGCGTCGAAATAACACCGTCGCGTGAAACGCGATGAATTCACTGGTGATCACCATTGCTTCTAATAAAAGTAAGAAATTGGATAAATATCCCGGCAAGTATATACGCTCGTTGACAGACACACTGATACCATCGCGGTCACCCACGTATACTCACAAGCATAAATAGCATATACAACCACCGATCACGCTTTCCACTCTCTCTCTCTCTACACTCTTCCGCTTCACTTATGATCACACGCACTTAACACTGATAAAAAATACGGTCGAATCAACTAAGATTTGGGCAGGGACGTTCAAATAAATATTTAGTTGGTCGAACAAAATATTTGAATGACTCAAAAATGTTTTGGTGATATCACCAAAATATGTTTGAGTCAGTAAAATACTTTGTTCGACCAACTAAATATTTATTTGAACGTCCCTGCCCGAATCTTAGTTGATTCAACTGTACTTTTTTATCAGTGACTGAATACACTACTGTATAGTTCGTGGCGAGATTTGAGAACCTTATACTTATCTCCGCGGTGCGAAACACTCTTAGATTCCTTCCGGCCTTCATGACTTTCGCATGCTTTACCAAGACCGTAGGTTTCCTTCGAGATTTTAAGTTCGCCATGCAGACACTGATCGAGGAGTTTGCCGAGCTGCACCTTTACGATTCGATTGGCAGCTCGGGTCTAACTTGTCCGGCTTGCTCGTCCGCCGATTAGGTGACAATCCCGGGAGGTTTGTAGCAAATTTAGCAGAAATAATATCTCGGTGAGAAACGGCGAAAGGATATATTTTCATGCACCCTTGACCCCTTAGTCAAGAGTCTCAGAAAAGTATCGCGCGACGGCCCGTGTTGCATAGAATAACGTCATCGCTGCGGTCAGCGCGATGAAACTTGTGGGAGGAAATTCGAGCTTTTCCCTCACACTCCCTTCCGTCGGTCAAAAGAAATCCTTCTCCTTTTTATTCTCCCTTTCGGGATGGGCGCCAGGCGTACGAAACGCCGGAGAAGATTTCGGACACGGATCTAATTTTTCCCGACCAGCCGCAGCTGTCTAATCCGGAGAGGGGCTGGGTTCAAAAGTACAATCAAGTTGGCAAACCACAAATTACGGGAACCAAATAAACTAATTCTTTATTTAAAACAACCAATGTTTGACTCGAAGGAGGGAAAAACCGGAGTACCCGGGGTAAAACCTCCGTCCCGTAATTAACCAGTCTTTGGTACAATTCACCCAATAATAATACAAATATCTCCCGACGCTCGGGACTCGCTCGCTCAAACACACACGCACACAACGACGATACTCGCGTTCGCGGAACGATCGGACGGGACTGTATGGCTCACGCACAATTTCTCAAACTCTCACACATCGTTTCAAACGCTCCAAATACAAAAGCAAATCAATTTCCTCGCGAACAAAATACAAAATAGGCGGTTCTAATTTCCCAACCCCGATACCCAAAAAAACCCCGAGCGAGCTCGGCCGAATCCACACACACCGAGCCTAAAACGCACAAATTCCGACCGCCCACGATCGACGATACGACTTGGCTCCTTCCCGTGGATCACTATCCCAAGGCGATTACTTAATTATCCAAGACTCTAATTTTCACTACAAAGCTCGCGCGACTTCGCATCATTCCCCTCGCGTTTCGATACGCCCTTGACGCGCGACACAGCTCGCGTCCACCGGTCGACGCCGTTCGCGATCTCTCGGGAGTGGTCAAGGCGAAGCGCGCCGACGAGTACCATATTCCCGGTAATTCTTCCCGAACACACGGCAAATATTTAAACAATCAACACGAAGCTACTACAATTATAAACCCGGGACGAGAAAGCTCACCGGCACAAGAGAAATTATTCCCGCGGCGATAGATGACGAGACGCTCGCTCCGCAGACCCATTGTCGCAAAATTCGGGAAAAATTCTCCCGCTGACCAGCTCGCTCGTGAACTCAACGGAAAGTGCCCAGAGCATCGATCCTCGATCGCTCTCGTTAACGCGTCCCTACCCCTGCCTAATCGCGCGATCTCACATTCGTCCGTCTTCGGCCCGTTCCGGGATTTCGGCAACGCTCTCCCGCGACAACGTAACGCTGATAGCCGCACGGGAGAGACACAGGTGATTCCGTCTCACAGTGGTACTCAATCCCCACTGTAACGAGACGCCGATGATATTAATAATTATGCAGCTCGGGACTCCGGCAGCTGCACTCCCGACGGGATGAAGACGTTGCACAACTATTGTGGGATGTTGACCCCAAAGATCGTCTCGATAGCGACTCCGACAGCCGGGGTAGGTCAGTCGATTTCCCCCAGTTCTCCGGGATGAGAATCTCTGGCGAGCGAAGCACAGTCCAACGACGACTCTTCCTTGTTCCCCCGATGACGAATTTCTCTCCTCGGCTCGCCCCCTCGCCCGAGACGCGAAATACATGAAATATTTCCACAAAATAAAATTAAAAATAATTCGATCTGAGACAATTGGCCCTATGGAATCGCCTTGTGAGCCGACGAGCAAGCTGAAACGGTCGAATAAGTAACGGGCAAAATTTGCCACGTTACAAACTATACGAAAAGGAGACATTCCATGTATTTTGATGCCTTGATAATTAATTGCTCGTCGCTGACAAGTCTATACGGCCTATATCCCGAGTAGAGTCATTTGTCAATTATTCCAGCACAGAACGTGACACGTGCGTCGACCTAATTCCCCATGGAAAGACAACTATGTTTCTCCTTAGCTGTTTGTGATCGCGAAACGGCATTCATTACAAACTGCTAAAAAAATACAGTTGAATCATCTACAGATTCGGGCAGGGACGTTCAAATAAATATTTTGTTGGTACAGCTAAAATATTGGTTAGGTTAAAAAATGTTGGATGATTTTATCAAAATATTTTGTCGACCAACTACATATCTATTTCAACGTCCCTGCCCGAATCTTTAGTTAATTCAACCGCATTTTTTTGACAGTGCAGGTTTTGTTGACGACCGCGATATTTCACATAGCCTTAAGTCAGTTACCAACAGGAATTTTTTTATCACAAATGCGACTTTAAAAAATTCAACATGTGGGTAATTAATTTATAAAAAAATAATAATATTCGTTCGTTTTTCATCGATGAGAGAAAAACAAGATGCGTGGCGCTTGATCTATTGTAAAAGTGTATACGTGCGTAACTCTCACAGTTCGGGTACATATGGCATAGAATGTCTAAGAGAAAATACGTTCCGCGTGCCTTGGCCATCACCACGAACGTTTGCGTTTTTATATATACATATATATACATCGGCCACACCGTTTCCTTGGCTTTCAACAGGGTGGACTATATACCGCAAGGAGTGTGCTAGAAATAATGATGATTGATAATATACGTGAGGCTATTGAGAGGTATCGACTCGAAATAAAACTACGGTAAGCCCATAGCGTCTATCGATCTTTTAACCTTCACATAAATAAATTGAAAAGGTGTACAGAGTTTACCGATACGTCATTCGCTTACGTAGCATCTTTCTTTTTTAAAAAATCTTTCACATCTTATCTACGACAGTTTCATCTTTTCGGACCCTTTGAACGAACGATCAATATTCGATCAATCTTGTTCCCGAAAGATTGCCCTTTCGATTATCATTTTTAACACCCTACTGAAAAGGAGGAGTATTATGTGGTCGACACTGACGTGAGTTATCGGTTTGGTTTCCGTACCGCCCCCCCCCCCCCTCTATCGTCTAAGCCGTTGAAAAGATCGTAATATACCTCACATAAAAAATGTTCAGAATTTTTTGCCGCATTTTCGTAGCCTCTGATTATTTCTTAATTCTGTTCCCGAGCATAAATTGCCGTTGGGCTGACCTCACGTCCCTATCAGGCATTGCCTAACGCTTCATCAGGCCCTGATGATAGAGAAGTCAGCGATAGAGAAGTCGGCGATAGAGAAGCCGGCGATAGAGAAGCCGGCGATAGAGAAGCCGGCGATAGAGAAGCCGGCGATAGAGAAGCCGGCGATAGAGAAGCCGGCGATAGAGAAGCCGGCGATAGACAAGTCAGCGATTGAGATACCGGAGACATCAAGTTCACCAATAACACCAAAGATTAAAACAAAAAGGTTCGACACAACTTTTCTTACAGGAATGGTCTCGTTTATGTGCTTTTATTTCATTTAAAAAAATTGAATTTATTTATTTTTACGTTTTTAGAAAGCAAAAAACTGCTCATAATTATAACAATGCTACGCTGAAGGAAGCCTTGCACGCAATCAACAAAGGAATGCCTGTCGGAACCGCAGCGAGGCTGCATAACATTCCAAGAACTACGTTACGTGATAAAAAAAGTGGGAAACTGCCTCCATCCGTAAAAAATCGAGGCCCGGAGTGTATACTTGGAGACGAGTACGAACACAATCTCGTACAATGGGTATTGTACATGAGTCAGAATGGATTTCCCGTGACACGAGTTCAACTGCTGGACAGCGTTCAACTGCTGTTGAATCACGAGAAGAAGAAAACGGTCTTCAAAGACAATCGACCTGGACGTCATTGGTACGATGCCTTTCGCGCTCGCCACCCAGAGTTATCGGAACGAATGTCGCAGAACTTGTCGCGTTGTCGAGCCTTAGTAGGCTTAGTAGGCTGGAGAACGAGCTTCTGCGAAAATTCAGAGACGTTGATGAAGGAGAAGAATGGAATAGTGAATCGAAGCACGAAAGTCTGTTTGACCTCTGGAGACAGGTTAAGAGAAGTATCAACCCCAGCGTAGTGAGTCGCGATATTTGGGTAAGCAGCGTTGTCAACGAAACACTTGTTGCTAATGAAAAAGTTTCGGTATTTAGTCTCGATATTTTTAGTTAATTTTTTAATAATGAATTTTACTTTGCAGTCGTCGAAAGATTCGACTGAAAATTTTAAAACGTCGGTTTTTATCATTTCATTAATGTACACATGATTAATTTTTGTATATAATAATCATTATTTTTGTAATATAAAAATAGATCCGTCGTGAAGATACGGCAGAGCAAAGGGAAGAGACGTTCGAAACACTCAACGCCATTGGAGAAGCTGACTCAGGTTCGATTGTAGTTACCGACGATATTCTGATTCATCCAATCGAAACTCCATTAAATTTAGACACGGCAAACGGAGACACAGACAATTCAAACATTAATGACGTCGACCCGAACGAAGACGTGGTAATTGACGAGATTAGTCCGGTCGGCGTCTTGGTACCGATAGAAGAGCAACGAAACGATATCGTACAGATTGATAATAAGATGGTCGAATCGATTGAAGAAGAAATACCCGAATCATTGAATGAGAAGAATTCTCCCAACTCTCAATCGCTAAAATCGGAGACTCATGTCCCATCAAACATACCCTCGCCATTCAAAACTACATTGTTTTGGCCTTCAAACAACAAGGTTCCAAAAAAGGGAAAGGACCAAGAAAATTTCCCTAAAGAAAAGGTACCATCGGTAGTAACCGGCACTAAATGGGTCGAATTTCAGCGAGCGAAGGACGAAAAAAAAACGACTGTTCGAAGAAAAAGAAGAAAGAAAGGCAGAACGCCTGAAGAAATCACAGCTGAGGAAAGAAGAACAAGAAATCGCGAAGGCGGCAAGACTAGTAAAAAAAGAAGCTCTTGAAATTGCAAAAGCTGCGAAAAAAACAACAACAAGAGGCGCGAGCCAAGAAAAAAATTAAAATAAGGCACTCAGCAATTTTGGAAGGCGAAAATTAAAAAATCTAAGGATGACCGGGAAAATTGTTACGTAAATATAACGTCTTGTTTTATATTAGCACATAGCTTTTGTATCTAAGTAAATAAAATATGATCTATACAGGTTATTCAATTATGCGCGCACTTCCCTCCGTTTCGAGTATGAAATTTCTAACTCATTTTCGATATTCCACTACCGATGGTGCCATAAAGTTCGACATAAATGATAGAAACTTGATACTCGGTGATCCAACATATACTGCGTCACGAGCGGCGGAAACTGGGTACATGACGATGACGGAAACTGCGACATAAGTGGCGGAAACTGGGTCCGCGAGGTGGCGGAAACTGCAGCATGAGGTATAAAAAGTGGCGGATACCCCGGCAGTAGAGAAGCATTGTTAAAACGATAATTTAATAATTATGTCCTGCTGAATTAACTGCTATAATGGCTGAATCGCATTCAGAAGGCTTCGATGCATATATTAAAACAGTTTTTTTCGAACCGACAATACAACCCGTGTATAAATAATGGAAAATCGCGTTTACTGCCCTAAAGATGGCGGAAACTGGGCCATTTACTACGTCCAGCATAACGAATAAAATTTTCTTCTCTATTTTCCTTACTAAAGCAGACACAGGAAACATCATAGGAAACGAAAACCGGTCACGTTACCTACATTGACCAAACATATAAAGAGAAGATCGTTTCTCCTGCAACTATCTTGCGAACTTCGTCGGTAACCCGGTATGCATAAGATTTCATTTTAAATGAAAGGCCAAGAAAAAGTTTTACAGGAGTCTCGTACCAAATGCTATTTCATAAGGTGTGAAAACGGGGGTTTCCGTACGTAGCGTGCGTAAAATTGCCATTTTAGCACCGAGTGAAGCAAAAATATGATCGGTCCGCTAACAATAAGCGTTCGATCCGTGAACCAGAATGTAAACTACCAGCCTCGATAACTACATGAGGTGTCAGACAACGGCACGCGGGCGGATCGCAATAGGGCCTCACGTTCCTAAGCATAATTGTTAATAGCCGAATTAACTCGGAACAAATCCGGACGAGAATAAATGTTACTAAATAATAACCCTATAACACACATATGGGGTACAAAAATACCCTAGATGCCCTTCAAACTGCGCTCCTACAGTAGAAATTGACATTATCGACTCAGGATCTCCACGATAATTTATTTCCATGATCTGACGATGTGTAGAGGCCGGTAGTAGCCTCAGTTGCTCGCTCGACTAACGCACGACTATCGCACAGGCCGTTAACGCAGCGCGCTGCTGGTACCAAAATACATCACATGTGATAAACGTGTAATAGTGAGCGAAATCTCCTTGGCAGTAGATGCGGGAAAATGCTGATCAGGACGTAACAATAATATGATATTTATTATCACCGTCATATGTTTACGCATCAACCCCGATATAAGGGAATAACTTTGAGAAGCGGGGGAAAATAACGAAAAAAAAACCCGATATGAACCCGGATCAAAAGCCTCCTGAAGACTACCGTTCAGCTTTACTGACTTTTTATCGACTCCGCGAATATGAGTAATTCGCACGACGTAACCGCATAAAAACACTGCTCGACACGACCCATGTAGGGGGAACGGATGAGGTCGACGATGGGACCAACCTCGAAGCCCACGGTGCCACCTTTGGCATGCGAGCTTGGCCCGATCATTTAACGGGCTTTGGATGATAAGCCGGCCCGATGGTGGTAGCGTATATTAGCCCGAAGGTCATTCATGATGCTCGACCGATGATTAGTTTTCAATGTAGGTCCTCTATAGGTCCCTTATATCGGGCGAGAATGGTTTTATCGTATATTTTTTTGAATATTGTAAAAGTTGAAATATCTTTATACCTTCTTTATCCTTCGCATGTTTGTAATAGATTATATTTTATATATTTTCTCTTGCGATAATTCTCAAAGCGATCATACTCAGTCAATGTGTTGCCTAAGCGTTTATTGACTATGGAGTACGGAACCCAATAGTAATACGCATTTTTTGCGAGAATTAAAGAACGTGTCATTCCCTATGCTCCTATATTGACGCTCGGGTACATTATCGCTTGTGACAAATAACTTGCGTTGGTGCCATCTAGCAGTGAAAGGGGCTGGTTGACAGTCCAATGTTGGCTTCACATCGGCAAACCGACGATTGGCGGATCGATATTTGCCCGAACATTGGCTTAAAATCGGCAGACCAATGATTGGTGTGTTCATGCTCGGTCGGACATTGACTTCAGACGACAAACCAACAATTGGCAAATCAACACTGGGCCAAGCATTGGAAGCAAATTGACCAACCAACAAATTTGTCCAAACATTAGCCCAAATCAGCAGAGAAATAGTTTGTAGTTTTATGCATCAACACACCACCGGTTGTCGAATCAACATTTGACCGATCATTGGCCTAATATCGGCAGAACAATGGTTGGTAAATGTATGCTCTGTCGAAAATTGGCCTCAAATCGACAAACCAACAATTGGTGAGCCAATACTCGGTCGAACATTGATCTCAGATCGAAAAACCAATGATTGGCAAACCAATCAACGGCCAATGCTTGGC
Organism: Ichneumon xanthorius; assembly: GCA_917499995.1. Taxonomy (NCBI): domain Eukaryota; kingdom Metazoa; phylum Arthropoda; class Insecta; order Hymenoptera; family Ichneumonidae; genus Ichneumon; species Ichneumon xanthorius. The sequence continues at coordinate 1,529,654 of CAKJTD010000001.1, read as the reverse complement.
CGAACATTCGCCGAACATTGGGGTATTAATATCGTTACGTCAACACTGGCCCGTTGATTATCCGTTTTCGTTCAATCGACAAAACCTCCATGGGTTACTGCTATTTGAGGCAGACATCGCTTAGAGTCGAAAATATACATCAACGGTTTACGATCTATTTCGAAGACGAAAAATTACGTCCATACGCAAACTGATAAAATGACTTAATACCAAAAGCCAAAGCTAACGCTTCCCGATGTAACGGCGAGTAACCCCTTTCTGCCACAGATAGCAATGTCGAAGCAAACACGACCGGACTTTCAACGTCATGCTCCAATTCGTGGGACAACACTGCACCGATTGCGACGGGTGACGCATCTCATGAAATCTTTATCGGTAAATCCGGGTTATAATGCATTAGAACATCGGATGAAACTAAGTATTGTTTGGCTTTCTTGAAAGGGTCATCTCGGACTTTAGACAAGTTGCATGGAAGTCGCTCGTAACTATTAAGAAATCGATGGTAACTTCGTGCCTCCCGTTTATTCCCAATATCAATCTTTTCCTTATTCTATTTACGTTGCCTCCCTGGCAACAGAGTTTGTTATTACTCCGAATTGTATGTTCGTTGTGAGAGCTCGGGCGATATTGTCCTCTCGTCTGTTTGTCACATAAATTATTCAAACAGTAACAACTCATACGAAGAACTTACTAAATCAGCGTAATTCATGATTAATTTCGAATAATAATTAGTTATGCCCAGAAAAGTTGATGCGTTTACAATAGGTTTCTTTTTTTTCAGCGGCTTGCAAGTCGTCAGCACTCAGGACAAACCCAAAAAAATTGAACTTTATCTTTGGCGAATTCGCACTTATCTTTTCTAGCGGTTAACCCAGGTTCTTTGGAACACGACAACACCGCTCTTAGTCTCAAATCATGAATTTCTCTCGAAGTGCACGTGAACAAAATAGCGCAAAAGAAGCAAATGACTCCCTCGACACCGTTCAGAACTTTCTACATTTCTCTTCAAACTAATCCGGGCGCCGACTCCACTCCGATGCAAAGTTTGTAAGGTAAGTCGAGGTGATATGGCCATGGTTTTTTAAACAATGAAAATGTGAGGTTTAGCGTTAAAAAAATCTTCAAATTTTGGTCGTAACCAACTCTAGAAACATCGAACTAAAGTAATACACTTAGAATTTTTGACATTTTCGATGCGAGATTTAATTGCATCTCCATAAATAAATATTTGCGATCGGCCATATCACCCGGACACTACGGATGATATGGCCATAGATATAATGATAGATAATTTAGGCCTAGAGAAGCATAGAAGGCTCACACAAAACATGTCTTAGTATAATTTATGTTGTCTACACGAACTAGAGAAAGACAATAATTACCTCCGTAAAATGTTTCTGATGTCAAACTAGAAAGAAAACCGTTTTATTGGCCATATCACCCGGAAATTGCGCGGTATATAGTCACGTGGTATATCGTATTGACCCTTGCACATACTATCTTATAATGTTCGGTGCAATCATACTGTATCTACTTATATTAAAAACTTTGCCAACGGCAGCGTCATTCGTTTGTTACATTAATAGTACATTACGATACTAGTGCGATAAAACTTTTTCTGACGAGTGTGAGTTTGCAGCACGAGCCGAAGGCGAGTGTTGCAATCACACGAGTTCAGAAAACGTTTTATGCACGAGTATCGTACGAAATTTTACGCACCGAGTGAAATAAAAGATATTACGGGTGGCCATATCATCCGCGTCAGTATATCATACTGACTTACCCTTGTGAATAACCCTTTGTACATCGAAATTGTTACCAATTGACGAGACTCGTCGTCCAATTCCACTTGTTGGTACGCCTGTGCAAGATCCAATTTCGTAAATACTCGTCCACCGTCTAAAGTTGCTAACAAATTTCGAATCCGTTGAATAGGATAACGATTTATTTTTAGGTGAGGGTGCAAGGTTACCGTGGAATCTCCACATAAACGAATCTGCCCATTACTCTTTAGAATTGGCACGACCAGAGTCGCGCACTCTTGATACCGGTGCAAAGCACTGATATCAAGATGTCTTCTTTTATTAATCTATCAATTTCAGTTTACAAAATCGGCCCGTTTACAAACGACTGGCTGAGTACCTTCTTTAATGTGGAGTGTAAATTTATCTTCAGTATATCGACCAAGTTCCTTCGAAAAGCTGATTCAATATTCTGATTCAACCACCACTTTTTAATGTTTCAACCGTTTATTCAACCAACTGTTAACACTATCGGGTGGTTTTTACAACCTGATTCAACCACCACTTTTTAATTATTTAATTTAATTAATTTAATTTTGTTAAAACGGTGGTTAAACGGTGTGGTTGAAACGGGTTAGAAAAAACACCCGACATCATTAAAATAACGGTTGAATAAACAGTTGAAACGAGCCGAAGGCGAGTGTTGCAATCACACGAGTTCAGAAAACGTTTTATGCACGAGTATCGTACGAAATTTTACGCACCGAGTGAAATAAAAGATATTACGGGTGGCCATATCATCCGCGTCAGTATATCATACTGACTTACCCTTGTGAATAACCCTTTGTACATCGAAATTGTTACCAATTGACGAGACTCGTCGTCCAATTCCACTTGTTGGTACGCCTGTGCAAGATCCAATTTCGTAAATACTCGTCCACCGTCTAAAGTTGCTAACAAATTTCGAATCCGTTGAATAGGATAACGATTTATTTTTAGGTGAGGGTGCAAGGTTACCGTGGAATCTCCACATAAACGAATCTGCCAATTACTCTTTAGAATTGGCACGACCAGAGTCGCGCACTCTTGATACCGGTGCAAAGCACTGATATCAAGATGTCTTCTTTTATTAATCTATCAATTTCAGGTTACAAAATCGGCCCGTTCACAAACGACTGGCTGAGTACCTTCTTTAATGTGGAGTGTAAATTTATCTTCAGTATATCGACCAAGTTCCTTCGAAAAGCTGATTCAATATTCTGATTCAACCACCACTTTTTAATGTTTCAACCGTTTATTCAACCAACTGTTAACACTATCGGGTGGTTTTTACAACCTGATTCAACCACCACTTTTTAATTATTTAATTTAATTAATTTAATTTTGTTAAAACGGTGGTTAAACGGTGTGGTTGAAACGGGTTAGAAAAAACACCCGACATCATTAAAATAACGGTTGAATAAACAGTTGAAACGAGCCGAAGGCGAGTGTTGCAATCACACGAGTTCAGAAAACGTTTTATGCACGAGTATCGTACGAAATTTTACGCACCGAGTGAAATAAAAGATATTACGGGTGGCCATATCATCCGCGTCAGTATATCATACTGACTTACCCTTGTGAATAACCCTTTGTACATCGAAATTGTTACCAATTGACGAGACTCGTCGTCCAATTCCACTTGTTGGTACGCCTGTGCAAGATCCAATTTCGTAAATACTCGTCCACCGTCTAAAGTTGCTAACAAATTTCGAATCCGTTGAATAGGATAACGATTTATTTTTAGGTGAGGGTGCAAGGTTACCGTGGAATCTCCACATAAACGAATCTGCCAATTACTCTTTAGAATTGGCACGACCAGAGTCGCGCACTCTTGATACCGGTGCAAAGCACTGATATCAAGATGTCTTCTTTTATTAATCTATCAATTTCAGTTTACAAAATCGGCCCGTTTACAAACGACTGGCTGAGTACCTTCTTTAATGTGGAGTGTAAATTTATCTTCAGTATATCGACCAAGTTCCTTCGAAAAGCTGATTCAATATTCTGATTCAACCACCACTTTTTAATGTTTCAACCGTTTATTCAACCAACTGTTAACACTATCGGGTGGTTTTTACAACCTGATTCAACCACCACTTTTTAATTATTTAATTTAATTAATTTAATTTTGTTAAAACGGTGGTTAAACGGTGTGGTTGAAACGGGTTAGAAAAAACACCCGACATCATGAAAATAACGGTTGAATAAACAGTTGAAACATTAAAAAGTCGTGGTTGAATCACATTATAAAAACATCCAATGCCGTTACCAAATCCGTTTGAATGACGAAAAAGCAAGGTCCAAGTCGTGCTCAAAATAAACCGGTTGAAACATCGGTTAAAACACTTTCCATCACTTTTTTACGCAGTTCAGGTTTTCGGTCGTAATAGACAGATTAATGATCTATGCATCGCTCAATGTCCATATTAATGTATATTTAGTTCGATAAATAATTAATTTTTAATATTAATATCGTTTGTTGCTTGTGGGGTACAATGTGTCACAGAGTTGTGGTGTTCAATGTGTCATCCCTAGATGTTATTAGTATATAATGTCACTCCAACGTTGAATTCAAGTATAGAATATTATTTTTTTCTGTCTTTTATATTAAACATGCAAGAAGAAGAGAATAACGGCGAATGGAGGAGACGGCTAGGCGCCGTCGGAAACTTACGGCTCGGCGGTCTAACCTCAAAACAGAACAGTCCTCACATGACTCATTGTGCCCCACGTTTTGCATTACTTGACACATTGTGCCCCACGTTTTTGCATCACTTGACACATTGCACCCAACTATCTGACACATTGTACCCCACCAGTGGGGTACGATGTGTCACTTCGCGACCAGTTGTTAATCGAATTATTTAAATATTGTCGATCTTTTGACAGTAATTATTTCAGGCTTAATGTATGCCCGAAAGTCTATAGAAATCGATTATGAAAGGCATTTTTTGAATATACTATTCTGGTGAAGGCAATAATTCATAAGAAAAAAAGTGACACATTGTACCCCACCCTCCCCTACAGACGCGAAAAGATTGTGCGTTGCAGTCGGGGAAACGCCTGTTGAATTTTTGTATTCGCGTTCCCCACCTGCATCGGAGATGTTTTCCCAGTTTGTAAAATTATTTTACGCTTTTGCAGATTATACAGTTTTTTCTCGCTGTAAAAAAAAAAACATAATATGTTATAATAATGTTATAAATGTTATAAAAACAAGATAATCGAAAGAGAATTATCGAGACACTTCGATCAGCGATGAGCGGCAACAAGATGAAAAACCGACCGACATTTCTGACCATAGTGATACTGTCGCGCAGGATGGTGGGTCGTTGCTCTTTATGAATTATATCTCTCGAAACGAACCATCCGGGTAAATTGCTTTCTCCCTTGCCCGGTAACCCGGCTTCCTCCCCAACCGGAAGCTTGTCTACGGTGTACGATGTCCTTTGGCTTCCCTCTCCCTCCCTTCCTCTCTCATCTCGGCAATCGAAATTCTCACGAGCGAACGGGCAAGAGAACCAAGCGGGAGATACAATCGACTTATTTCAGTCGGCGATTCGTTTTGTCCAGGCCAAAGAGAGGCCCGTGTATGTAGGAGAGGGATGTAGGATGGTCGAGACAGACGTTGTGTGTCTCGGTGCGGTGTGCCGCCCGCCGCCGCGCGGTCTACAACCGATTGGAATCGATTCGACGAAACGAATTATCCGCGAAACGAGCTGACTGCACGAACGACACTATACACGGTCACCGATTTTCTCCGTGCGTCTTTTCGCTCATTCCACCTCCCCCTCGTCGGATTCTCCGTCTATTCGTTGTTCGTTCTCTCTTTCAATTTCTCTTACGCAGAGTTGGCCTCGTAGCGGTGAAAAATACTATAAAAGTTCCTCGTACGGGATCCGCTGCGCTTTCGCCGAAGCTCATCTCCAACCGGAAGAGCTCACTTCGACCGCAGGAATGGAAATGGCATCTGCGGAAACTGGTTTTAGCCATGATCAAGAATTCGGGCAGGAAGTACATCGAAACGACCTTTTTTTTAAATTGATGAGTTAATATTGGCACTGGTCGGCAAAAAATTAAATCCAAAAGAAAAAGTTCTCTCTATACTTCTCAGCTCGTACATGCGATTCACAGTACATTTTATATCGTACAGAGGGTACGCAGTCACCCGCGTGGATGGATTAGTGCCGGACATAGTTTGAAAATAAAAAATGTTGGTTTAAGCTCATAGAATTTCGATGTCGTAAAATACGGCGGATTCGTAAAATAAGTGAGCTATGCAAGGATCGAAGGGGATTGTCAGTCATTTTCGAAAAATTTTGTTTGTCCTCGCGGTGATGGTATCAACGACGAATCTCCAAAAAAAAGAAACAGACCTTTCATTTAATTATTTATTATATAATCATAATTTTTCTTTTTTTGTATCTCTTTTTATCAATCACTATAAATCGTGAAAACGCAAATAAAAAAAAGTTTTTGAGACTGTACGTAGGATAAACATACGAAAGTCAGAGGCCCGACGATTGTGAAAAGAAAACTGGCACTAATTTCGTGGCGTGAGAGATGGAGAGGGAGAGAGGGGGGAGGGGGAAGAGAACTACCGACGCCGTTTTCCTCGTCCTGGCTGGACCGCAGAGAAGTTCATTAAAGTTCAAAGCGCACGGCTGGGGCGGAAAAGTACGTCGGGAATTACATGCTACTGGATATTGTCGGTTCCTCTGTGCGCTTCCTCAGATGCCACAGCGAGAGAGAGTCAAGTTACGCAATAGAGTTACGGGAAAAATAATGATGTGATCGCATCACTTATTTCCTTTAGCTTTCGAGCGTATAATGCTTGTTAAAAGTATACATATAAATAATATATTAATATATTGATAATAATATAATAATATTTTGATTATATCGACGGTCCAATGCCAAAAGGATAAAGAGGATAGCTTATGCACAACCGATATGCTCTTATGGAATTATATCATAGATATAGATGCCGAATCAATATGAGAAAATGTTGACGATAATATATTTTTGCATAAAAATCGTTAATCTGTGAGTTTAACCAACTTGGTTAAAAGTTATAATCCTATATTGGCACATAGGTCCATGGTACGAAGTTCTATAGTTCTCCATAGTGGTCCGCGAACTTTCGTCTCTATAAAGATTTATCGGAACGAAGATACAAACACATCAACGTATATCGCATTAGAAAACGGATTACATAAAAAGAATTCGAAAAGGATTCTTCACCTTTCAAACGATTATTGTACGGAAATGGTTAGTGTTGAAACAATTGTTTGAGACGCCTTCTGCGAGAGTTGCCGAAAAAAGAAAAAGAAAACGCAAGAATTTTACGATCAATAATTATTGATCGAATTCTGAATATTGGGGGGGGGGGGGGGGTAGTGTAAAAAATACTATACTGGGAATGACACACAGGACCAATACTAACCGACGTTGGGCGAGCCTTGGCCGACACTATGCCAATAATGGCCCTGTGTGGCACTCCCACTACGGTATGCACCCTTTCGTCTTCAGTCACGCAATTGGTTCCGAATTTCACCAGCGAACTTGGGCTTTGCATGCGCCTATCATACATACTATGAATCTGATAAATCCAGGGTTCCCAAACTTTGCAACTCGACGTGTCAGTTAATCAACTCTCTTTCGGCGTTCATATTACAGCGTGCAGCGCAGGCACTCTGAAACGAAGCGTGTTGCCTAAAACGTGTTAAAACAACACACGACACCCATAGTAACTTTGATGCAGCCATTAGACATGTTGAGACAAGACAGTTAAAGTGTAGTCAGTAGTAGTAAATGCACAACGGGCTTCGTAGTGTCCTGTGAAAATAAACGCTTTTGATAACCTGGGTAAAATCTGTTGAATGTACTCGCAACAGCACACCTTATGCAAAGGTACATACTACGTAAGCCACACATTGTATGAAACAAAACAGGAGCAGACAACGCATTTGTATGTGTGTCCGATTCATAAAGAGCTGTATCTGCCTCTAGATGGCTTCGAGAATAAATATGGCCCTGACGTTTATCGCAAGTGGTCCGGTACTTAGCAAGTTACTGTATAATAATCCAACTCCGATTGGAATGTATATGCGTTTATGGGTGACACCACGGCCATACATTCAGGAAGCCAAACGGAATCAGCCAGTTGCCCAAACGCGCCTTCCATACGCGATCTCCAATAGATTAGTCGGAGTACAATCGAAGTATTAATAGTAATAATTTCAACGACTTGCAAAGATAGCGATTGCATAAGCTTAATTAAAAATATCGAAATTAATATTTTTTTTGCATTCGAGACACGGGCTCGTGTGTGGCTTAGAGCTTAACAATTCAAGAGAAGTCTAAAAAATGAATACATGCAAAGACTTGGGTATTCGTGTGTTCTATTAATATACTTGAAACGTGTTGTTGGAAAATAACATGCAACAATCTAAAAAATTACTGCACGATCAATACACCTAAAGCAAGTTGAAACAACCCGCTTGTTTTTTGAGTGGGGGCTGCATGGGAACGCATGTGAATCTCTATATATATTTTCATCTTTAAGAGGGCAAAGAGGCGATGCATCGGTATCGCACGATGAGCTCTTCAGATCTAGCGAATTATGGAAGAAGTTTTCTCACATTGTAGAGACGAGGTGGAACAAACGGCCGACCGAACGCACTTTTAATTGCGAGCGGTTTCGCTCGAGCGGTGCACTGCCTCCGGTAACTGGGAGAGCCTTTGATCGTTGCAGTGCATCCTATAGTGCGCACTACTCACGTGCAACCTCGTTGATGTGCACAAGCTAAATACATGACATAATTTTGATGTACCTATATGGAAGCACTCTTGCTCCGCGGTAATTACCAGTAGCGAAATAATTATAAACGGAGAGAGAGAGAGAGAGAGAGAGAGAGAGAGAGAGAGTCATTTCTCTTTCTCTCTCAAAGTCAGCCTCCTTACCTTGCCTTTCTCGAAAGAGACGACAGAACTTCGCGAGGGTGACAATTAATGTTCTAATTCCTCTGCAACCACGAATGAGCCACGAAGCTCGGAGACTTCCGGTCCCTTCGCTAATCTCGCGACCCCTTTTCCTTTACCCGTTCGCTAAAGCGTCAGAGCAGAAGATAGTGAAGGAGAATAAAAAAAAAGGAAAAAAGATGAGAGACGGTGCGGCAACGACGACGACGTCGGACGTGCCGCGGGACATAGAAGAGGCGTCGACAGAGTATTATCCAGACCGGTATCTCCCCTCGGGCTAACTCGAGAATCACGTGTTAAACCTTTCTCAAAAAGTATCAGATCCGAGGGTATATACTTTCGTTACACGTATTTTTCTAACGGACGAACCCTCCAAAGTTGGTTGAAAACGAGGTCCATTTAATCCGAGTATCCTCGAACGTTTGGCTTGGGAGAGAGCGGATTTTTTTTCTTCTTTTTTAGTGAACCTTTGCTGAACTTTTCTCGCATCAACTTAGGACTCGTGAACGGAATGAGAACAAAAACATGTATATACATATATACATATATGTATATTGTGACGCGGTATTTTTTTGGACGCGTCACAGATCCGCGTAAACTTCGATTTTGTCGAGCACGCGGATTATCCCTAATATGAGAATCCCGATCGATCTCAGCGGCGGATATTGCCATCTTTCTTCTTGCCTTTAATGACATCAAAATCATGGTTCTGGGCGCACCGATTTCGGGGAACTTGCAGCTTAGCGATGCCAGCATTCGCATCGATGTCTGGTATCCGCGGACCGGCCTCAGTTCTGCATTCTTAGGCGAAACGTCGCGTGAGATTTCAGATGACGCGCCAGCGTCGCTGTCGTTTGAATATCAATTTCGCGCGGGCGATAGTTCGTACTAATTGTAGGGCATCGCCAGGTACTGGGATTGCCGAAAATATTAGTGAGAAGGGAGAGTGAGACCGTGAGATCGATTAGCGGGGAAGATTCGAGGACTTTCGTCACAGTGGTGATAGCGTGAAGACGTGTGGTCACGGGCTGATCATGGGAATTACATCGGAAAGACGAAGGAAGGACGAGTCTGCTCTCCTTTAATATTTCGGCACCGCTAAAACTTGCGCGGTAAGGCTTCGCCTCTTGGTCATCCTCGGACTCGCGTATAACATCTTTTGCGCTCTGAAAAACGACGAGTCTGCACGTGGCTCGGAAGCTGCGCTGGGTACCGTCCCGGGCGAATTATCATATCCTTTCGTTTGTCCTTAATCCTCCCGCGAGAGGAAGCGTGGCCGGGTATTGAACGGACTCGCATTGCGGTCGGGATAGATAGTTCGATCCGCGACGGAATTCGGGCTTGAGACCGCCGAATTAGTTTTTATCGCTGTGTGTGACGGAGTACATTAGTAGCATCTTGAGGCCTGCGAGAGCGTCGCAAATGCCAAAATTGAACGGGAAACACGTTCGTATTGCTTTAATGACTCGGGATGGAATTTTATGTCGGTATCGGAAGTGAACGCAATCGGGTGCAGATTGGTGACAGAACGACACGCACGCCTCGTGGAAAATAATGCGTGCAAAATATCGACAACATCGGCGTCGTTGCCGCACACTCGAGGTAGTACAGTCGCGCCTAAATCTAAGATAGAAAAGGGAAAGTAGGGACCGATCCCGTTATTCAAATCTACCGTGATTTCTGTTTAATTCAGTGATTTTATTGTATTTTTCGGTGTCGTAGTAACTTCAAAAAAGTACTTCAGTATTTTTCGTTTGTTTCTTATTTATTGCGTTTTTCTGGATTAGGTTTGACCTCTCGATTTTATTATTTGCTGAACGCGGGTTCGGAAACTATATTTTGTATATCGAAATTTTAGTACTTCGACTTGGTAAACTGAGTAGCCGGGAAGAATGTAGTGAGGGATTTTTTGCAATTGTTTAGAGTCATTTTGTCTGTCTCTTTTTATGAATAAATAACACCTCCGTCGACCTCGCACTCTTTGACATCATTAATTTCATCATCACCAGTTCCCAACCGCCCTACTACCGATACACAATCTGAGCAGCCTCGCGATCTATTCGTCTTTCGGATTAAACATCAATCTCTGATCGCGTCGAGTACGTATCTCGGCTGGCGCCTCCAAAATAAATTAAGCGATCGAGGGACAGACTTTTGTGGCAATTACGGTACCGTTTGGCATTTGAATTTGTATTAGACGTTGCGGTGCCAAAAATTCCGTCACAATATATATGTATTGTAACGTGGCAAAATTTGGCCACGTTACTTAAGATCACATACGCTCGATTTTATTAATTAATTAAATAGCTAATGGCCGTCCGAGATTCGTCGAGGCTCAGGGGTGGCTCTGCCGGACCGATTGTAGATCCGTAATTATTTTTACTGACGACTCTACGAATATTTTCATGTGTGCCTTGGGCGGATTGGCCCGCCGACGGCGAGCATCGTCGCGAGGAGCATCGCGGGAGACGTTGTGCGTCTGGGTGCGCCTGTACCGAGAGTCAGAGTTTGTTCGTCCCCTGCCCTGCTGTCGGAGTCGCTGGAAAGCATCCGATCGAGGCAGGAATAATCGCCGGTCGTCGAGTCCGTCCCGAGGTTGCAGCTTCGCAAAGCATCGTCATACCGAGGAGAATGATGTCTCCCGTACCGTGCCGAATATCGGGCACGGGCAAAGAAAAGCAAGACCGAAGTTCGCGGCAATACCGAGGACACCTGTACCGAGCGCGACGAGTATCAGCGTTACGTCACGCGCTCGGACGGCGAAGATCATCGAATATTACCGAGGTGTCAAGAATTCGGGAGCGATTAGGCTGGGTAGGGATAGGGCTAACGAGAGCGCGAGAGACGCGTTACTCGGGGCATTTCTCGTTGAGTCGCGGCGACACCCGGACGAGCCGACGTGGGTATTCGTGAACCGTTCAACATCGAGGGAACGAGGGAAAAATCGAGGCCCGTCAACCTCCGATTTTTGGGCCCTTTACCAGAGGTTTCCCGAGGGTTTCGTCACCGCGGTAAGCCTGTCCGTCCCAGGGACGATTAAATATTTTATTAAAGTTGTATCGAGTCCCCGTTTTGTCGTCATTGTCGTTTAGATAATTATTATTCGCGTGGATGTGCGCGGTAACCGGTCTCTCCGTGTGTGTAAGCGGGCTCCGTAGCTTCCGCGCAAGGTATCCCGGGTCGGAGGTCGAACCTCGCCAAGGCCATCGGGTGGCCGTGATTATTCGCGCCGTTGTGCTTTCTTCCGCGGTATTAAGTAAATCATTGTTTGCTGAAATGTATTATTTCCGAGCCACCCTGGGGTCGCGCCCACGGGATTTGCCGAGATCGGGGTCGTCGTCGGCGGGCGGTTTGCCGGCGGTTCATGTGCTCGAGAATTGTGGATTTGTTTTATTTGGCCGGGAATTGTTGATGAATTTGTTTAAGAAAGCGTTGTGTTTATTGGAAGAGCCTTGAGCCGACCGCGGTACCGAGAATCGTCCCGCGTCGCGATCGGGTGTGTGTGTTGCGTGTGTGTGAGCGTTTGTCGCGTAAGGTATCTTGTGTTTCCCGAGTATGGGAGTGTGTGTGTGAGGGACGAGCGCGAGTGAGATGCTTGGTAATTGTCGAGTGAGTTGCCGAATTTGTGGCCCGTGCCGTCGAGATGTGACGGTCACAGTTATCCAGTATTTTGTGGAAGGTTTTCCTCCGGGAATTTCCCGGTTTCCTTCCGGTCGAGCCATTTAATTTGTTTACAATAAAATATTAGGTTTCTCATTTTTCAAGAGTCTATTGTTTTAATCGAACGCCCCTGACCCAGCCACTCTGCCCTAGAGATTGACGGCAGTTAGTCCGGAAATTATTTCGTTCTCCCCGGTACGAACGGTCGTACCTGGCGCCCCGGGAAAAATAAAAGGGGAGAACGATTGGGGTTTAGTAGGAAATTCTCCTCGGCGAGAATTGTCGCTACAGTATCTATAATATATAAAAGTATTGCCGTCGTCACCGCATTCGCCGCCGTGTCAAGAATTGAAAGGGGTGGGGGGACAGCTTCACCGTTCGGAGAGGCAGGTCCCTTTTTATGAAGGTGACTGTTACGTTCGGACCTGTGAATGGTGAGTTCGCTCGGTGAGAACCATAAACATGGAATAGTCTCTCTTTTGAGTCAAGGCGTTAGCCCTTTACTTGGGGACGGAGACCTCGTCGTACTGCCGTGGATTTAATAAAGGAAAAGACGTGTAGAAGTATTGAGCCTCCTGAGAGATTATCAGAAGACCAAAGTGTTATATAAATGTTCGAAATAAGTCGTTGGTTGAAACTACTCCTAATAGATATATTGAGAAAAAGGTGTTTGTTGGAAAATACAATATGTTTTGACAAGAAAAGAGTCACCTTGCTCGACTATTATTTTAATCGAAGAACTCTGCCTCGCAGGGCTAGAGATTTTAATCAGAGCTTTGCGCGCTCTGCGTAGATTCATTGAAGATGCAGCACGTTGGTCGTTCGAATAATAACTTGTTTGGTTACAGAATTTTGGTCCTTATATACTAGTTCTAACCCTATTGTTCTAATGCTAAAGGAAGGGTTGGTGGAAGTGGTATCGGTAAATCAGAGTTGTCACGAGGGTTCAGGGAAAAACGGACAAAGGAGTGTATTTTATTAGATCTGTGAGTAGAAAAAGGAGAAAACTAGAAGGTATATGTGAGAGAGAAGGAGGGAAACAGTTTATAGGGCTGGACATAGGAGCTGAGCAGAGTTGCATCTTGTGTCTCAAGATGCTGGTGGAGAAAAATAGAAGGAGGATACTTAACGGCGCACGCAGCAGTAGCGTTGCGTGGAAATAAATTACGATAGGCCTAGGAGTTTAATGGGACGGCCATAAATTAGAAATACCAGTTCGCGCCTAGGAAAAGAAAACGTCCGTTTTAGGGGAAAGAGTTCGGTGAGTGAGAAGGGTGTTCTGGTGCATCGCTGCGTTGCCAGTATTGCCAGTTTTTAGAGGATTATGGAAAATTTTGTCGAACGCGACATGACCCTTTCCCCCTTATCGTAAGCGAAAAAGGTCAGCTTGATTATGTACGGAGCGTGTCCCGGTTTGGCGAACATGACCCCCCTCCCCCGACCGGAGGTCTGAAATATTCCCTTATAAGTCCCTCATAGAGGCACGGGATGGGAGTCGAGAAGAGAAGGGGTGGAATAAGGAGGGTTCTGATTATTCTAACACTCGTTCCAGTCCCTGCCCAGGCCCCGATGATTCTAAGTCCCCGTGAGCTTTTATTATTCTTGGCCTTTTGGAGACACTTCATGCGAGCCCGATTTACCCTTATTACGCCGTACCCTCCTATGTATACTCCGCTCGATTTTTGTACACCGCGGAGAGGGCAGCGAAGCCGAACAACAGTGTCGAGACTTTTTCAAATAATATAAAGATATATTATAACGATTCTGACCCCAATGTTACGATTCAGCTAAATGATACCACGCATAGTTATCATGCTAAATGATTAAGCTAAATGATAACACGCGTAGAAGACACCTCGATAATAAAACTAGTAGGAGCTCGCTACTCGACCTCATCAGTACCTTGGCATAACCTCTTATCGACGAAAAAAAAAACATTTATCCGCCACCCATCAACGGGTATGGGTTTCAACACTTTTATTTTATTATAGCCGAGCCCGTTGATCATTGGAGACGCAGCGTTTAAATTAGAAAGGGTAACGTCCGGCATAAGCGCTTATCGCTTATTACTTCGACGATCGAATTGTAAAATATAGTAAAATCCATTGAGTCTGATTTCCTTCCAAACTCAACTCCTAATATCAATTTTAATCTCCTATCCAGTCAAATCCTGAATTAAATAATTAGTAAAATAATTTCCAAATTCCTTTAGGCTCTTCGCTGCTCGAGACGCAACGTTATAATTCTTGACTCAATAATGTGCCTAGGATGAACGGTCAAGCACTTATCCGCAAGGACTACAGGATCCGTACTGAGGCCAAGTAAAGGTAAATTAATTTATAATTCATTAAATTACATTTTCTAAACCTCTGTCGAATTTTCTCTTATTCCATTCATTTGATACATTCTTTCCAGTATGTTCAAAGTCGCGCTCAGTGCACAAACTTATTTTGTTTTTACTTACTCGTGCGATGATAATGAAACAATTACAATTTCAGAATTCATACTAGCCTCAAATAGGAGACGCGGACAACCCCAGGGGAGCGCCGTCTTAGGATAGCTTGAAGTAAGGAAACGTTTCAATTATCTCTCAATCTCTCCTCTTAAACAATGAAGGGCGTCGTCAAGGGGTGAACGAATTTATTGGTAGCCTTCCGGTGGCTCAAGAGTGGGTATAACCATTAAGCGAGATGATTACTTTATTCGGTGAAAGTAAACGATTTGAGTAGATGGTAATAGAAGACTTTTTATTTATTAGAATATTTGCAGCGCGTGAATTATCGCTGGGGGTCGGAAAGAGATGATTTTTGTTTCGGCATGATGAATTAGTAAAGTATTTATTTACGAATTGACCAAGGGTCTGATCACTGTACAATGGGTGCGTATTAGCCACTTAGCAGTGGGGACAACCTTGCGGTTGAGAGCAAAAATGTGATCCGAAGATTAATGTAAGACTAGGCGGATGGAACTGTTTCACGATGTTCTCGGTCCCGAATTTAAACAATTCCGCCGCTGGTTTGTTTGTTCTATCGGCCGATCGTGTACTATGCTTAAGCGTGGCGGCTGAGGTGCGGCCAGTTTGACCACTTACGAGAAACGTTTTCAGTAGTAGCCATCTGGCGGATGGTAGCGAAGTAATGTTTTTCCGTACGACGTCACTTCCGGTCGATAATTGAGATTTTCAAACCGTAGATGAGTGACAACAAAATTTTTCTGCGTCGCGTTACTTTCGATTTAAAAGTTAGATTTCCAAATAGTAAGTAACATCACAAAGAAATGATTAATGTTTTTGCCAAGCAGTGGCGTAGTAGCATTATACGGTGCCTATTGGTGCTCGGAGGACCATCGGCTTCGCTTTGGCTGCCTACGCCAACGGGACAAGGACCGATATGACGTTTTGACGTACGGCAGCCAGTGTGAAGCCAGCGATTTACTATTTTTCCAGTTACAGCACAATCCCACGTGAGTAGTTGGGATGAAATTGTTGTGAAATTAGTTGGGTAAACCGACTAACGATGTAGACAGAAATTTTTTACTCTTGTACAATAATTGTGACTTACGTTTCTCTACGTTCCTACGAAAAGTTATTGTGTTTTCTTACCGGACTGACAGGCAGATAGAAATTACAAAATGTTTTTTTGCTTCCTCGTTGAGGACGCTTTGTGTTGAACTTTAGGGTATGTAAAAGATGTTTGTACACCGTATAACGTCCAGTCATAACTTGGACTAAAAATATATTTTTTCCCGCCTTCGCTAAAATAGCCACATTCCTTGCGTGCAATACGGGCGGAAAGGACCCTATTTTTGACCGATGATCATTATTAACATGTGCGCATGCGCAGTAAAATTTCATTACTCCCTAGGGAGTAATAGGGCTCATTACTCCCTCTGCAAGCTCTATTACTCCCCGGGCAGAAATGGTCGTTGACGAATATGACGATTTTGCGACGCAAGAAATGTGGTTATTTTAACGAAGTCTGAAAAAAAATATCGTATGGCACAAGGGAGGAAGTGCCTTTTCACCTCGTGTGAATTTCTGCCCTCTCTTCGCTCGGGCATCAAACTTCACACTCGGTGAAAAGACGCACTTTCCTCCCTTGTGGCATAATATACTATTATGTCACGCGGTGGGAAAATGGCGGTTTTTTCGCACGCTTCGCGTGCGAAAAATCCCATTTTCACACCTTGTGAAATAAAATTTTGTTCGATACTCGTGCGAAAAACGTTTTCTGAACTCGTGTGATTGCAACAATCGAAATGTACTATTTTTGCCCGCCTACGCTAAAAAGTCCACATTCCATGCCTGCAACGGGGGCGGAAAGTTGTCGATTCTTGACCAGCGGGCCGAAAAGAAACGCAGCGGGCCGAAAAGTATCGCAGCGGGCCGAAAAGTAACGCAGCGGGCCGAAAAGTAATGCAGCGGGCCGAAAAGTAACACAGCGGGCGGAAAAGTAGCTCCAGCGGGCCGAAAAGTAGCTACAGCGGGCCGAAAAGTAGCTACAGCGGGCCGAAAAGTAGCTACAGCGGGCTGAAAAGTAGTCCCAGCGAACCGAAAAGTAGCTACTGCGGCGGACAACTTTCCATCCCCATTGCAGGCATAGAAATGTGGCAATTTTTTAGCATAGTCGGGCAAAAAATATCGTCTGCCACTCGGGAGGAAGTGCCTTTTCATGTCGTGCGAATCAAACTTCGCATTCGGTGAAAAGACGCACTTTCCTCCCTTGTGGCACAATATACTATTTTCCCGCCTGCACTAAAATAGCCACATTCCATGCGTGCAATACGGGCGGAAAACAGTCTATTATTGACGGATGATCATTATTAACATGTGCGCATGCGCGGTACAATTTCATTACTCCCTAGGGAGTAATAAGGCTCTTTACTCTCTCTGAAAGCTATTTTTACGATATTTTTTTCCCGACTTCGTTAAAATAACTACATTTCTTGCGTCGCAAAATCGTGATATTCGCCAATGACCATTACTCCCCAGGAGTAATAGATATTGCAACGGGAATAATGAGCCCCATTACTCCTTAGGGAGTAATGAAACTGTACTGCTTATGCGCACAGGTTAGTAATGATCATCGGTCAATAATAGGCCATTTTCCGCCCGTATTGCACGCAAGGAATGAGGCTATTTTAGCGGAGTCGGGGGAAAAAATAGTTTATGAATGAATTTTAGTTGGGACTCAGTCTTACCCAGAAAAGGAAAACACAAGAAAACATAATAGTAATAACAACGCTACTGTCGGAAATTATAGTAGAGCGTGGGTAGAGTCGGTAAAAGAAACATTCGCATAAATGATTCCTATACGCAGGATAAAGATACGTACACGATTGTTACGTTACCCATGACGATAAAAAAGAGTCGATTGTCCACCTCTGTCTCAGAATCGTGAGTGATCGAGATCGCTTTTACCATGAGTCTATTGCATTGATTAGGCAGCGTTGATTAAACAGAGTGTTGCTTCAGATTACGGATCTAATAAGTTACGGCGAATACTCTATCGCCCAACAATGTATGACCAACTGTAAATCCTTAATAATTATGAGACTGTCTTTAAGTTCGGGCAAAATTCATACGTTCAAAACAAAGAAAAGAGCCAATGATTTAGAAAAACGATCATACTCTGGAATGAACCGAAATTATCCGCCCTCCCCCGAAAAACGGGTTATAATCATGAGATATTCGTTAACAAATTGAGGATTGGAAGCTGATAAATAATCTGATTTGTTCCGGTAGATAAAAATAGATAATTGTAACTCCTACAAGGAATTAAGAAAATGAATCCTAAAACTTCGTATAAATTATTGTTATGATCTACGAGGGTGATATTGCAGGAAATTATTGAAAACAAAAAAAATGTTTAAATGAATGACGGCAAATTGAGTGAGCTTGTCGAGAAACCAAGGAATTGTCAAACTCAGAAGTGTTTCAACATGAATTTTAACCTGTCGAGGATATCTCAGTAAGGGTAAACGAAACGATAAAAACATTAGCGAGGCAAATGAACGGACATCTGTTTATCTTAAGCGACCCACAAGGAAAGAAGGAATGTGGTGGTCATGTGGTTCTCCGCTACAGCCGAGAGGAATCGAGTCACGCATCACCCGCAGAACGCGGCGGCCAGGCGGTCCCCCACTGCAACCGATAGAAATTGCGTCACTCGTCACCCACATGATGCGGCGAACAAACCTGAGCGTAGGTCAGAAAGGACGAAATGCTAGATGGAAATATTAAACGTTTTGATTGTTCTGAACGACCCATCACAGCGCTATTCAAAAACCTCCGAATGCAAACCACTGTCTACCCTATACTTTTCAGTCAGTTGAAATTTATAACGAATAACGACTTCTAAACAGTTAATCAATTTACTACTTGCTAAATCATAATTTATGAATTCAGGAATTGGTTAATTATATATAAATTTTATTTTATAAATATTTACTGGAGAAGAATTCTCAAATAAATAAATAATTAAATTAAGAACTACGTAGTGGATTGAATGACTGTTAATCAAATTATGAAGGACACTAAATACCATATAGCAAAGGGATTCAAAAATTAAATACCAATCACAACATTTATTCAACGGAATAGGAAAATGATTGAATCAGCAGTTAGTAAGGAGACTCTGTAACAATTTATTCGTATGCTGTGTGCAAATATATATTATAATGCGAATACTTTGTTTATATATAGGAATCGGTACGTCAACACTGTAACTGCTCCGTAACACGATCCAGAGCTATATTCGCGAACTTCCTTACTAACGCTATAGATATTGTATTGTCTTGCCAGAATGTATCCCGAGGTTATCGATAAACACTCGAGATCTCTTGTACGTGCCTAATGCATGGGCTGTATTCTGGTGCATAGAATCTAGATCCCCACTATTTGGAACCTCTTCGGAAACGTTCTGTTATCAAGGAGACAACTCTTTAAAAAAGGGGCTCCCATGGAGAAAGCATTCGATCTAGTAGGTAGGTGCAGATAGAGATCATAGCTTAATGCGTATAAGAAGTACGCACTCAACCCTGATCAACTGCCTACTGCGACCAAACACCTTTCACTCCGAATTCAACGTCTCGACCAACAACTGTAAGTACAATTTCATTGTTATTATTATTATTACTTACTCTTCGCTAATCGATTAAATCATTCTACCTGTTTACAAGGTTAGAATATCATTCTCGCAATCATTATCGGTCATTTAAAAATTCTGAAGTTTGGAAATGAGGGAGAATCAAACGCATCGGTAAATCATCCATTGTCCGTTGTTATTACTAGTGTAACACCGTGAGAAATGTAAGAAAACATTCACGGCCCCAGCCTTAATAACTTTCCGCAAGGTTAAGACTAGAAGGCGGATGATCGTATTGTCGTAGGTTTCAATGTAACAACCATAATCAGACGCACGGTTTTGTTTCGTTATTACAATACTTCCGCTCCATGCATGCTTTGTACGTGATGAGAAAGTAACCAGAGAGGCTGCGCCCCGCGGGCGCAGGAACGCCTGTTGGGGAGCTCCGCCCCCCAAACCCAAAAAAATGATCCTTCGAGACATTTTTAAGGCACTCACAGCTTGTACACATGGCGCTTCGCGCTACGTACGATTTGTTCACACGTCGCGCTTCGCGGGCCGTGAGAATTGTGCGTCGCGCCATGCGCTATTCATATGTCGCGACATGCGCTACGTATTTTTATGCATACGTCAGACTATGCGTTCTGAAATGTCATTCACAAATTTTGAGCAGTCATTACCCACATAGCAATTGGAAGAAAACAAAAATGGCAGTCTTCTCAGATGTGCTCTGAATTTATTTCTATATGAACTCAGAATGTCCTCTAAAAATATCGATGTGGAGGCCGACCATGATCCTTGACTACATTTAGGGATGCCGGGGGACGGGGGACTACGCCAACGATACCCTGTGCAATTGTCAATCCCAAGAAGGGATGCTGGGGGAGGGGTGAATGACCAAGATACCCTAAGCAACCGGTAATCCCTAAAGAAAAGGTGTCAAGTCGCAGAAGTAGGTACGAAAAGTCAATGACATCACGAGGAATGCCTGTCGGCTGTGTTCTGCATCTGAGGAACATAACGCGGACAATTAGGGCGGTGTGAGTGCCCCACGGGGCCCGAGTACAATGGTCCGGATGGACTGAGTGCTCGTATCGCCAAACAGAACCGGCCAAAGTAATATTTTTATAGAATTTTTTAAATGTGATATATGTAATGTGTGCGATGATTTTTGTGAAAAAAATAATTACGTAGGAAAGTTTTAAAAAGTGATAATCATCGTGTAATATAATTGGAAAACAGGATATTATCCATTTATTTTTTTCATTTATATCATCCAGAGCTTTATTTTATTTATTTATTTATTTATTTTATAGCCGAATAAAACAATGATACATAACCTTCCAAATAAACAACCGTAAACATTTATTGCAAAACATTATTTACAGATATCTAAATCGGTCCAAATTTGGTGGGCGACATGTTAAGGAGATAATGAATGAAGACTGCGAAGGATATGTTAATTGGTTCGCAAGTTTTTAAGTTTGAGCATGACACGGACGTCCGATGCGCGAACGTCGAAATTAAAAAGGAGATATTTTAGAGTAATTTATAATTAATTCGTTTATAACAATGTCATTAATATTTTAAATGATTTCAAATTTTCAGGGCTCCATGTTGATCGTTTGTAGAAACTAACGCCGCCAGGTACAAGGAAATTCATTCATATGTTTTGAAATTACAGCCATGCTACGGACGTCCGATGGAATGAAAGCTTCAAAAAAGGTATTTTTTTTAAGCTAAAAGGTTTATAAACATAAATTTATATTTGTCTAATTGGTTCTAGATTCTCCAGACTTGATGTCAATGATACAACGAGGTTATGAAGCAAGTTTTAGCTGCGTTGGTTGATTCGTTGCGAAAATATACCATGACACAGACGTCCGATGGGATGAAGAAGTGAAAACTAGTTTGAAAAATAGAAGATGTGTAAAATTGTTATAGGCACTTCTTACGTGTAAGCAGTGACTGCCTAAAAATTGAAGGAAAAATAGATATCAAAAAGCTTGATGAATTTCCGTTCTTCGGTGTCGACACCATCGCGATTTTTGGCGGATATTAGGCGACGACAATCATCGCACGAACGAACTGGAAGATTGCGAGGGTTGTGTTACGTGGTAGTTAGCCATCCAGCGAGTGCGAGATAGTATAGAGCAGTGGTCGAGCCTGGGCAATTAGTCGTCCATTGCTAATACAATTGTGTTGATGAGCTTCGCGGCAACAGCACACGGCGTGTATTCCCGTTATAAACCCCCCAGGCTGGCTCAAGGAACCCCTCGAACTCGATCGTTGCACTGCCGAACTTGTGCCGTGCATGCTGCCAAACCCCCGATTGCGTCCCGGATCGCCCTGTGGGTCTCCACCCGTCGAGTCAGCCAGCTAACAGAGCAGAAGGGACCACGCTCGAATCCGGCTCTCACTGCGGAAAGCTCTTGGCTCGATTGTTGCGCGATGCAGTTAATCGAAGCCCATTAATCCCCCCCCCCCTCTCCCCAATGACCACCAATGAAGTATCGAAAGGCTCAGCTTGGAAACTCTGCGCGACTTTACGAGAGACTACCTTCCGAACAAATGGCGCAGAAAATGCTCACGCACTCGCTATGGACAACCGCAGTATTGATGACTCTAGATTTGATTTTTTTTTAATTACACGATTTCCAAAAATCATGCCGAAATGGCAAACACGTTTCGTTTTGTTGCAAAGCAATATACCCCGTTAAAAATGTTAGCGAATCTCCCATGGAGGTTTTGCCGATGGAACGGACGCGGCCGATGGTCGGGTTAGTGTTGGAGTGGCGATTGTCGAATCCCCAACGCTCGGCCAATATTCGGCTAAGTACCCATGTACGAATATCAGAATGGCACCGTTCTGGCCCAGTACTGGTGCCGGAACTACCAGTACTGGCAAACGATCAAGGCCCGGTACAAATCCAATGCAGAATCAGTACCGGGCCGATATTGAAATGATCACACCGGCCCAGTGCTGGCTGTCGGCGTCGAGCCAGTACCGCGTGCCAATGTTCAGCCACTGTTGAAAAACGATAATAATAAACAGTAAAAATGAATGTTTTTATCGTCTGCCTGTTTGTTTAATGCATTTCTCTGATCGTGGTTTACTGTGTTGTTGTTATTTTACGCTTATACGCTGGAAATCTCGGAATAAATTTTTCGACCGGTGATGGGATTCGAACCTGCGACCCTACGATTACTAGTCCTAGATCTTACCTACTTGGCTATGCTAATGTTGAAGAACAACGTTTCGAAACTTGTACATCAGTTGAGCAAAAGCTTGCATATTGTCACACTAACTTCATACGATCGAAAAGTCATAAAATACATCAATATTTATTCTTCAGTCACTGAGTTCTATATAAAATTTATTTGTAATTTATCTTTTTCATACTTTGATATTATTGAGAAAGCGTTGGTTGAACTCTGGCAACCAGTACATGCCCAGTACTACGATGGATATAAAATTTGATCTAAGAAAGGATTTTATCGAACACGGTCTATTAGCGATGGCCGACTCTTGGTGAAGTTGTTCATCAGCACTGGGCCCTGGTCGCTGAACAAGACTCGGCAACAAGGGCTGTTCTAGCATTGGGCCGTATTGCCGGCTCGGCACTTTGTCCAGTACTGGCAATGAAGGTTGGCCCATTCTTGGTGAAGTTTCTCATCTGTACGGGGACAGAGCCGGCAATTGAGACTCAACAACTGTAACTGTCCCAGTTCTGGGCCACATTAGCAGCTCCGGGCTTGGCCCCGTACTGGCAAGCTGCATAGGCCCATTGCTGACAATGTTATTTGCTAATGCTGTCCAAGAATTGGCAAACGACACCTGGCAATCGGTTCTGTCCCAGTTCTGGGCCGTTTTTATGACTCCGGCACCGTACAGATATTCGCACATGGGTATTGTCTCGCCAATGGTCGGTTTGATCATTTTCGGTCGCGTTCGACTCACCAATTTTTTTTTGTCGATTTGAGGCCAATGCTCGGCCGACTATTTGCTCAACATTGGTTGGTTTGACAATTGGCGGCCAATACTTGGAAACACGAAAATTTATTACGTTTTAATCGAAAGTCGAATACACACTCTTCGAAATATGCTATTTAGATCAAAATACTATTCCGCTTGCGGTAAATCCGATTGGCAACAAAGGAAAAGTTTCTTGATACTAAAAATTAATTCTAATCTCGAAGTAAGCGGATAATCGTTTTCATTTAGATTATTTTATTATTTTCTGTGTCGGAAATTTATTCTACTGAAGCGCGACTCCTCTACATCTAAAATGATATCCCTTTTTCATGAAAATGAATCCTGTCCCAGTGGATTCAAATGAATCCGTCTCCCCCGATATATTTAATATTTGCGCTTCCGCGTCTCCATAACAACGAATCGAAACAGCTATTCAGTTTGATAACAGTCGTTCGCGAAAAGTTTCGATGGGATGTCAGATGCTTAGAATGGAAGAATTTATTCTGAAAATCGGACTGTACCGAGAAGTCGCCATCGAATTAGAACGTAAAGATTTGAATTGCTTTTCTTTATCCATCGATTTTCATCGGTCGTTGAATACATCAAATGAACGGAATTTACATTCTATTGTAACATAATAGTTCGTGGCGATGTTTCTACAAAGGTAAGGTAAGGTAGTGTAATATCCATTACACTAAAACGGAGCAGAATATCCGTATCATTTATCGGATTTAAAGTAAGATTGCAATCACGTGACAAAATAATAATCCGCTCGCATGACGAGGAATCATTTGGAATGGAAACGATAACCGCTTAATAATAGTGTAGTATGATTGCATTAATTCTTGTTTTCAAAAACTTATAAATACCTTTAAATGAAATTATTGTGCTGCTTGCATTCAGAGGCACGATTTGAGAATTTTTGTATTACACAATTTTGAAATTAGATGAAAAGGCTTTTTATATCAAAACTTTCTCCTCTTAACACAAGTGGATGGGCGAAATATGCGATAGATAAATTTTCCTCTACTCTTAAAATGAATGCTTTTTAGGCCTGAGATAAGAAGACGATCCTTTTGAAGGAATGCGATTCTATTTGCAGCAAGAGAATATGTTTGAGAGTGCAGAAACTTTTTCCGTCAGTTATGGTGTAAACTATGACTTCATAAAATGTTGAACCATTTTTTTTAACATGTACTAAAAACTATGGGACTAATGTATATGCGACGGATTTCTGTAATTAGGTCAACCAGAAACGCGTGTTATACAGTGGAGAATAATCGTTTTGCGATGACGTAACTTCGAAGTCAAACTTTAATAAACGATAGCTCCTTTGTAGATGAACTTATTCTCTTCAAGATTGGTTTCAACTTTTAGAGTCATAAAATTGACGGTAGCGGAGATATTTGCAAAAACGGAAATAGTGCACATCAATTTAAGGTGAGCCTCGACTACTTAGTGTTTACAGTTGAATATCAAGAGAC
This sequence comes from Ichneumon xanthorius, assembly GCA_917499995.1. Classification (NCBI taxonomy): domain Eukaryota; kingdom Metazoa; phylum Arthropoda; class Insecta; order Hymenoptera; family Ichneumonidae; genus Ichneumon; species Ichneumon xanthorius. The sequence goes on along the minus strand of CAKJTD010000001.1, from coordinate 1,504,681 downwards.
GCGGTAGCGTCTCGACGCCAAGTACTTAAAAAAAAAATTTTAAGCGAGCGAAGGACGCTACCAAGTAGTTATACTCCAAAACGCCGGAAGTATTTCTTTGCTCTACGTTATCTCACAAATAAATCATCGGATCGAAATGATAATAAGATTTTTACTATAGAATGTCTATCCAAGCTTTCCAGTTCGCTTAATTCCGAACACATTCGTCCGTTGGATTCTTGTGTACGATGATCGCGATCAGCAAACGATCCAACATTTTTTGATTGTGCGTGAGTTCACGCGATAATTTTCGGACGGCTCGATCTCGGCAACGAAGCATCGGATCGAATTTTCAAGGACACTTTTATCATATACTTCGGATCCAAGCTTTCCAATGGGCCTAATTACGATCATAATCATCCAGCGGTTCCCGAGATATCATGAGGTGAACCTGAAATACGGGTGTGAGGTGATACGTGTTATACGCAAAAATTCTTCGGATTCTTCGGAAATCTTCACGATGGACCTGGTGAGTATTTTTATATCAAATATAAACTGATTGACACTAAGTTTGGTCAATATTGTTATTGCAGCAATGGAACAATTTTTTGGTAAAAAAATGTTTACCAAATATTGTTTAAACGATGTTTAAAGAATGCATTATAAAATATGAACCGATTGACACCATACTAGGTCACTATTATTATTTAGGTAAAGTAACAATCAAGTACTTAAAAAAAAAGTATTTTTTTAAGCGAAACCCTATCACATTTACAGGGTTTCAAAAATAGGTGAAATCAAACACAAAATACTTTTTCTCAAAAAAGTAAAAATGGTACGCCAAGTCCTTAAAATGGGTTTTTCGTTCAGAAAATATATTTCTCAAAACAATCTCTTTAAAAAAAATAATAAAAAAAGTAAATGATATTCTAAAAATAAAAAAATCTGCCAAAACAGATGTTTATTAAAACATTCTCTTAACAAAAAATTCTTCCAAAAAGTCGTTCATCAAAATAATTTTTAAAAAAATAAAAAAATCGAAAAGAATTCAAATGAAATCAGCCAAGTAGTAGTACATGTAAAAAAATTCTTCAAAAAATATGTTTATCAAAACAATCTAAAAAAGAAAAATACAAGATACAAAAAATCTTGACCAAAAAAAACTTAGCGTGCCATTTTTTTTACAACTACAGTTACTGCAGTTATTGCAGTTCTTTGCCTCTCCCTTCATTATTTGAATGAACCATGTACGACAGCTATTGTAAAAAAAACTGGCATGCCAAGTTTTTTCTTGTCAAGATTTTTTGCATCTTGTATTTTTCTTTTTTAGATTGTTTTGATAAACATATTTTTTGAAGAATTTTTTTATATGTACTTGGTTGATTTCGCTTGGCTGATTTCATTTAATTTCTTTTCGATTTTTTTTTTTTATTACTTTGATGAACGTCTTTTTGGAAGAATTTTTTTGTTAAGAGAATGTTTTAATAAACATCTGTTTTGGCAGATTTTTTTATTTTTAGAATATCATTTAATTTTTTTATTATTTTTTTTTAAAGAGATTGTTTTGATAAATATATTTTCTGAACGAGAAAACCCATTTTAAGGACTTGGCGTACCATTTTTATCTTGAATACTGTGCGGCTGAAAATGGTGTACAACGCGCCGATTTGAAGAAAATTGCTCAAGCTGTACGATACTACTATTTTTATGACCGTCCCTTCTATACGAAGATTGACAATCCCGTATAAACTGGAGACATCGACTTCTTATGTATTAATCAAATGGGAACTGCAAAAATCTACTGCGCCACCTCCTCAAAAATCGCACAACATTCCCCTTCTACAACTTTCAATAGTATGACATAAACTACGGTTTTATGAGGGCGAAGTAAAAAAAAAGTTTTTTTTTTTGCGAACCGACAACGGTGGATGCGCGGTTGGCGCACGACTCCGGTGGTCTCCCAAGTCAAGCAAGATCGTTCGCGGTCAGTGCTTGGATGGGTGACCGCTTAGCCGTGCGCTACCGGGCGCATCAACCGTTAAGCGGGAGGCGCTTTCTTCTGAAACTTTGGTGTTTCTGCACTTTACTCAAAGTGCAAAAATACCGGAGGATCAGTAGAATATGGCCGTCGGTACCGGCACGGATTTTCCGTAGTTTCCCCATGTCCCCGGCAAATGCGGTACAGTGTAGTTAAGTCGGCTACAGACGCACTGGAAGTTAGGTAGCTTAGCTGAGTGCGGGTAGGGAGTGCTAGGGGGAATTGGGATGGGGTTCCGTAAAAACCTAGAAGGGGATACGGTGGAAAATGGAACAAATATTTTTTTAAAGTTTTGTTTTTTGCGATAGTCTAAAATGGTCGATTAGTATCGTTTCATAAAAAGATTTTGAATTTAGTACATGATGTGTGCAATAGCGGTTTGCAAGGCAAGGACGTAGAAAGCGAGTTCTTAACGAGTGTCAATATGCTGCACGACCCGAAGGTGAGCCCATGGAGGTTTTGCCGATTGAAAGAAAATGGCCGATCAGCGGGCCAGTGTTGGTGTAACGATATTTATACCCTAACTTTCGGCCAATGTTCGGCCAAGTATTGGTTTGCCAATCATTGGTTTGTTGATTTGGGTCCAATGTTCGGCCGAGCATGAATTCACCATTCATTGGTCTGCCGATATTATCCTGATGTTCGGCCGAATATCAACCCGCCAATCGTCGGTTTGCTAATGTGACGTCAACATTGGGCCATCAACCAGCGGCTTTCGCTGCTAGATGACGCCAAGACAAGTTATATCTCACAAGCGAAAGTGTACCCGGGCGTCAATATAAGAGCATGCGAAATTACACCTTCTTTAATTCTCGCAGAAGATGCTTATTATTTTTGGGCTCAGTACTCCATAAATGCTTAGGAAATACATTGGTTGAGTATGATCGCTTTGAGAGTTCTCGCAAGAGAAAATACATAAAATATAATCTCTTACAGACATGCGAAGCATAAAAAATTGGGATTGGAATATTCAAACTTTTACAATTTTGAAAAAAGTATACGACAAAACTATATTTTCGTCCTATATTCTCGCCCTATTAGTAACCTATAGAGGGCCTACATTGAAAACCAATCATCGGTCAAGCATTGTGAATGACCTTCCGGCCAATATAAACCGTCACCATCGGGCCGGGCTTATCATCCAAGGCTCGATACATGATCGGGCCAGGCTCGAATGCCAATGGGCTTCGAGGTTGGCCCGACCGTCGGCGTCATCCATTCACCCTACATGGGAGGGCAGCATTCACACGAGTCAGAACTCCCCTTTCTACGCCCCAGCCATTCACATAACTTTTCCCAATAAATTCACGAAAATCACACTTTTCGTTTTTGCAAAGTGTGCGCAGGAAGACGCATTCTCGCACTAGCGCGCGAAAAATCATATTGCGTTTGTACACAGGCGCAGTATTTTTCTCACGCGCGATGCGAAGAAGTTCTACGCTCACTTCACAGGAACGGAAAGCGGCATGCGTTAGCAACAGTACCTTGCGATACTAGTACGGAAAAGCAGTCTTTCAACAAAGGTTGTGAAGTTGGCTGCACGGGGCGGATCGAGAGCTACAACGGCACGAGGCGAAGCCGAGTGACGTTTGTAGCTCGAGAGGAGGCGAGTGCTGCCTACTTCCCAACCGCCATCGGGAGACCGCGTTTTCGTACAAGTATCGCATACTACTTTTTGTGACAAGAAAATTTCCGCTTTTCGTGCCTGTAAAGTGCGTTCGGAAAAAATTGAAATTTTCATATCGGTTCTTCATAAAAGTTGAAAATTGCAATTCGCCAAGCTTCCTCTATGAGGAAGCATTGTCTGTATTTTTGGCTTCCTCATAGAGGAAGCCTCGCGAATTTCAATTTTCAACTTTTATGAAGAAGCGATATGAAAATTTCAATTTTCAGCTTTTATGAGGAAGCGATTTGAAAATTTCAATTTTCAACTTTATGAGGAAGCGATATGAAAATTTCAATTTTCAACTTTTTTCAACGTCAACGTCTTAGACTTCTCTGCAAAACCGCTGACCGATTCAGGTTCAGTGCATAAAAAAATATAACATCGTCACGTTTCACTTTGTCGAATCTGCGTTTGGCGCGAAAAAATACATGGAAGTATGCGCTCCTGAATTTTTTTTTTGCATTTTCGATTTTCATTCCAGAATTCCTAGTGATACCTCTTTATCTAGCTTTTAAATCCCGTCATATCCATCGTCTTGTGTATGTCTTGCTGTAGATCACGATAGGCACCTGGGTTTTTCCGCGACGCCATCGGAAAGAAAAGAAATCGTTGTTTAAAAATACCTAAAATCAATAATTTTTGCAATTTTGGCTATAAAAATGCCTGGTAAACTTTTTGGTTAGTTGTCGCTCCGGGACTGTAACTCCATGTATTTTTTCGCGCAGATCACGAATCTGACACTTATTTTATTCGCAGATGAATATTGGATCCGAAAAAAATGCGGATTAAAAAAAATTGCATGAAATTCAACAAATTTAAAATGACATAAAATTCCTCGGGTGATCAGATTCTATCTGTGTACGAATTTTTAGCCCGACAGCTAAAAAATTGCGAGCGCTACAGTGCGTACAGACATTTTCGAAGAAATAAAAAATGGCGTACGAAAAAAACAACTGAACATTTTTGGACGAAATTTGGCAGAAACATTGACTATTAACCACACAAGCTGTCTGCAAAATTTCAGCCTGATCGGTGGAGGCGTTCCCGAGATATAGCCATTTGAATTTTTCGCGACAGACGCACGCACGCACGCACGCACGCACGCACGCACGCACGCACACACACACACACACACACATCCGGACATTTTTTCTAAATGTGATTTTTCGATGTTTTGGAACATTCTGAACACGTTTTCATTAAAATCTCGAAATTTTTTTTTATCACCATCACAAAGCTTCCTCTATGAGGAAGCAATAACTATAGTGACAGATAAGTCAGCGCGAAAAGTAACTAGAGTGTTAAAAAAGTGTGCGCAAAAGTAGCTAGAGTGTGAAAAAAGTGTGCGCAATAGTATATTTCGATATGAGTGCGAAAAACTTTTTCTGACGAATGTGAGTTTGCAGCACGAGCCGAAGGCGAGTGTTGCAATCACACGAGTTCTGAAAACGATTTTCTTACGAGTATCGAACCAAATTTTATTTCACTAGTGGTGAAAGTGGGGGATTTCGCCTGCGAAGCGTGCGCAAAAACCGCCATTTCCCCACCGACTGAAATAAAAAAACTTTCTGAACAGTTACAGATACGTTTAACATTGATACGTCCCGCAAATTTTCGATTAGATTCACCGACGCAACTCGCTAAAAATCCATGAAATATGGTAATAAAATTATAGTCACAGAAAACAAATAATCGTTGAGACTTAATTATCTGTTCAGTAATTAATTATGCGTCAGCAAGCACTGAATGATTCGATTCAGTGATAATTCTGAATGATTCTATTGACACTACGAAAAAAATCAAACAAGGAGTATATTCATGTTGCTGGAGAGGTATCATCGTCAGCGAGGATGCCTTAGGCTATTTAAGGAACCCATTGTTTTAATTTCAATGCAAAAGGCAATTCGAATCCTTAGCTATAAGCGTTAGGAAAGCGTTAGGTTGTGACTGTCTCGAGGCAACCGATTGAAAATCACCGTCGGTGCTAATGAGTGCAACACCTCTTAGGGTATAGTTATTCAAAACACTATTAAAAATGTATTCATTCATTGTTAGTAAAAACATGATAAGAATTAAAAACACTCCTGAAAAATTGGTCATAAAATAATTACTTTATTAATATTCGGGTATAATCAAGTTTGTCGAATAATTTGGGTTCAATCGTTAATATAAAATTATTATAAAAATGATTATTATTATTATAAGCGGAGAAATTATTTTACATATGAAAACTATATTTTTACTGTCGGTAGGATAGTCAATAGCAGGGAATTAGTCAGTATTAGTCGTAATAAATATATAGGGTGTTTGTTGTTTATGTAAACAGAGGGGAACAAATGTCCCTTAAAAATGAGGAATTTATAAGCAATATTGAAAACAATTAAATTAATCAGGATTATAACTTTTGATAGAAACTACGTAGGAACTTCATTCAAATTTCTAAATTCTTATAATTAAAATTGAAATTTATCAAAGTAAATTGTTTATTCGGGAAATTTTTGTAAAAATCAATATTGTGAAATTATTAAAATAAACTACGGAAGCCGCCAAAATCGATCTGTACGATACGTCGGGACCGCGCGGTAAGACTTCGACCTATCGGGGTTGTAAGGCCCGATTTACACTCTGTTGGTGACGTAGTCCCTTGGTATCGTTGTCAGGGACATTAATCACCGACAACTTGATTTTTTAATTAATTATTGTAAAGAAGCCGAATAACAGAAAAATATTGTTTATTTTTAAATTCAACACTTTACATCAGTAACTTAAGGTTTGTTTCTTATGATTGACGAGTCTTAGATTGAGCTTGAGAGTAGTCTCAAGGCACAATGTTAATGAATATATTTGAACGCGAGACGATCTCAACTGTTGCCCAGTAGTTCTTGATGCGTCTCGGTCGAGGTGAAGTATTAGACTGTCTCTTCGGAGTTGGTGATGAGAAGTCCTCAAAAAACTGGAGGGGCGAGACTTTACCCTTCATGAAATTATCATTGGTGCAAATTTTTCAAGTGGGAGGATTTTTTCTCATCCTCAATCACGGAGAGGAGGTTTGGTGGGAAATAGGGGCGCAACGTGGACATCACTATCGGACCCAAGTTTGACCGTGGGGAATGTCCCGTGACGCGTTAGTCACTATAATAAAAAGTTTTCCGCGCTCGACTCGAGCGTCGGCTGAGCGCGGCGGTTAATCCTTTTATTAGGGTGTGCGTCAATGCTGGTCAGATGGTCTCGAGGATAGTCCATGTTGCCCTGCACGTGTACTTTATTGTTCACAAAAATCTTAAAGTATTTCTTTACGGCAATGAAGCTTAAACTATAAAGGGATTAAAATTCGTCGCATTTGCTCGCCAAATGTAGCTGTTGTTCGAATCGAGCAGAATGACACGCACGACGCGACCCGCGGACTCCATTATAATTCGGGAAATCCCCTTTTTTATTATTCCTTCAGGTAGAGTCGTTTGCCGTGTCGGAATAACGATATTATTTGCTATGTACGATTGACTTAATTATCATCTAAAAATTCTTAAACTACCAATCTGTCCCATGCGACGGAACACGATCGATAATGACCATGGAAGGGGGCAGGCAGAATGCAACGGACGACTTGGAGGCGCGGGCGTCATCCGATCAAAACGATAAAACAGGCTCCTTCAAGAGGATATGGAAACATTTATTGTCGGGAGGTCGCTCTTCGCGGAACGTTAATATTGTCGGGAAGGTACATATTCGGAACCTCACCTGTTTGATATACCAGCAACTTGACTTGTCACCACTCATTTCTGAGAACTATTATACATACGTGGTTGATTATTGTCTGAAGTCTTAATTTACACAACTTTTCAACCTTAGAAATTAAATTTCGAATTGAGTCGTTACATAAATCATTTGAATACTTCAACTGATAAATAAATCGAAGTTCCATCAATAAATTATGTCATCAGCCGCAATTATTCATCATCATCCACGAACATTTATCAGAGATTCCATCGACTTTCTCTAAAAGAATCCAGGAAGGAAGGACGAGAAATTCCGAATCTCTGACATGCTTGTTTCATCATCAATCATTTCAACTCAATTGAACAATTAATCCAATTTGAATCATCGTAAATCATCGAATCATTTAATTATCAGTCACTTTATTTTATTTTCAATCATCCTTTCTCAGTATTTTATTTTGTCCATTTTACTAAACATTAATTTATTATTTTTAATCACCTGAAGATAACTAATAATCAATCTGAGGGTTTGATAAAAGTAAAGCGCGGTAGATAAAGAAATAAAAATGGAAGTCATCGATTTTTCTCATGGAGAACCAAGGTGTAGAGAGACAGAACCGCCGGTCCGCGATAACAGTATCCTTGAATCAGTGTCGGCCATCGAAGCGCGAGCCGTCAGGATGCTTACTTCACTACGCTACTACGGTATGCGAGGGACACACGGAGTATCATATCAGCTCGACGTAGTAAACACCGTAGTACGCACCGAGTGAAATATCGAGCCGTAGTAAACACCACGTTGTGATAATCAACGCATATTCTTTTGGCATGCATTCTCAGCTTAACCCTGAATAAATTTCCATAAGGTTAGATTCGAAACTGGGCATTATTCTGATAAAGCGTCACATACGATAAACGTGTAATAGCCAGAGAAATCTCCTTGACCTCAGATGACAGAAAATGCTGATCAGGACGTAACAAGATCATACTGGTCGGTGATGATTCTGTAGTAGGTTGGTTTTACAATGAGAGGTTTTTACAATGAGAATTAACTCGCACCCGAGAGGTACATGATATTCTATCCAGCATCGATTCTCAATGGCCGATAGTATAGTGCTAGCAGCCATGATGTATGTCCAAGTACACATCGCTGGAATGGAGAGTGCTCTTACGATTTGGACGTGCAGATACTATACGCACCTACACTGTACTTCGCGCTCGTGCGAGTGTACATTTTGATACTTCTGCCACAAGAGAACCATGAATTTCAACCGTGTTTGTACGTAACGTTGATACAGATAGAAGGTACTCGAGGCAAACGTACACTATCGCACAGTGATGTAGTATCGTGCCTTTCGATACTGGCTAAATGCATCCGTCGAACCCTCAAACCGAAACAGCGAGTTGGCATTAACGCATTCGTAATTTCGTGAAGGGTCAGAGAGAAACACGAAACTCGGACTGAGTACTCTTGCCCAAAGCAGGTTTAGTTACGGATCCATGCTGCTGATACGCGCTCCCGCTAATATCGTGCGTCAGTCGGGAACGCCCGAAGGCTTTCGGTCAGTCATTATTGGCTACTGACCAGTGAATCTATCAAAGCATTCGTGTCGTTAGTTTTTCCTATATCGGTGTTAACTTCCATTACGGTGGATGCTTCATTTTAGTAATTGATTGGAGAGGTGTTCCCAGGCTTCAATCTCGGCACTTTATCATGTCAAGCACACTATCGAGGATAAACTGAATTAGAGGATTCTGGTATAAACTTCGTCGAAATAATGGAAATTTCTGTTCTGGGTACAAATGAGTATTGATTTTCAAAAAAATGACTATAGCTTCGGATAAGGTAAAGAAAGATGTGGAAATTCAAGATTTGTTTTAAATTTGTTTCACGACACTCGTCCTTTATTTCGACGAAGTCAACACACGAAATTTTTGCTCCGGCTAAAAATGAATATAGTCATAAAAAATGACTTCGTACCTAAAGTAATTCTTCATCGCATAATGAATCGCATCGCATTTTTATAGCATACACCGTAAAAGAGGTTGTGCAAGTAACAAACAATTTTCGTCCATAATAGCCAACAGTTTTTTCGCATGCTATTTTTTTTGTCAAAGAAGCATTTTTTTAAACGGAAAAATTCATAAGCCTGAGAAGGCAAAGATTGTGAATGTTCGCGGACACGAAATTTTTGTTAAACATACAAAGATTTTTCACCCGTTGACAGTTAAAATTGTATCACAAATTAATTATCAATCGATCACTCGTCCTCGTCACCCAGAGAAATTCCGCCAGAGATCTAATTTTGCTAGGTCGTGAGTTGGTATTCAAACCAACGGTATGCTATTCTCGGTCACTTCATACGTCAGCAACAGATTTTGTGTGCAGTGAAACCTCTCGATAGTTCTGAACACCGGACCAAATACCCTGTAAACTAACGCGGAAACTGGAAAGACTGAATTCGCGAAACGCACGATCGAGTGCCTTTCAATTTACATCCCGCAGCTTCCGGAAGTCTCGTAATTACTTCAACATTTATCGGACGTAAGATGACAGCGGTAAATTTTACGTCCGGGTTGAAAATAAATAGGTCCGTTGTTGGAAACTACATTTGGGTCGGGATAGAGTGAAAGACATCCGAGTAGAAGACGGAAGAAGTGAGGAAGTTCGGGAGAGTAGACTTCGGTGCAATTGCGCAGGAGGGGGCAGGGGGGGCGCTCTGGCCCCGGCCTCGGCGCCGGCCCGATCGCGCCAGTTACTCCAAGTGACAGGGGATTTATTGAGAAAGTTGCGATTGTATGAGAGACGAGAAGGGAGAGAAGGCGAGATCCGCTGTGGCAACCCCGCGGCGGCGGCTCGGTTTACCGAACGGAGCTGAGAATGCCTTCCTTTCGCTTCATTCCGACAGCAAAGCCAAAACTCGTCCGGGGAAATTGTCTCACTCTGTTACACCAACCAAGCCCTCTTTTTAGTCACGAACCCTGGATCGGTGGAACAACGCCCGTTTCAACTTTGCGTCGTCCAAACTTATAGACGAATTCGTCGATGGAATTTCCAATTTGTAATTTGGAATGTCGTCTCAAGACGACATTCCAAGCTTTCATCTTGCGCGTGTTAAACGAAGACCCTCCGAATCCAGACGAACGAACCAGCTGTCTATAGTTTACGGCGCCTTTGCCAATGCAAATAATATGAGAACGTGCGAAATGAAAAGAATCAACTTCATCCCCCGAGCGACATTCCATCGTGCGCAACTTAGTAGGTACAACGCTTATATCATAGACGCCATAGAATACCTCCGCGCCTCTTTCGCTATAAAGCCTTTGTTTGAATATCGGAAAGACAAATATCTGAAATTCAAACACCTGAAGAATTTATCCTATCCGAACATTGATATAGTTTCCTCGAGGCTCGCGGCAAGAATACCACCCAAGACTGTGCAGCTTGACAGAACGGTAGCCAACCTACTTCGTGTATACTTTGCACCTCGACGCCGTAGACTCCAACGGGGCCTCGCACACTGTTCGCGAAGCTTCCTGAACTTGGTCTCTGAATTCTAAAGTCTGAGGTCTGTTGTATTCGATCCTGGCCACGGAGAGTTGGGACCTGAGCTCGATATCTCAACACCTTAGTCAGTTCAAATCCGCGGCAACGGCTAAGTTGATAATGTTATCTGTGTCGTTATGCGAAAGATAAAGAGAAAAATCGCGGTTTGCGATAGAACACGAGTAACTCTCAACCTCCTTGTCACCACGAGAAGTGCCATTTTATAACTCCCGACTATCCGCTAGGGGAAGTGACGGGAGTTAGGCGTTTCACTGAGGTACCGCGATTTTGCTGTTTTCGTTGTCTCCAGTGTTTGTCGAAACGGCTCAATGTCTCTTAACAGAATTTGGTATATTATTTCTGTAGATTTGAGAGTGTTCGTATATCGATAGATTAGGAAAATAAATGTGAAGCGGCAGAGATAACTAACTTCGAAAAAACACGCCAAAAGCCTATTCAGATATATTGAAAGGCGGCCACCATTATCTAATATTGACTGCGATTATTTCTCGTCTGCTATAAAAATGCTGTGTGCGACAGGGAAAGACTGCGCAAATTGGTCCATAGCAATATTTCACGAAGAAAACAGTTTCGAGAAACGCTCTGGAATAGACATTGTCGTATGACATGCCCAAGGTTAGAACATGAACATATAGATAAATTCCAAGTATCGCATATAAGGTGAAAGCGCTGACAGATTTTCATACGGTTCGATATAATTTTCAGCCTTTCTTTGTTAGGACCCTGCGATTCTCACAAAAGAGTATTCAGTTACGAAACTTTTGGTATCCGAATAAATTAATTTTTTTCCTTGGATGCTGTAAAATATGAGATTTAAGTAAAAATTATTTGCTTAATGTGGTCTATCCTGTTTCATTAACATATATGAATTCATACAGTGCTAGGGCGGTATTAAACTTTTGAGCCATACATTTATGTTGAAATTTAAATAGAAATGACCAAGGATGGTAATACATTTCGTTGAAAACGTAAAAAAACTGCCAAACAAAGTGACTTATTAATTTTTATTTTTGTAGATTTTCGACGCCTGTAGTACTTAAGTCCCTTTCCTACTCGACCATCGCACTTTCTCATGTGGAAGTTCGGTTTCAGTATTGAGGTTCATTTTTATCCAAATTTTGTAGTCAATTTTTATCCAACCTCTTCACCGAACTCCATTTATCCGAGGTATTGTGGAGAGAGCGTACGTCGGATAAGCGAAAACTCGGATAACATACTAAATTCAAACTTGTACTACTATTATATATTTAAAAAATAACACACTACTTTATATAAACATTAACTTTATTAGTTGATTTACTACTTGTTTCCCTTTTTGAGACATCACGATGTTCTACTATTGCCTCTAAGATAGAAAACTGATGTATTTACAGTTCGCGATATAAAGACAGCAAACTCGTACAAGTTTAAGCGCGTATGCAACAATGTAGCAGTTACAGACTACTCCGCGTGCGGGCATGATGCTATATCCGTTTTATCCGAGTTTTTCGTATTATCCGAGCCTACACCTCGATTAATACGGAGGGCTCGGATGAGTTGGGTGCTTCGAATAACGCGGAGGCTCAGATAATCGAAGATCGAATAAGCGTGGTCCTACTGTATTACGTTCTCATCCCATACACATTAGGTACGGAGAGAAAAAATTGTAAAAAAACCAATTGGACTGTTACATTACGGTCTAGAGACATGTTTGCATAGACTATAATGCAAAAAAAAAAAAAAATTGCCCGTTCCGGGTGTCTGTCTGACCTATCCCGAAAATGCAATAATTTTTTGAAGAGAATATTATACACGTCATATATATTCATGTATATAAATATTTTACATATTCCTATATATTAATTATATATAATTCGATGTATTTTTTATATATATCTTTGATTTGACAGAACAGCGTATCATCTGTGACCGTACATAGCCTAAACTCAAACTGCTCCGAGAAATATGTAAATAAATATTGGCGATTGCATCTAGAGACTTAGATATCGCGCTACTCCGCAACCAATAATTTTTAAAGCATCTGATAGTACCTATGTTTATGGTTAATATTATAGAAGTGAATTTTGAAAAGTTGTGAACATTTTTCTAAATTATTTAAATTTGACATTCAAAATCATTTTATGCGTAAAAAACTATCACATACAGACGCATAGGCGATCCGTTATTCGGTAGCTTAAACATAAGTATGGTTATTTTTGTTCTTTTTCATTTTGTAATAAGCAAAAGGCTCAATAAACCGATTTACTTTCATCATCAGAAAATTGATGATCATCACTTGAAATAAGAAAACTTTTGTTACGTTCAAATCTCGCTGGGAATGAAGACATTTAAAATGATAGGTGGCAGCGTAGCGGTAAGGTTCCAGGTTAGCGCGCGAAAGGTCCCGGGTTCGAGCTCAACTTCAGGTCGTTAGGTTTATTTCTTTATCCAAATATAGTATTGTATTCTAAATTGATATAATTCATGATGACAAACCAATCAATTTTTTAAATATTCCCAAACCATTTTTCGGTACGTACTAACCGCCGTAAAAAGAAATTTGAATGAATATGTCATGTATATATCTTTCATATATCTTCGTTATACTTTTCAGATATATAATGTGGCAAAAAGTTCTATATCTCAGATATATATTGGATATACATTATATATCCAGTATATATCTCATGTATATATAACATATATCCCGAAATATATTTATGCATATACTTTATTTCCATGGGGGTAAAACCATTAATAAATTAATATCATTAATTGTAAATAAGACTATTTTATCACGGTCTACGCTAGATTCCATCATTTGACTGGCCTCCCTGAAGTTTTTAATGACAGCAAACCCAGCAAAGATATCCGTATTTCACTGCATTTTATGAAAAAGTTGTCTTCCACTGCTGCACAATGATATAGTAACGCTGAAGACACCTCAGTTTGTAAAATTCCCTTTTAAAGTAATCGTGAAAGCTCGCAAAGAGGGCGAAATTCAGCAATGAACTAAAGAGACCTCCGGGTGGGACGGGAGGAAGGGGAGGGATTGCCATCGTTTCAATTACCGTTTCGCCGGGTACGATATACAGGAAACCGAAAGAACTCGTAGAAACGGTTCTTTAATCTTGTGGCCAACAGACTAGCGGGGGGGGGGGGCGGGGCGCTGTGATTCGCATGTCCCTTCTCACTGTTAAGACAGTCCGAGAGGGGGCGCCGTCCAAGAACGGTGAAACCGCGACAGAAAGAGGAAAACCGACTCGTCGACGATCATGAGTTTCACGATCCGTCGTTAACATCGTAGAAAGCGCCGGAGAGACCGGATTAAAAGTTGGTCTTTGCCCAACGGGGTCTAGCAGATTTCCCGATAGCGTAAAACGGGAGAGACGACGGTATAAGGAAGGACCGAGCCATTGGTTGAACGGAGGAGAAGAAGCAGAAGAAGAATACGACGAAGAAGCGAGGGCGAAGCAGAAGGAAGCCAAAAGGAAGTAGGACGATAGGTCTGGCGAATGCAGGCAAGAGTAGCAGCGAGGTCGCCTGAGCATGTTAGCGAAAACCGAGAAGACGATTCCGCTGAAGAAGCTTGGGCTTCTATTTTCTTTCCGATCTTCTCTCAAACTTATTCCCCGGACGCATCTTGTTACGGAGTCCAGCCCGTTGAATCAGCGGTTCTCATCGTTGCCACAGAGAGATGAACGGAAGATCGGTGGAAAGTAAGATGGACTTAGAAGAAATGAGCTTTGACTAGACGAGGAAGACATACAGTCGATGCTTCGTATAATCTCGTACCCGGGGCTCGAGCCTCCGGGAGTGTGGAGTGCCCCCACTCCAACCCACTACAAAAGCATGAACTACGGTGACTAATGCGCGTGCAGAGGCTGACGCATACACATGGTTGCAGAGACAGGTAGAGTAAAACTGGTAAATATGGCCAAGTTCGTAAGGGTAAATCAGGGTGAGATTGTCAGGCGGGTGAGATGGACACCCGCAATATCTTTTAACGTAACAAACGAATGGTGGTGCCGTTTGCACAGTTCTTAGTATATGTGGATACAATGTGATTGCACCAAAAATTATAGGATTGTAAGTACAAGGGTCAGTATGAGCGGTGAATCCCTATTTCGAGGTAGCCAGAAATTTTTCGAGCTATATTTGTAACGCTCTGGAGACATACTAAATTATAACTTTGCTGGTAAATGAACATTGAACACTACAGTTGGATGTTTTAAGAAAAGATTGGCGCGTTGTAAAGCTATTTTTAAAAAATGTCTTCGCTAAATTTAAGCAGTGGATATTTTTCCCGGAAAATGGGTGATATGGTCACTCATTTTCCCGGGGATATGACCGCGTTCAATGGTGGCCTTATCACCTGGATATTGCGGGTGAGATGTCCACGCGAATGGTGGTGGGCCACCCGCCGGCAGCAGACGGCGGCCATATCACCCGGATATTGCGGGCGAGATGGCCACGTCAATGGTGGTCGGCCGCCTCACCCGCAATATGCCCCGCCATATGCACCCGGGAGATATGGCCAGCAAAACTGTTTTCTTTTTAGTTTAGTATCTGAAACATTAGACAGAGGTATTTCTTGTCTTTCTGTAGGTTATGTAGACTACATAGAATATAGTATAACATGTTTTGTGCGATTCCGACGCACAAGCGTCGGAATCGCACGACCATTATTACTGTGACCATGTCACCCGTAGTGTCTGGGTGTGAGACGGCCGATCGCAAATATTTATTTATTGAACTGCAATTAAATCACGCATCAAAAATATCGAAATTTCTGAGTTAATTACTTTAGTTCGATGTTTCTAGAGTTGGTTACAACAAAAATGTAAAAGTTTTTTAAACGTTAAACCTCCAATTTTCATTGTTTAAAAAACCATGGCCATGTCACCGCGACTTACCCTATCATTGATTTGCGTGCTAATCGGGGTGCATATCCCCCACTTTTATTCTACCCTTTCAAGCAGGGCAGCAGCTGACAGAGACGTCAGGGGAAACGCGATTGCGTCTCTGGTATACATTTTAGGGCGTTACATCAGGCGCTCGAAAAATTCGGAAACTGTTAAAAATCCGGACTGTTACATCCGTTCCCGATGTAACGGTCGACAAGTTCCGACGCGGCATGGAGCACCTCTATAGACACAATCGATTTAATCTAGCCGAAGACATGGAGAAACTCTCTGCCAGAGAAATACAAACTTGCGAATATGTTACAAAAATATAGGAGACGACACATGTATCTTAGGCGTAAAAGAAAGTGACGAAAAGTCGAGATAAGCTTGACATGGGCGAGCGAGACACAGACAACTAAGCTGAATGTTGAAGCATTCCAACGAACAGACTGGTGTGTTATCCAACAAATTATACACACGCTCGACAAAAATAAAAAATCCTTATCCGTTCTACCTGATCTCGTCTCGTGATTTCTTTTGCGAAGAAACAATTTTCTAGTCACGCACGTTACGTATCAGGGTGCCTCGATTGTTCGTTACTATTTGCAGAAAGTCACGATTTGAACAGTGTCGCGTGTTTCGCATATGGCATATAAAAAATAGTTTAAAAAAACAACAAGACGCCAGAGCGAAACACTCGGAAGGCGTTTAAGATTCTTGGAATATGTCACCAGGCATATCGTTTCATTCGCAGGATGAAGCTTGCCGGGGTTTTCTTCACGTCCTTTTACGTTGCAGCTGCAATTCTCGCGACTGCGATAACGGCAAACCGTTCAGTTTCAATCCAAGAAAGCTGTATGTAGGTGTGCAATGGAATCGTGCGGATCAAAAAAACAATAGCCGGAAGGAAAGAAAGAGAGAATAGCGTCACGTATTCCGACGCTGTACGAGCGAGTCGAGGTCGTTGTTCATTCCGTGTACTCTGGGGAATCGCGGCAATACCTCTTCACCGTTTATACACATCTACTCTTCTCCCCGTAATTCTTTCTCCATAACCTTCTCGCACATATAAAAAATTGAAAAAGACCGGAATACTGGGACACGCTGCGGTATCGATGCCTGCGACAGCCGAAATCGACCAGACTTTCTCTCACCAGAGCCCGCGTGCAAATCGCAATTTATCGTCCAACATCTCAACCGTGGGTGGGAACACTCGGGAAAAACGTTTGGACATTGATATATGGTTATTCCATACGACAGATATAGACATGTATATAGCTATGAAGAGTTTACGTCAACGTTTATGGATCAGCATTTTTGTTTTTCACGGAGAAATAACCCGAACGAAAGTTCGACCCAAAATTTGCCATATTTTATTGTGCGCGCTGCGGGGGGGGGGGGGGGGGGGACTACTTAACGCACTCTAAATGCTACAGATTCGTGGTGAGTAACAGAATCGACCAGAGGTGTCGGACATTTTTTCAATAAGCAGATGAAGGCCATTGCTCGAAGTGTGCCAAAATCGAAATTGGTTCGTCAGTACACACATGGAAATTTGTCGAGGTACGCCTTAATTAGGTCTGGCCTATAATCAGCGCGTCTTATACAGGACAAGTAAACATGCACTAAGGTAAAGGCTCTTATAGCTGGCAGTGATCCTATCAGTAGCAGGTTTACGCCTTTATGCATAATAGCAATTGTTCTCAACGCACCAGCAACATTTTTCAACACGCAAAATGATTCCCGTGAACTTCTTTCGTAAGATTAACATTTCGCTCAAATTATTTCCATCTAAATAAAAATGCGGTACACTTTGTTATAACAAAGAATCTCGTCTATAGACGAGATTCTACGTTGAAACATGGAAGGTGGCTAATAGGTACACTGCTGTTCATGAATGCCTGATCAGTTTTGCTATAGCGTCCCTATTCAGATCGTCCAGGCATTCATGAACAGCACCGTACATCGGAAACCACTAATAGGAAGAGCGAGATGTAGACGTTCTTTTATTCGTACATTGTATTCAGTAATAGATAATTGGACATATTGGGGGTTTTTGGTTAACCAACGAATTACTCTCCCTCATGGACACTATTTCACTGACCAGAAAAGTCCGACAGAAAATCTTGCCAGAGATGACACCACCACCGGTGTCTCACTTGCATTCGACTTATTTATTTCCAGCCAAATAACATAAATACTAAAAATCGTCGTAAGTAGCGCTGGTCCCTGCTGCAACCCCATGCATTTGTAAGAGTGTAATCTTTCGTGTGAGTTGTTGCGTGTTTCTGACGGTTAGACATATTTGTTACCGCGCGCCTAAAGTTTTCCCGCAAAGTACCTCTTTTTCTCGACAAACGGATGACGTGCGACTGTTTTTCTTCCGCCCAGCACGATATCGTTCGCTGAAAACAGCAGCAGTATAACAGGGGCAAAGTAAATTCGTACGAATTTCAATCCTTCTCTACCGCAACTATACCGAGTTCTTCGGAGTCTTGAAACTGTTATTATATTGTTGCGCCATCTAAAACACTTTAATACTTTATTTCTCGGGTTGAAATTTCTACATGTATTTCAGAGATCTTTGGCGACTTGTGTACATATGTAATATGTGTGTGCGTGCACACAGTAAAGAGAGGTTGTAGTATTATATATAGTATATAACTATTTCGAACAATAGGAAAGGTACGAGAGGTGTTCCGTACATGGGTAGCCAAGCAAGCGAGGCCAGACCGAATTGGTGGTCGTTACGCCGTCGATTCACCGAACGAAATTGCCGGTAAAGTTTTACACGCCGATCAAGCCATCCTCGTCTGATTTACGATCTATTTGTCCCTTGCACACCTTCAGCTTAGGTTCCGTGCTTTTCGTTCCGCTACCGTAGGTATCTCCCACTCTTATTTCTACAGCGCTTTGAGCGAAACCTCTGACGGACCTGCAGCCCGAATGACTGCAACATCCACGGGGTGGATTCCACCTCTCCCCCTTCGTTTAACGAGACGATGTTCCGAGGAAAACGGAAATTCACACGTTATACTGCCTCAGACCAGTAGCAAACTGATGGCGGCTGGACGGCCGCGCTTTCGACATTCGAAGAATAACGTGTAAATTCTCTAAAATGGCAACTCGAGCAATTCAATGCTACCCTCAAAGTTTCCTACATAAAATTTCACGTAGCGCGTACATAAGAATTTACTGCATTTGGAAACAGTTGGACTTTATGCTCGGAAGAAGAATGCTACACTCAAAAAACAAGCATCCATGACACGAGAACGATTCGCTCTCGGGAGGACAAAGAAATATATTGTTATTACAATTATATTTTCAATTCTAGAATACCATGCCAGAATTGAAACAATAACGTATCATCTTAAATATTTTTTTTCGTTATCGTTTGGATCTCGTATACGATTGTGAGAATTGTGAGTAGGGGAGACAGGGGGGGAAACGGGCTTTTGTCTCCCATTTGAGATGAGATTTTTTTATGTTCTGCGAAAAACAGACAATAGTCTGTTTTTCGCGCTTTGTTCAAGAATAGAAATAACAATATATATTTATTTGGCAGTCCGCAGGTGAACTTTTGTTCACCGTATACCCAGTGTATACCCACAGAAGTGGCATTCTGTATCAACTCAGCTACTTTTTTTCGACCCTCTCAGATCTATGCCATCATTGGCCACATTTTAGGTTCACTTGAAAGTACCCTTTGAGAATTTTTTCAGATTTGTTAATCCATCCATTTGGAAGATGCGTTTTTTTCAGATTCATATATCTTGAAAGTGATAAGTCGGGCAAAAAAAACTTGACGACAAAAAAGTTCTCTTTATTAATTAACTATTTAATGCAATATGTGTTATATTTTTGTTCGTTTTGCAAAGGCTGTTTTTAGCAGAAAGGACTGAAAATTATATTTTTTTGTGCAATGTGACACCTTCGATTTCGCTGCCAATTTTTTGTAGATATTCGACGATGTATGAAGAAACTATAAAAAAATTGGCAAAGTGGAACTCTACGTAGTTCCAGCTAAAAAATATAATATTTTTATTACAATTTTCTTTTTCATCCAATGCGGTACCTCCAATTTTGCTGTTAATTTTGTAGGGTAGTCAGTGATATAGGACAAACCTTAAAAAAAATTGGCAATGTGGAACTAGACGTATTTTCCGTGAAAATAAGTATTAAAATATCAATATTAGATTATTCTTTTCTTTTGCTTACCAATGATGTCGAGTTCCACTTTGCCAATTATTTTGTAGGTTCTCCATATATCATTGAATACACAGAAAAATTAGCAGTGAAATTGAAAGTGTCGCATTGCACGAAAAAATTTCATTTTCGTTCCTTTCTGGTAAAAATAGCCTTTGCAAAACGAACAAAAATATAACACCCCTTGTAATAAATAGTTCATGAATAAAGAGATATATGAATTTGAAAAAATGCATCTTTTAAATGGATGAATTAAAAAATCTGAAAAAATGCTCAAAGGGTACTTTCAAGTGAAACTAAACTGTGGACAATTATGAGATAGATTTGGGAGGGTCGAAAAAAAGTGGCCGAGTTTACAGAGTATGCCTCAGAAAAGGATTATAACATATAAATAAATCAGTATATTGGAATAGTACTTATTTGAATGAAATATATTTCTGCTTGTAGGAACAAATTTTTTATTAGAATGTAGCTATGAGAATTACTTGTTGCAACTAAATAAACGATATTTAACATTGAGAATTTAAGTAAAGACAACTTCTGTATCGATAAAAACGTGGCAGTTTCAACCCCATTACATGTGCGTAAAATATTGAACAATCATAATATCGACGGCCTATATATCCACTGTAACATGAGCAAAGCTCTTTACAATAATTTCTCCGAGTTCCTGCGCCTCCTGTAAAGGAACGGGCACTCAAACGAAGGGATTCGTGTGCTCGAGCGTCCAGGAATTATGGGTTGGTGTGTCAGAGACGTTGTTTATGTGAGACAGTAATAATTTTTATTCGTACATGATAAACTCTCCTTTGATTACAAGCTTTCTACTCCTTGAATTAATTCTTTTTATTTATTATTGTGCAAGATATTGAATTCCATCTGTCATAAAATTGGTGAAAAACGATTGTGCTTATATTCGGATCTTATTTCTCTTTTTATTAAATAAATTAATTGCTTGAGGCCGGAATATTCAATTGACAGGATTTCTTCTTGTGTGAACCGCACTACGCATGCGCGGGCAGCTTCTCGGTCGTCGCGAAGTCCAGCTGGCTGCGGTGCTCGGCTGTCCCGTTGTGACGTCACGGCACGGCGATCGACGGTGAAAGCTCGCTCACCTCGCGTTTTGCAATTGGTGTTTATTTTGTAATTAAACGGTTTTACTCTGATTTGACGGTACCGGTGCCTTTAGGGAACGTGAATTAAGCACTAGCTGTTACTTTTTCACGTCTTTGGACTTTTATTTTTCACCTTTGCAATTATGACGTTTCTGTCCGGTCACTTCGGTTACTTTACCGATTCGCTCCGATCGTTGTCCCGGTTGACACCTTGTCGATTATTTCTCGCACCAAGTTCCACCAATTGTTTATAAGTCTCGCCCGGTGCTGTTTTGACAAGTTATTTGTCACTTCTCAATAATATATATGTACGATCGGCACTAAATTTTATAAGTTCGAAGAGGCAAGATTTTTTTTACAAGTCCCAATTTCACCAATTTTTATAAGTCCGAACGGCACGAAATTTACAAGTCCAAATCGGCACAGATTTTATAAGTTCAAACTCACCGATTGTACAAGTCCTTTTTGGCACGATTTCACTTTTACTTCACTTTTACTTTTCACTTTTACTTTTCACTTTTACTTTTCACTTTTACTTTTCACTTTTACTTTTCACTTTTACTTTTCACTTTTACTTTTCACTTTTACTTTTCACTTTTACTTTTCACTTTTACTTTTCACTTTTACTTTTCACTTTTACTTTTCACTTTTACTTTTCACTTTTACTTTTCACTTTTACTTTTCACTTTTACTTTTCACTTTTACTTTTCACTTTTACTTTTCACTTTTACTTTTCACTTTTACTTTTCACTTTTACTTTTCACTTTTACTTTTCACTTTTACTTTTCACTTTTACTTTTCACTTTTACTTTTCACTTTTACTTTTCACTTTTACTTTTCACTTTTACTTTTCACTTTTACTTTTCACTTTTACTTTTCACTTTTACTTTTCACTTTTACTTTTCACTTTTACTTTTCACTTTTACTTTTCACTTTTACTTTTCACTTTTACTTTTCACTTTTACTTTTCACTTTTACTTTTCACTTTTACTTTTCACTTTTACTTTTCACTTTTACTTTTCACTTTTACTTTTCACTTTTACTTTTCACTTTTACTTTTCACTTTTACTTTTCACTTTTACTTTTCACTTTTACTTTTCACTTTTACTTTTCACTTTTACTTTTCACTTTTACTTTTCACTTTTACTTTTCACTTTTACTTTTCACTTTTACTTTTCACTTTTACTTTTCACTTTTACTTTTCACTTTTACTTTTCACTTTTACTTTTCACTTTTACTTTTCACTTTTACTTTTCACTTTTACTTTTCACTTTTACTTTTCACTTTTACTTTTCACTTTTACTTTTCACTTTTACTTTTCACTTTTACTTTTCACTTTTACTTTTCACTTTTACTTTTCACTTTTACTTTTCACTTTTACTTTTCACTTTTACTTTTCACTTTTACTTTTCACTTTTACTTTTCACTTTTACTTTTCACTTTTACTTTTCACTTTTACTTTTCACTTTTACTTTTCACTTTTACTTTTCACTTTTACTTTTCACTTTTACTTTTCACTTTTACTTTTCACTTTTACTTTTCACTTTTACTTTTCACTTTTACTTTTCACTTTTACTTTTCACTTTTACTTTTCACTTTTACTTTTCACTTTTACTTTTCACTTTTACTTTTCACTTTTACTTTTCACTTTTACTTTTCACTTTTACTTTTCACTTTTACTTTTCACTTTTACTTTTCACTTTTACTTTTCACTTTTACTTTTCACTTTTACTTTTCACTTTTACTTTTCACTTTTACTTTTCACTTTTACTTTTCACTTTTACTTTTCACTTTTACTTTTCACTTTTACTTTTCACTTTTACTTTTCACTTTTACTTTTCACTTTTACTTTTCACTTTTACTTTTCACTTTTACTTTTCACTTTTACTTTTCACTTTTACTTTTCACTTTTACTTTTCACTTTTACTTTTCACTTTTACTTTTCACTTTTACTTTTCACTTTTACTTTTCACTTTTACTTTTCACTTTTACTTTTCACTTTTACTTTTCACTTTTACTTTTCACTTTTACTTTTCACTTTTACTTTTCACTTTTACTTTTCACTTTTACTTTTCACTTTTACTTTTCACTTTTACTTTTCACTTTTACTTTTCACTTTTACTTTTCACTTTTACTTTTCACTTTTACTTTTCACTTTTACTTTTCACTTTTACTTTTCACTTTTACTTTTCACTTTTACTTTTCACTTTTACTTTTCACTTTTACTTTTCACTTTTACTTTTCACTTTTACTTTTCACTTTTACTTTTCACTTTTACTTTTCACTTTTACTTTTCACTTTTACTTTTCACTTTTACTTTTCACTTTTACTTTTCACTTTTACTTTTCACTTTTACTTTTCACTTTTACTTTTCACTTTTACTTTTCACTTTTACTTTTCACTTTTACTTTTCACTTTTACTTTTCACTTTTACTTTTCACTTTTACTTTTCACTTTTACTTTTCACTTTTACTTTTCACTTTTACTTTTCACTTTTACTTTTCACTTTTACTTTTCACTTTTACTTTTCACTTTTACTTTTCACTTTTACTTTTCACTTTTACTTTTCACTTTTACTTTTCACTTTTACTTTTCACTTTTACTTTTCACTTTTACTTTTCACTTTTACTTTTCACTTTTACTTTTCACTTTTACTTTTCACTTTTACTTTTCACTTTTACTTTTCACTTTTACTTTTCACTTTTACTTTTCACTTTTACTTTTCACTTTTACTTTTCACTTTTACTTTTCACTTTTACTTTTCACTTTTACTTTTCACTTTTACTTTTCACTTTTACTTTTCACTTTTACTTTTCACTTTTACTTTTCACTTTTACTTTTCACTTTTACTTTTCACTTTTACTTTTCACTTTTACTTTTCACTTTTACTTTTCACTTTTACTTTTCACTTTTACTTTTCACTTTTACTTTTCACTTTTACTTTTCACTTTTACTTTTCACTTTTACTTTTCACTTTTACTTTTCACTTTTACTTTTCACTTTTTGCTGGTATTCCTGGAGAGCTGGTGTAGACCCGGTGAGATGATTAACTGATTGACTGACGAAATCGCCGTCTTTTATACGCCGATTTTGGTCCCCCTCTTTGTCGGTTCTGCAGGGTTTTGGCGGACTCCGATTATTAATTTTCTTATTGGTTACTCGCGGGGAGCTCCCTTGGCCCTCCAATGCTGGGTCGGTATTCCCGTGACGCACTTCCGGCATTCCCTGCTGGGCTAATGGTGCACCTGTTGGTGCCGTGTGCTTTTTCCAGTGTCGTCACTTTTGGCCAATTATCTGCGTCGGTTTTCCCTCGCTTTCTCCTTTCTTCGACCTTGGGCATGCTTTCGCCGCAAGCCCGCTCGGCAGCGCCGTGGTGTTTCCGATCTCTCGTCTGCGCATGCGCTCGGTTCGATATTGATCGAGCCGCTGCTCGCTCCTGGCAGGTGGCGCCACTTACACCTCACGCTCTCGTATTCAGTGCCGATAACCGCGGTTTGACTCGGCATCGGGTGTTCGAGGATAGCCAAACAGTTACACCACCGACAGCGGTGGACGCCCGGTTGGCACACGGCTTCGGTGGTCCTGCAAGTCAAGCAGCTTCGTTCGCAATTAGTGCTCGGATGGCTAACCGCTTAGCCGTGCGCTAGCTGGCGCATCGACCGCGGGAGGCGTTTTCTTCTAAGATCCATGTACGTTTTGTGGTGGAACGGACGCGGCCGATGGTCGGGCTAGTGTTGGCGTGGCGATTGTCAAATCCCCAACGCTCGGCCAATATTCGGCCAAGTATTGGCTCGCCAATGGTTGGTTTGATCATCTGTGATCGATGCCCGGCTGCGTTCGACTCATCAATTATTGGTTTGTCGATTTGATGCCAATGTTCAGCCGAGTATGAACTTACCGAACATTGATTTTCCGATTTTAAGCCAATTTTCAGCCGAATCCCGATTCGCCAACCGTTGGTCGGTTGATGCATGATCTCATGAGTCATTGGTATGCCGATTTCAGGCCAATGTTCAAACGAATATTGATTCGCCAACAGATGATCTGTTGATGCATGATCTCACGAACCATCGGTCTGCCGATTGCAGGTCAATGTTCGACCGAATATCGAATCGCCAATCATTGATTTACCGGTGTGACGCCTACATTGGACCATCATCGGCTTTCGCCGCTTGATGGCGTTAACCCAAGTTATTTCTCGCACGCGAAAGTCTACCCGAGCGTCAATATAAGAGCATGCGAAATGACACCTTTTTTAACTTTCGCAAAGTATGCATATTATTTTTGCATTCTGTACTCGGTACTCAATAAATGCATTGTCATACCAATATACAATATGTATTGCCAATACATTGACTGAGTATGATCGCTTTGAGAGTTCTCGCAGGAGAAAATATATAATATATAATTTCTTGCAGACATGCGAAGTATAAAAAAAAAAATATTCCAACTTTTACAATATAAAAAAAATATTGCTTTAAACCCACTTTCGCTCTATATATGTAACCTATAGAGGGCCAACATTGACAACCAATTATCGGCTGATCCTCTTGATCGACCTTGGGGACAATGCTGGGTCCCAATATTGGTAAGTACTTATTATCCAAGGCCTCGATGATTGGGCCAAACCCGCATGCCAATGTTGGCAACATCGGTATCAAGCTTCGCCCAACCATTGACCACATCCGATTACCCTATGTTGGTAATGTGGTACTCAGTACCGGCACTGTTTTTCCTTAGTTTCCCTGTGTCCATGGCAAATGCGACACAGCGTAGCTAAGTCAGCTATAGACGCACTGGAAGTTAGGTACGACGCGAAGTCAAATGGGGGGCAATGGGGGTCACTCATTGGGGACGAGCGCTCGAGCCTTGAAAAGCGTTGACAGTGCGTTACCTCAATGTGCCTAAAATCGTTCTTTGACTTAATGGGCGATATAAGTGAAACATAAAGCCACTGTATGCCAAGTCTGTGGCCTGGCCTCCCAGGGGCTACGCGTCATAAATCTCTCTTCGGAGAGAGCTAGCTCGGGCCCCAGACGAATAAACCCAATGTGCCCATATCCGCGTTGGCTGATGATGGAGTCGCCGGTCAGCGTATCTTATGGTTCGAATGTGCATGAGATGCGTTGCGGAAGGAGGCCCGGATGAAGCCAATTGCTCTAATGCCATCCTGATGCCCAAATCAGGTGTCCTCTCCCCCGCGGGGATATCCAACAGCGGTTCTCGGCACTGCCTTGTTCCGAGAGGAGTGGGCTGTGACGAGCTGGCCCACGTGGTGCATATATTATTGGGGACCGCACGTGTGGTAGAAGACGTAATTGGTGAAACATTCGTCGGAAGCAAAGGGGTCTTCCGCTTCGGCTTACCCCGGGTGGCTAACCGGCACCCGTTAGAGGTGTCAGTGAAAGGTATCGCAGGGGAGGTGTTTGCCAACCGATCTGTGCATGGATCAGGTGCACCTCTATTGAGGTCGGCTTCTGCGGGGCATAATATATCGCAACATGAAATTAGGAAGGAGGTATGTTGCGTATGCTCTTAAAGGGCGAGAGACTTTCGGGTCAAGCATAAGAGGAGAGCTTCGTGCTCGATTCTTTATACATTATCTGGAAGTTAGGTACCCCCATCAGGGGCTGTTGATGTTTTCCTTGGCTGAGAAGGTGACGGGCGGTTTTGCTGGTAGTGACCGCGTCTGCGACTGGAGCAGGGAAAACGGAAGTGGGCCTGCAAGACGATGGATTTGCGTTTTACACAGCATGAATCGTCTAGTCAAGGTTTACCTTGAACGATAGGTGTTTAGGGGGCTTATAAGTCGCTTCCCTTGTGGGAGTGCTACACGAACGAACCGTCTGACGACAACGTAACGACTGGCAACCGTTACGGGTTGCCAGCCTGCGGGCTGACAGCAAATCGAACGCAAGCAACAAAAAACCAGGTATATCTGGTGGCGTAGGGGACTCGAAAGAGCTGTTGCGTCTCGATTTTTCCTATAAAATTCCACGTCCATATCGTGAGCATAATCAATGCGGGGATAGGAGCCGCCTAACGTCAAGACCGCACGTCCACTTTTAGCGGGCTCGGAACCAAGGTACGCGTCACGCTGCCTAATTTCGTCCTGTGGAACTCAAAGTGAAGAGACGGTCGACGGAAAGGCGGTCCTTCGTAACTGCTTGTGCGTGCCGCGAGGATGGCCCTCCCGAGTAGAAATTTTCGAGCGTTACATCGGGCCCTGATAAGGTCCTGAGGAGGCCTGACAAGGCATTATCAGGACCCTATCCGGGCCCGATATAACGCTCGAAAATTTCTACTCGGGCTGGTGCCCCGCAACGGTTCGTAAGAGCTGCTTGCGGGGCTTGAGTGTCCACCGCGATCTGGCTTGCGATCTCTAATGCTATGTCGCATGGTGATCCCGCTGCATGTGCTCGCACCGGACGTAAAAGCAGACCCGGTCAAGAAGACCTCTGGCAAGTTTCATCCTGGAGGTGCCCTTTCCCAAGAGTATTCTCGCATATGGTTCCCGGTGGCGACTTCGGTCGGCAGCGGGCTGGTCCAGCGATAGTAAATGCAATGAACGGAGACCGTATATGTGAAACGAATCAGGAGGTTGAGTCCGACGAGAAGTGGAGGGCTCTCGCTTTGGTTTACCCTGTGTGGCTACCGAACCACACGTGAGACAAGAGAAGTGGCATTGTTCACTAGTCAGTTATTGGAGCCTGGGGGAGGTGACAATTGCGTCACCTCTATTGAGGAGGATTCTGGGGGGTACATTGCATCGCACATGAAGGTGGATAGGATGTGCGTTGCGTATGCTCTTAATGGGCGAAAGATCCTCGGGTCAAGCATAGAATGACGGGCTCGTGCCAGATTTCTTATACACTATCTGGAAGATAGGTAGCTTAGCTGAGTATGGGTAGGGAGTGCTAGCGGGGAATCGGAATGGGGTTCCGTAAAAACCCAAAAGGGTATATACGGTGGAAATGGGACAACAACAAAAAAATATATATTGTAACGGGACAGACCCCCCCCCCCCTGGCAGAGTCTGGCACTTTGCCGCTAGATGGCCCCCTGGCGTCCGCTTCTCGCAAGCGAGACTGCCCCGGGATGGCCATAAAGGCTCTGCCTGTCCTCTCCTCTAGGTCCTTTCCCATCCTCAAAAGAATTGACCACTACCTCCTCGAGGTAACCCCAGAATGGGGCCTCGTTGTATTAGTTTATAGACTGCGTAAGCACGTATGTTTCGGCATACGTGTCTCTGAGCAAAGGAGGCTCACAGAGGAGAGTATTCGGCCTTGAACGTCGGGTCGACTACATAGTCCCCGAATTGCAAGACCGAAGAACTCCTCTTTCCTTATTCTCTCTCGCATATGTGGGAGAGCGGTCTGATAACGCATTCAATGCGTTATCAAGGGGGCCAGCAATCCAGCTGTCTCCCTCTACCCCGAAGCATATGCGGGAATCCTTTCCTCCACACCTTATCCAGCCGGTCCAGTACCGAACTCGTACCTTCCATTCGGAAGAAGACGATCTAAAAAATCGTGAGTTCGATATTCCGCTTCCACGGAATATCGAAACGTTTCAATATATACAATACAACTTCGATTATCCGAACCTCGATCATCCGAACCCTCAATTATCCGAACCATGACTACATTTATCCGGACGTTAGCGCGAAACATACATTGTTGCTCGTGGCGGCCCATGCTCAAGGGTGTTGAAGCGCGTTTTTCGTCTTCCAGCGTTAATCCGCTCGCACACTGGTCTTCCCGAGCAGTTGCGCCCACCTCAGGTGATGGGGCGAAAAAAGGAAAGTGATGAAGTCAAGATCGAAGATCGAAATCCCGATAATGCTATCTCAACGTGGTTTGTACAAAAGTGAAGCTTGGGAGAACAATTTTCGTTCGAATTAAATACGAAACTCGGAATATCTAACGATTTGCTCAAAAGCGGGTAGCTAGCGTTCGGCAATTAAAAATTAACGACTTTATTTCCAAAAATCGTTGAAATAAGCCTTCGAGGTTAGAAATATTAAATTAATAAGATTATTTGATATATATGTATTGTTATTTCATTTATCTGTTTTATTTATATATAATGTTATAATCCCGTTAAAAAAAGTTGCATCTCGATTATCCGAACTTTTCGATTATCCGCACAAGGCTCGGTCCCGACAGGTTCGGATAAGCGAGGTTCTAATGTGTATATATATATATATATATATATATATATATATATATATATATATATATATCAACTGATTCTTACCACATTCAATAGCGAAAATTGTTTGATGTTAGTCTACTTTTGCAGCAAGTTTCAGCCCGATAATTATAAATTTGCGAAAGCTAGAGCGCGAAACACTGTTTTTTTTAAATTCATAATCTCCCAGGTGCGAGTATGGCCGACGATTAGCTTTTAGTCGACAGCAGGTTGGCAGCCGATGATCGGATCTCGACGAATGCCCAGCACTGGCCAAACTATCGATTGATAATCACTCCAACGTTGGGCTCATTAGTTGGTAAAACGTTGCTTACCAAAGTTGAGCCGACGCTGGCGTATCGTCGTAATGATGCGTATTCGACGGTATCAAGTGGACGTTTGCTCACGACGTCGAACGACTTTAGCCCAGTACCCGCTAGCGACGTTCAGCTAACGTTCAACACCAAATATTTACAAACAATTAATTTTTTTTAATTAGCGCGACTGCTGAATCCTTTTTTATTATTCCAGATTCCTTTATTATAGTTTTACCTACACTCCTGTAGTGCAGACAGCCTAAGTTTCATTCATATTATTGATTAAAGTGTGAACACACAAATGAAATAATAAAACTTAGACAATTTAAAGCAATTGCTAAGTTAATATTAGATTGAGATGCAGTAGACATGCAGCTTTTATATAAGATTCGAAACAAAAATCTTCAAGATGAGCATAGCCGAGTACGCAAAAGCGTGGACTAGTAGTCCCGGGGTCCCGGGTTCCAGCCCCCGTTACCGACTAAAAAATGTATTCTGATGTTTTCAATGTGTGAAGATAAAAAACTACAAAAAAGCAATTGTAAGATGAAAAAAAAAACCATAAATGTTGCGAAATTAAATAGGGCTCATTGGTCGGTAATAGTGCCTTTGTGTACAACTTTTTGGCCCAATTGCAAAAAAATTGTAAGAGCTAGCGTGCGCACAGAGTTTTTCAGCAATCATAAAAATCGCGTAAAATTCTCGACTTCGAACAAAGCTTAGCCTACTTCGAGAAGGGGTGGCATCTAACACGATGAGTTATGATATACTAATTCTCACAGAAAAGTGGCTCCATTCTGGTATCGGCGACCCCGAACTGGGACTTGACAGGTATCATATATATCGGAAGGACAGAGTTCCTATTGGTCAGGCGTCTAGGAGAGGCGGAGGAGTTTTAATAGCGGTACGTAAAGGGCACTGTGCTCGACTCGACGTGGGCCCTGTGGATGGGGAACAAGTTCTAATCTCGGTGGCGGAGGGAGGGGGCAAAAAATTAATCGTGGGAGGCATGTACATCTCGCCATCCTCCACGGTGGAGGTCTACAGAGCGCACATGGACGAGACAATTCGAGTTGTGGAGGACCATCCGGAGCACGGGATATTGATAGCAGGAGATTTTAACCTTCCAAGGGTCGAGTGGCAAAGGGGTGAAATAGGAGCGCACTGCGATTCAACGAGAGCCGAAGCGACCTGCAGAGAAAAAGCCGAAATCGTGAGCGACGCGTGCGAGTATCTTGGCCTGGACCAATACTGTGACTTTAAAAACAGACACGGCAACTCACTCGATTTAGTTTTCAGCAACAAGGAAATAGCGGTAATCTGTGCGGCTGATCCAATCATCGAAGAAGATGAAGAGTATCACAGAGCCCTCTATTTTGAGATTGAGACTGATTCTACCGACTCACTTGAGTTCCGCGTGGACGAACTAAACTTCAAACAGGCAAACATCGAAGCCATTACGGAGGAGATGAGTGCAGTCGATTGGGAACAGGAATTCGATAGCAAGTCGATGGACGAATCCGTCGAGATGTTCTACACTAGACTAAGAGATACCATGCATCGTTGGATCCCGGTAAAAAGAGTGTTTAGTAGGGGATGTCCTAGGTGGTTCTCTACTGAACTGCGACGGTGCATTGCGGCAAAAAAAGAAGCGCACAAGGCCTACAAGATGTCGAGAATAGAGCAAGATTACTTGCGATTCAGCAGACTAAGATCGGACTGCAAGGAACTGGCGAAAACGGCCTACCAAAATTACGTGTCGGGAGTCGAGGACGGAATCTCAAGGAACATCAAGTCATTCTGGGGGTTTGTGAACGAGCGTAGGGCCGAACACGGATTACCATCTACAATGGCTCATCGAGGACGACTAGTACATGATGGGACTAAAATAGTTAACTCATTTGCTGACTTTTTCGAGTCGGTCTACACGGAGCCGAACTTGGAGGATCCACGGATACTGCCGGCGGTCGCCAGGGTCGATATACCCGCCATAATCATCACAGGCGAGGAGGTTTTGCAAAAAATATCTAGCTTGGACGTAAACAAAGGTCCCGGTCCTGATGGAGTGCCGGCATCGCTGCTACGAGGATGCGCGGTGGGATTAGTGGATCCGATATACCACCTGTTCAAGAGGTCGCTGGAGTTGGGAAAGTTTCCGGGGGCTTGGAAAACGAGCTACATTGTACCAATCCATAAGAGCGGTTCGAAAACAGACTTGGAGAACTACAGGCCGATATCCATCCTGAGCACAATACCGAAGATACTGGATGACCTTGTAAACGAGAAGCTGTCAGCTAGGATGAGGGAAATCCTTATCGAGGAACAGCACGGGTTCCTATCAGGGAAATCGACAGTAACTAACTTACTAATCTATGAAGATTTCGTCACAAACGTGCTGGATAATGGAGGGCAGGTAAATGCCATCTATACCGATTTTTCCAAGGCCTTCGACTCGGTGGACCACCAAATTCTGTTTCGCAAACTCGCCTCCGTGGGGATCAGGGATACAATGTTGAGCTGGCTGGGGGAATATTTATCCGGGCGGACTCAATACGTAACATTCAAGAACTACGCATCCAGGGGAATTCGGGTGACCTCAGGGGTTCCACAGGGTTCCCACTTAGGTCCGCTACTATTTCTGCTGTTTGTTAACGACGTGCCTGCTAGCTTCGTTTTCTCACGCTTCCTACTCTTTGCGAACGACCTGAAAGTCTTTGCGGCGATGGAGGGACTGGAGGACCAGGGTCGGATCCAGGCGGATCTCGACTGCCTTTGGGAATGGTGCGGACAGAACCGGCTAAGCCTCAACCTGAGGAAGTGCAAGGTCATCACGCTAACGAGGAAAAGGTGCCCGATCGAGCGAGAGTATACTCTGGGCGGCACCCGGCTGGGCAGAGTGACCGTCATCAGGGATCTAGGGGTCACGATTGACTCCAAAATGAGCTTCGTGCCCCATGTGGAGGACATAGCGAGTAAAGCACTAAGAATGCTGGGTTTTATCAGCAGGTCGGCGGGGGACTTCCGCCGCGCGGACACGATCAGGACACTCTACATCACATTGGTGCGACCGATAATGAGTTACGCATCTGAGGTATGGACACCGGAATATATGGTGCATAAAAGAAGACTCGAGAGGGTCCAGCATCGGTTCCTTCGGCTTGCAGCATACAAGCTGGGTATGCCCATGGCCCGCGTAGACCACGACTACACCATAGTCGCGGCAGTGCTCCGAATCCCGAGTTTAGAGTCACTGAGGAAATATGTCGACATGTGCACTTTATTCAAAATGGTAAACGGCATATTAAATTGTCCTACGCTGATGGCTAAAATTCGAGCACACGCACCCACAAGACTCTTCCGAAATGCGCGAAACTTTGTTACTCCTCAAGTCCGGTCAGAATTCTGGGCAAGGTCGGTCGTGTCGAGACTGACGCGGCAGGCGAACAGTCTAGAGAATCTGGGGTTCAACGGATCACTGATGATTTTTAAAGAGGCAGCGGCGGAGAGAATCCTATGCTATGCGTGAAATTACACGATTAAGCGAAGATATTATCATGTTTCGAACTTATATATTTTTCTATTTTAATGTACGTGGAAGTGTTAATTTTATACAAAGATTTAAAAAAAAAACCTTGTTCCTATTATGATTGAAATACTATTTATAAATGTAAAAGGGCTGGACCCGTTAATAAATAAATAAATAAATAAATAAAAAAATAAATAAATAAAAAAATAAATAAATAAAAAAATAAATAAATAAAATTGTTATAAGTAAAAGCATTTTGCTAAAAATGTAACCAAACATTGAGGATTCACCCCTCTACATACCTTATAAATTTCAGCTTGATAGCTCAAGCCGTTCTTAAGTTATAAGAGTTTCAATTTTTCGGGTCTGAGAGACACACACACACATACACACACACGCACGCATGCGCGCACGCACGCACGCACGCACGCACGCACACACGCACGCACGCACGCACGCACGCACGCACGCACGCACGCACGCACGCACGCACGCACGCACGCACGCACGCACGCACGCACGCACGCACGCACGCACGCACGCACGCACGCACGCACGCATACATCCAGAATTTTTTTCTAAATACGACTTTCCGATGTTTTGGAACATCCTGAACACATTTTTATTAAAATCTCGAAAAAAAATGTTTTCATGAAAACAAAACTTCCTCTATGAGGAAACAAAATTTATTTGATTCACTTGAAAATTCATATTAGAGGGCTTTCGAGACTGTTGGTTACGGATCTGCACTAGAAATTTGAAAATTCTAACTTTTGAATAAAATATGGTGGACAAAAATGCAAAAATGATTAAATTTAGATGAGCAATAAGGGCGGCAAGTAACTATAAAACATTCGACTTTTCGAATGAGGACAGCGGACGAAACAACACGCAAATTCCTTGAAAATATTACCTAACGTTTGTTGTTACTCGTATTGGCCGATTCCTATCACCGTTCGTGGGATACACATATCTAACTTCAGATATTTATGTCGGTAATCACAGAGAAATGAATGTTTTATTCAAATGGATATGAGCAGGGCAGTTTTGTGTTGGAAAGATCATTTCATTTTGAAATGATCACAACGAACCTCGATCTGTTGTTAAAATATTACGATGTACCAAACGATATTTACATGGAACAAAGAATGATTCTGCTGGTCCAGAAAAACATGATGTAATTTCACGGATTAGGTATACTTGATGCACAGTACAGTACACGACCGCGTTTCTCCGATCATCGGGAGCCAATCCAATAAAGCACGACCGCGTAAGCTGGATACCCCACTACCTGCCCAAGTACCTGCCTACCGTCCCTTTCCATACGCAAAAATTGTTGGAATTACAGCAGCGACGATTTCATTCGCAGGTAGCAAAAGGGAAGGAGACGTTTGTTTCCCCACCAAGCAGGTAACGGTCCTTGAGAAGGGGCCGAATTGGACTTACGCGGTCGTCATTTTCGGAAATTCGCGGTCGTTCGGAATTACGCGGTTGGGAGAAACGCGTTCGTGTACTGTACCGCATACATTATTAAGTCACCGTCTGACGTTACGTTTTGCATTTGTGTTCGACATATTGGATCCGTCATTTTCAATTTCTGATTGTTGAGGGCAGATTCGTATTCAGCGACCTCGAAAGCCCTCTAATACGAATTTTCATGGGAATCAAGTACATTTTTGTATTTTGGTGCGCCATATTAGATCCGCCATTTTCAATTTCTGAATTTTGAGGGCAGATTCGTAATAAGCGACCTTGAAAACCCCCGAGTACCAAATTTCGCAAATAACGTTCGACCCAATAACAAAATAATCGATGTGCGCTATATGGCATCAATGCCGCTCAAAGGGTTAATTTTGTAACTTTATAACAAATGTTACTTATTTCACTTGGTGGGAAAATGGCGGTTTTCGCGCACGCTTCGTGTGCGAAAACCCCCATTTTAACACCTCGTGAAATAATATACTATTACACACCCGTATCGAAATGTACTATTTTTACACTGCCTCGTCGTATCGTCGAACCCGACGTCGAACCAACTATTATTCGTTCATGAAGTCAGTGATATCAGAGGTATGGGGGTCAAGCGGTGCAAAATTTGTTGCGGAAGTCGATTCACGCTTGTGGATTCAAGCGGCTCGACGCGTGACATTTTTTCTCTCATACGGATTACGAATTTCGAGGTCCCGATCATGGAATGTCTTTACTCGCTGTTCTGGATCTTAGAGTCCGAGAGACTCGAATGTGCCAGCGAGAACATTGACAGGGTTTCGTTGATCATAGCATTCGTTAAGGGTGATCCAGTGGAGATTTCCGACTCAGAGGATATATCGTTGGATCGAATGGAAGACGCGTTTGACAACAAATCTGACGAAACTGGAGAGAGCGATGGGGAAAAGAGAGTGATGGGAACAAAGAGAGTGATGTAAAAAAAGAGTTCGGTAAGAAAAAGGGAGTAGTGGGAAAAAGGAGAGCGCCGGGAAAAAGAAAGCGATGGGGAAAAACGAGAGCGATGGGAGGAAAAGAGAACGATGGGAAAAGAGAGCGACGGGAAAGAAGAGAGCGGTGGGGAAAAAAGAGAGCGATAGGAAAAAAGAGAGCGCCGGAAAAAAGAGAGGGAAGGGAAAAAAGAAAGGGAAGGGAAAAAAGAGAGCAATGGGAAAAAAGAGAGCAATCGAAAAAAAGAGAGCGATCGGAAAAAAGAGCGGTGGGAAAAAAGAGAGCGATGGGACGATGGGAAACTGAGCGAAAAGCGTGATCACCCGTTATGCGTCAATACGCCAATACGTGTCAATTACTCTTATGAGTATGATTGTATGAGTATGCGTGTGTGACCAAGAATGTATTGTCCAATTAAGAGACGCGGTAGCGTCTCGAGACAAGTACATTTACACCATCAGTAAAACAACGAGACTCGACCAAGACTTTTACTCGAGGAACACGCTTTTTCAATTTTCATCAGAAACAAAATATGTTTTTAACCGGACTTTGTTTTTAATACAATATTTTAGCAATGCAATTAAATGCATTTTTTTAAAAGTTTTTTTAAGTTAAAAAGCATGCAAATGATATCATATGTTTTTTCTATTTCAACGACACTTTTTGATGCTGTTCAATGGTCGACCAATTTTTTTTCGCTCACTCTACGTCATCGCACACTGACGTCATCGCTTACCTGCCAACGACGCTCCTAGTAGTGCTCAATAAAAAAAACAGTGACAGTGATTAGCATACTGATAATAATGTATATAATAAAAGACACTGACATTTTTCATTTCCGCTATTCTGCTATATATACATTTGCATGAATGTTATATATGTGCGTAGCGTATATTTTGAGACCATTTTCGTCAGAGGACTGGCCATTTCGAGGACATTTGGTTCTTTTGAGGACTGTCCCCACAATTTTATCAACGTAGCGTATTGTTTGAAGACTGTCCTCAAAGTATCGATAGTCAGCCGGATGTATAGTTTGGGGACATGCAGAAAATTGCGTTATTTTGGGGACTGTCCTCGAAATGCCAAATATACAATTCGGCTATTTCGAGGACTGTCCTTAAAGTACCAAATACATGTTGTGTATGGTTTGAGGACAATCCTGAGATTTTCAGTATTTCGACTGTTAAGAGGCAAAAGGGTGTAAATTACACAAAACGTATCCGCAGCGACAATACGCTAATGTCATACACCCGAAATAAAACAGTAGTAGTATGAGCTGTTAAGGATACATGATACATACATTCCCAACAAAAATTTTAATTCGATCAAAATTTCGGTTCTTCGGGATATGTCAAAAATCCGAAAAACTCAACGTATTAATTATGTCCTTTAATTTTGCATAATAATAATTCATTAAAGGTCTTATAATAATAATTATAAGACATTTAATTTTGCATAATAATAATGTCAAAAATTACTAACAAATTATTTTTAAAATAATTTATTTTTACAAAAATCGGAATACCTTTTATTTTCTCATTTTAAATGAATTCCTTGACTTTTTAGATTTAGAATATGAATTTTTTCAGAATTTTCGTATATTTGAAATTTTTTTTATCGACCACTTAATAGATCGTTGTAGACACATGAATTTCGGATATGTTTCCGTATCACGATTCCAGAGTACACACAATAAGTTTAGAGGTGATAGGGTAAACGGGTCTGTAGTTATAGCGCTAAAAAAAATTTTAACGAGAAATTCAAAAGTGTAAGAAAAATCTGAAAAATCTTATGTAGCGTCTAGAAAATCAAGGAATTCATTTGACAAAAGCAAACAAAAGGTTTACAAATTATTTGTTGAACAATTCTTTTTTTGTAATTGTTAATTACTTTTTGCCATTATTATTATGTACTATTTTGTTTAATATATATGTACTATTTTTTTAAAGCGATCTAGGGTCCCTTCAATAATGTCCTCAGACAATACTATATATTGGTTATGTATAAAAACAGGTCTTTATGGATAGCAGCGTCGCGGCAAATTCGAAGGTTTAAGTCACAGATTTCCAGCTGTGCTATGATCGTTAGCCAGCTTCGCAGCTGGCTAACGATCAAGTTTCGAGTTATTTAATTTGTTGAAATCAACAACATTAAACATTAGCATTAAGTTCATTAATTGGTTAACTCAGTCAATGTTAATAATTAACTCACGCAAATGGCACGCATCGAATACAATGCCATAATATACTGTTTAAGTCGTGACAATCTGGGTCCTCATAATATACTATAGGTGAAAATCTGGGTCCTCATAGTATCCCATACATGAAAATCCAAGTCCTCATATTATACAATACATGGAAATCTGAGTTCTCATACTATACGTGGATATCTAAGTCCTCATAGTACAATATGCTTAGAAATTTGCGTCCTCAAAAAGACCAAATCGTTGAGTGTAATGTACATCAAGCGTTACATTATTCAATAAATGAAAGCAGAGTAGATAGATAATAGAATAGATAACATGATAACTATTGCTATATATTGCTTTCATTTATTGAATAACATAACGTTTGGCGTACATTAAACTTGACATTTTGATTGCTTTAAGAACAAAAATTGGTAAGCATAGTGTCGTAAAAGTCACGCGACCATACCACGAGAACGATAGAGATACTGTTATTGGCGCTCGTAGTGGAGTAAGAGAGATACCACGGGAAGATGTTACAGTTTAGGTCGACTATTTTTTTAAATGTTTTTAAAGCTTGTTCTCAAAGTTTACTATACTTAAAAATCTGGGTCCCGAAAGTATGCCGTACATAAAAATTTGGGTCCTCATAATGTACGTTACGTGAAAATATATGTCCTCATAGTATACGATACGTGAAAATATATGTCCTCATAGTATACGATACGTGGGAATCTGAGTCCTCATAGTATACCATGCTTAGAAATGTTCGTCCTCAAAGAGACCAAAACATCGAGTGTAATTAATGTACGTCAAACGTTACATTATTCAATAAATAAAAGCAGCATAGAGGTAAAATGATAACTAGTGCTTTATGTTGCTTTCATTTATTGAATAACAACGCTTGGCGTACATTAAATCGGTTTGAAAACAATAACTTTTCAGCATATGTAGTGTCGTAAAAATCACGTGACCACATCACGAGAAGGAGACAGATATCGTTATTGGGGCTCGCGGTGGAGTAAGAGAGATACCACGGGAAGATGTGTTCCAATGAAATATACTACGCAGGACGGAGGTTTTACGCAAAGTATTCTATGAGGACTCACGTTTCATGAATAGTGTACTATGATGACTCAGGTTTCGCGCATGGTACACTATGAGAACCGAGATTTTCACGTAAAGTATTCTATGAGGACCCAGATTTTCACCTACAGTATACTATGAGGACCCAGATTTTTACGTAAGGTATACCTAAAGTATATCACCTGACCATTAGATATATTAATGAACATTTAAGAATTTTTTCATTCAATTTTATAGTTATCTGTTTTTGTTTTATCGGTCGGCGTGAAGTATTTCTTTGCAAAATTCTTTTGCGGTGTTGCTCATTTCAACTTGTTATTTTATCAAAAACAAAAAAATGTAATTGTTTCTTAACAAATTATATATAAGGCGGTCCTTGATGAGAGAAAAATAAAAATAAAAAAAATTGGCAAAATGCCGATAATTTGAAAAGTCAATTTTTATCCATTTTTCAACACTGAATCATTTTTAAAATGATTTTTTATTTTATTTTCCGAAAATATGAGACCGTCTAGGATAAAGATTCTGTTGACGTATATTGGTAAAAATTTTCATAGAAATCTATGAAGCTATTTTTGAGATATCAGGCACACCGACCTTGAAAATCACGTTTTGAGAAAAACGGGTTCAAGGTTCAACCGCGCCGCTACTCGAGCGCCCTGCGCAGCTGTTGCTAGCATTCTGCCACTTTCGTAATTTGTTGAACTTCGACTATTTTCTCTTTTTTTTTGGTTTTAAAGAATCGATCGAAAATAAACCTCTAGAAGAAGGTTGAAATGGAAGTTAATTTGTCACATCAGTTGAAAAATTGTTTAGCAGGATGGTGTTTTAAAGTATTGGCTACTATGAGGACATTTGGCATAAGTGTATATATATATCTATATATATACAAGACCTCATATGTGTCGGTTGGTAGATTGAAAAATGTCCTCATATACGCTGGTACATTGAAAGTCCTCATAGTAGCCAGTCCTTAGAAATTATGGAATAAAATGAAAATGAAAGTATAGTTTCGACCAAAAATAGTTGCGTTTGGTGTATAATATGTTCTCACATCAGTTTGAACTGATGTATGAAACATATATTTTATGTCCTCAAAGTATACACTACGCACATATATATATATATATATATATATATATATATATATTGTAATGGGACGCCCTTACCCCCAGGTAGAGTCTCGCGTTTGGCCGCGAGATGGCGAGCCGGCGGAGCTCTCGCGCAAGCGGAGCGTTCGCTGAATCGCTATAAAGGCTCTACCTATCCCTTCCTTCTAGGTCCTTTCCCATCCTTAAAAGAATTGACCACTACCTCCTCGAGGTAACCCCAGAATGGGGCCTCGGTGTATTAGTTTGTAGACTGCGTAAGCACGTATGTTTCGGCATACGTGTCTCTGAGCAAAGTAGGCTCACAGAGGAGAGTATTCGGCCTTGAACGTCGGGTCGACTTCATAGTCCCCGAATTGCAAGACCGAAGACTCCGAAGACTCCTCTTTCCTTGTTCTCTCTCGCATATGTAAGAGAGCGGTCTGATAACGCATTCAATGCGTTATCAAGGGGGCCAGCAATCCAGCTGCCTCCCTATACCCCGAAGCATATCCGGGAATCCTTTCCTCCACACCTTATCCAGCCGGTCCAGTACCGAACTCTTACCTTCCATTCGGAAGAAGACGATCTAAAAAATCGTGAGTTCGATATTCCGCTCCCACGGAATATCGAAACGTTCCAATATATATATAATAGTGTTATTTTATAACAATAGTGAAAGAAACGCATACGAACAAATAAATAAGTAAATAATCACGATTAAGTATTTGGACAAATTATATATAATTAATACAAACTGTGTTAGGTTATATGTATACTGTGTATAGGTTAAGAATACATCGAAAAAAATTGGTTTTCGTTATCCTTGACGAAAAATAAATATGAATATGGAATGATGATTTTCTAATTTGTGCAGTTATTAATCTTTATTATCTGCTATTCTTTACGTCTATTCTCTGGATGGACGGAAAACGTATTTGGATTGGTGTTAGCAAAAGGGACAGCCATCAGGTTTTAAAAAATACATTGGTGAGGGAATTTTTTTTTAAGTTGCAAATTGAAATTTTCATATCGCTTCCACACAATAGATGAAAATTGAAATTTTCATATCGCTTCCACATAATAGATGAAAATTCAAATTATTATATCGCTATCTCATAATGTTCCTTCATTCGCAAAGCTTCTTCTATGAGGAAGCATTGTCTGTATTTTTGGCTTTTTCATAGAGGAAACTTCGCGAATAAAGGAACATTATGAGAAAGCGATATGAAAATTGAAATTTCCAACTTTTTTCAACGTCAACGTGTTGTTAGACTTGCATGCAAAACGGCTGGCCGATTCACTTCAGAGCGTAAAAAAATACTTCCTCGTCACGCTTCACTTTGTCGGATCTGCGCTTGGAGCACAAACATATATCAAAATATGCGCTCCTGAATTTTTTTTGCACTTTCGATTTTTACTCAAGAAATTCAAGTGATATTCTGTGTCTAGCTTTTTGAACCCCGTTATATCTATCGTCTTATGTAGATCACGATAGGCACCTGGGTTTTTCCGCGATGCTATCGGAAAAACTTTTTTCATTAGTCGTCGCTTCGGGACTATATTTAATGTATTTTTTCACGCTGATCATGAATCAGACACTTTTTTATTCATAAATGAGTATTTAGTACGAAAAAATGCGTCTCGAAAAAAAAAGACATAAAATTTAAACGGTTAGTTCGATTCTCTTGAAACTATAATGGGATCATCGCGTGATGATATTCCAGCTGTGTACGCATTTTTAGCCCAATAGGTAAAAAATGGTGAGCGCGAACCGACATTTTTGAAGAAATTAAAAATGGCGTACAAAAATAACAACGGAACATTTTTTTATGAAATTTTGCACGAGCATTGACAATTAACAACACTTACTGTGTGTGAAATTTCAGCTTGATCGGTTGGGGCATTCTCGTGTTATACTTGTTTGAATTTTTCGCATCTGATTCACGCACGCACACACATCCGGACATTTTTTCTAAATGTGATTTTTCGTCATTTTATAACATGTTTTCATTAAAATCTCTAAAAAATTTTTATTACCAAAACAAAGCTTCCTCTATGAGGAAACAAAACAATATAAAAAGAAAGCATTTGACATCGCGATGCACCATATTTTTTAAAAGTAAATTGCACATTCGTAAGGTATGAAAGCATTACACATTACACATGTGCAAGGTCCGAAAGCATCCAGAACCACTATATTGGCGTACCGTCCAGTGTTAGCATCTGTTATATGAAAAAGCAACTTATTACAGCGCAATGGAAACTAAACAATGTTGATGCACAGTTATTTTAGCGTAGTGTCCATCCCGTGTTAGCATCCGTTAAATGAAAAAGAAACTTTTTTACAGCACAGCGGATACTCAAAAATGTTGATGCGTATCAATGGAAAAATGGTGAAAAAAACTTGAGACAACTACATTTACACCCCAAAAACACCATAAATGGTAAAAAAGAACTTGATGTACATAGATGTTGTACCTAGTTTGCAAAAAGTAGACAAATATTCAAACCGCTCTTGACATATATAGCCAAGTATATTCAATTTTTAAATTACACTTGATGAAAGCTAATTCATACATTGACCATAAATAAAGATTATAAACAGTAGACGTTTATAAAAAATCAAATAAAATAACAATAAAAAAAGCGTGCAAAGTGATTTGCACAATTACTTCCTCATGTTTTACGGTTTTCCTCATAACTTCCTCTATGATAATTCCGTCGTGCCATTTTGGCTTCCTCATAGAGGAAGCTATAA
This sequence comes from Ichneumon xanthorius, assembly GCA_917499995.1. Classification (NCBI taxonomy): domain Eukaryota; kingdom Metazoa; phylum Arthropoda; class Insecta; order Hymenoptera; family Ichneumonidae; genus Ichneumon; species Ichneumon xanthorius. Next base: position 1,461,915 of record CAKJTD010000001.1, on the reverse strand, counting down.
TTAAAACACAAAAAAAAAGTTTTAAGGCAATTTTTAATCTAATCTTCAGCGCTGATTACGAAACTATAACTCATTCGACTCTTTGCGCGATGTTTGATTCAGAAACTTCTGACAAAAAAAAATTGAATATTTCAAAATTTTCAAAATCCCATAAAATTCAAACGGTTAGATCAATTTTTGCCAAATTTAATACGAAACATTGTACAGTGTCAGTCCATTCCTGCGGCAAATTTAAGCTCGATACCTCCATGTTTACTCGAATTAGACGATTTTTAGTAATTTTTCAAAAAAATCAAAATTCCATAAAATCTGATCCCTTCGGTAGATTTTGGCCAAATTCAATACCAAAGGTCTTTGTTCATAGTATTGTATTTATATGCATTTTTAGGACGATAGCTCAAAATTTACGAAAGTTAGAGCTACCACAGACTTTTTTCAAAAATGTCGAATTCCCGTAAAATTCCGAAACGGGTCGCAATCTTCATGAAAATTATATCGAAGGAGGAGACGTGACTCTACTAGTGTACAAAATTTGAACCCGCTATCCCAAGCCGTTTTCGAGTTATAGTCGTTCTAAGCGATGCACGCTGTCACACACATACACACACACATACATCCGGACGCCAGCTAAAAATCACTTTTCTCGACGTTTTCGACCATTTCTAGTACGCTGACATTAAAATCTCGAAAATTTTTTTTTCACGAAAACATAGCTTCCTCTATGAGGAAGCAAAAATTATTTAATACAATTTTCAAAAATAAAAAAACACTTGTCCGGCCGTATTGTTTTTCGATCTATGTTAACTCGACAAGTTAGCTCGTCACCTACGGCCGGATAAGTATTTTTACTTGTCCGTCTTATACTTGTAATAATTATTATTGTATAATATAAAAAATATGTAATAATAATAATTATTATTATTGTTATTAAATTGTTGACTCGAAATGGGCTCATAAATGTGTCATACAAAAAAATAAATTAAAAAAAAATTTGGGGGGGCTTTGAAAGTCCCGGGGGACGGGCGGCGGAGCTTTGAAAGTGACCGACTTCGGAGTTCATCGTTGTTTACGTGTAGAAAGTTATCGGCACGACAAATTCTCCTCAATCTTGTTCAACATTTTCGAGGAAAAGTAAAGAAAATTATCGAAACAAATTGGGCTCGTGAATGTATCGCAAAAAAAATTAGGAAGTGTTAAAGGTGAAGTGAAAGTCACGTGACGGAGCCAGGAGTGTGAGAGGCGGCATTGGTCTTACGATGAAGCGAGAGAAACCGTCAGAGAACATGTTTCACTTCACCCTAAGGTTAATGAGTTGCAAGCTCATCGTTGTTTGAGTGTAGAAAATTGTCTTTTTTTTGAGTGTAGAAAATTGTCTAACTTTCTAGCATACTTACTGAACATTTTCAACACACATACGACTCCTAAACAACATTAGGAACATTCAAATTCAAATTGGAAGTAATATAGAGGTTACCTACAGCTCGTAAGATTGACAGTTGAGGTCATTTCGTTATAGTTTCAGATTTTACAATAAGTTTTGATTTTCGTGTTTTTTCACACATTTTTTACATATAAAAGTTGAAAATTGAAATTTTCATGTGGCTTCTTCATAAAAGTTGAAAATTGAAATTTTCATATGGCTTCCTCATAGAGGAAGCTTCGCAAATAAAGGAACATTATGAGAAGCCCATATGAAAATTTCAATTTGCAGCTTTTATGAGAAAGCCACATGAAAATTTCAATTTTCAACTTTTATGAGGAAGCCATATGAAAATTTCAATTTTCAACTTTTATGAGGAAGCCACATGAAAATTTCAATTTTCAACTTTTATGAGGAAGCGATATGAAAAATTTAATTTTCAACTCGTTTTAACGTCAACGTCGTGTTTGCCTTTTATGCAAAACGACTGGTCGATTCAGGTTCAGCGCGAAAAAATACACCGATGTCTTCGCTTTGTTACATCCGTGCACCTATTTTAATTAACGAAAATACAGGGTTTTGGAAAAAGATTTTTTTTTAATTATTAAGTCAATTATCCAATATTCACCGTTTTGTGGCCACGTCCAATGTATTTTTCCCCCACCGATGACAAGTCTCCAAATTATTTTACTCCTGAGACGACACTTGATACTGTAACGTGGCAAATTTTGCCCGTTACTTATTCGACCGTTTCAGCTTGCTCGTCGACTCACAAGGCGATTCCATAGGGCCAATTGTCTCAGATCGAATTATTTTTAATTTTATTTGGAAAATATTTCATGTATTCCGCGTCTCGGGCGAGAGAGCGAGCCGAGGAGAGAAATTCGTCATCGGGGGAACAAGGAAGAATCGTCGCTGGACTGTGCTTCGCTCGACAGAGATTCTCATCTCAGAGATCTACGGAGGATCGACTGACCTACCCCTGCTGTCGGAGTCGCTATCGAGGCGATCTTTGGAGTCAACATCCCACAATATTTGTGCAACGTCTTCATCCCGTCGGGAGTACAGCTGCCGGAGTCCCGAGCTGCATAATTACTAATATTATCGGCGTCTCGATACAGTAGGGATTGAGTACCACTGTGAGACGGAATCACCTGTGTCTCTCCCGTGCGGCTATCAGCGTTACGCTGTCGTAGGAGAGCGTTGCCGAAATCCCGGAAAGGGCCGAAGACGGACGAATGTGAGATCGCGCGATTAGACAGGGGTAGGGACGCGTTACCGAGAGCGATCGAGGATCGATGCTCTGGGCACTTCCCGTTGAGTTCACGAGCGAGCTGGTCAACGGGAGAATTTTTCCCGAATTTTGCGACAATGGGTCTGCGGAGCGAGCGTCTCGTCTTCTATCGCCGCGGGAATAATTTCTCTTGTGCCGGTGAGCTTTCTCGTCCCGGGTTTATAATTGTAGTAGCTTCGTGTTAATTGTTTAAATATTTGCCGTGTGTTCGGGAAGAATTACTGGGAATATGGTACTCGTCGGCGTGCTTCGCCTTGACCACTCCCGAGAGATCGCGAACGGCGTCGACCGGGGGACGCGAGCTGTGTCGCGCGTCAAGGGCGTATCGAAACGCGAGGGGAATGATGCGAAGTCGCGCGAGGTTTATAGGGGAAATTAGAGTCTTTAAGAATTAAATAATCGCCTTGGGACAGTGATCCACGGGAAGGAGCCAAGTCGTGTCGTCGTTCGTGGGCGGTCGGAATTTGTGCGTGTCAGGCTCTGTGTGTGTGGATTCGGCCGAGCTCGCTCGGGGTTTTTTGGGTATCGGGGTTGGGAAATTGGAACCGCCGATTTTGTATTTTGATTCGCGAATTGATTTGTATTTGTGTCTGGAGCGTTTGAAACGATGTGTGAGAGCGTGAGAAATTAGGTGTGAGCCATACAGTCCCGTCCGATCGTTTCGCGAGCGCGAGTATCGTCGTTGTGTACGTGTGTGATTGAGCGAGCGAGACCCGAGTGTCGGGAAATATTTATAATTATTATTGGGTAAATTGTGCCAAAGACTTGTGAATTACGGGACGGAGGTTTTACCCCGGGTACTCCGGTTTTTCCCTCCTTCGAGACAGATATTTGTTTTTTTAAATAAAGAATTAGTTTATTTGGTTCCCGTAATTTCTGATTTGCCAACTTGATTCTGTACTTCAACCCAGCCCCTCTCCGGTATTGGCAGCTGCGGCTAGTCGGGAGTTAGACCGTGTCCGAAATCCTTCCTGGCGTTGTATACGCCTGGCGCCCATCCCGAAAGGGAGAAAAATAAAGGAAGGGATTTCTTGGTGACTGACGGAAGGGAGTGTGAGGGAAAAGCTCGAATTTCCTCCCACAATACATAAACTCGTGTCGGACAAAAAATACAACTTTTGAAAAAAATCAACAATTTCAAAATCCCAGAAAATTTAAACGGTTCGATCCATTTTCGGCAAATTTAATACGAAACATTGTACAGTGTTAGTCCATTCCCGTGCCCAATTAGAGCTCGATACCTTCATGTTTACTCGAATTAGACTGTTTTTAGAAATTTTTCAAAAAAATAAAAATTCCATAAAATCTGACTGCTTCGATAGATTTCGGCCAAATTCAATACCAAAGATCTTTGGTCATAGTATTATATTTATGTGCAATTTCAGGACGATCGTTCAAAATTTACGCAAATTAGAGCTACCACGACCTTTTTTCAAAAATTTCAAAATCGGATAAAATCTCGAAACAGGCCTCAATCATCATGAAAATTGTACCGGTGGAAGAGACGTGACCACTCTACTAGTGTACCAAATTTCAACTGGCTATCTCGAACCGTTTCCGAGTTATAGTCGTTTTAAACGACGCAAGTCTGTCACACACATACACGCACACACACACACACACATACGTCCGGACGCCAGCTAAAAATCACATTTCTCGACGTTTCAGTCTACTTTAAGAACTGTGACACTAAAATCTCGAAAAAAAAAAATTTCACGAAAACAAAGCTTCCTCCATGAGGAAGCAAAAAGAAAAATCAAAGCTAATTGAAAAATCTGAAAAAATGCATACGTATTCAGAAAAATGATCGAATTATTTTCATAGAAAAAAAGTTTTGGTGCCGGGTAATTTGTTAAACAATTAAATTTTTAATTAATTTGTTAATAACATTTTGTAATTATTATTATGCAAAATTAATCTTTTCAGTACCTTTAGTACGCATGAATTTTTTCAGATTTTTATACCATCGAGAAGTACTTGCAATGTTCTCTTATTTTTCTCCAACTTATGCGAAATGAGTGCAAAGCGACACAGCTACCTTAATATGTCTGTTGTGTGTTGTTTTAGCATGCTTGGCAACACCCTTCTTTTTAGTCTGAAGAGTATTGTAATAATTTCTAGATCTTGTTATAGTAAACGGAGAATATACTGCCTCTTGCCTTATGCAACTGAAAATTTTGGGAGTTTCGCAACTATCGCTATAATCGGTAACTAGATTGTCTGGTGGTGGTACACTTGACTACAAACCAACGCTCGACCGTCTAGTTATGTTTCCTATGCCCGTTTGGAGTGCACTTGTGATGGCCCAGCATTGCATGTATGTACACAGGTCGAATGATGGAAAATATGGGTGACGTTAGCGCAGTCGTTAACGGTAGGCCTGCATTACAAGTTTTGTAATAAACCTTATAATTTTTGAAAATAAATACTTGCCATTTGACTGTAGGTTATTAATTTTAAGCGGAGATTGATGTTTCGTTTTCACTGTAATTGAACTTGAAAATCCCTGTTTGTTCAAAAGTTATAGAGCCGTGAACTTCGTGATATGAAGGGCCATGCGTGGCGATCGATGGTTAATCAGATCTTTATCGACGATTGCGAACATAATTAATGTTTTCCAACCGAAAGCGAAAAAAAGCTCGCAAAAAATGTTCGATATGCAAGTTTTCCCTCATCTTATTCCGGTGATGGAGTTTCAACGAGGAGAAAAATACATTGAAACATTCAACGAGCTCGTTCAGTCCATCGAGTTCAATGATCCATTCGTCAATCCTCTCGCGTAGTCTCATTGAAATCCATTGCTTGACGGAAACTCGTTAAAAACACCGTCAAACTCAATAACATCAAATTTTTCGATCTACAATCGGGAATGTATATAATATCGTCAGAAAACTTTCATTCTTTTAGCCACGTTGTTTCAACTCGAGCATATGCACATATATGTACGCCGAGACTGAGAAAGCTTT